>PYAF01000082.1:290122-352874 GCA_007407185.1 Glycine tomentella
CAAACCAGTATTTTTCAACATGATTAAAATATCATTTAAAAATAAAATTTAATTTTTTGCATTAAAAAAATTAAAAAATATTACTTATCAAATTACAAAATCCAAGTACGTATAGTATTCATAATAAAAAAAAATATTTAAATATTTAAATATTTAAATATTTATACATTTCATATAGGTATTACTTCACTATTATTAACTGGAAAGAAAAACAAAAATGAATTTTATTGACTTAATACTTTTTAAGACACCAACTCCTTAATTAAAAATATAATTATCTTACTCAATATTAATAGAATTATATTTAATATGCTATGTAATATTTGAATTTTTTTTTATTAATGTAGACATATTTTTTTATATAAATACTCATTTCTAATATAAAAATATAGAATATAATCAAATTTGACTCCTTACTTGGGTTCTCCTGCACCGAAGGGAGACTCCTTACATGTGTCATCGCCTAAACCACCAAATAAACTACTAAATGTGAATTTTATGAAGCCTTCCTTCAAGGAAAAGTGGTGGGACAACCGTTGGAACCCTATGTGGTCCACAATCTTGTAGAAGATGGTTTTCTAAGCTTGGAATTAAAGGAAGGAAACCATCTCTTGTCGAAATTCACTGTTGAAGCTAGCAAGTTCGAGAAGTTATGTGAACCATGGAGGAAATGCTTGGTAGTAAAATTACTGGGGAAAACATTGGAGTATTTAACTATATGGGATCGTCGTAAGGGTTTATGGTTTCTATATTGTCGATTTTGATGTAGAAGCAAACAAAGAAAAGGTTATGAATGATGGTCCTTGGATGGTATTTGGTCATTACCTTGTAGTTCATTTCTCCAACTTGGTATGATGTTATATTTTCTTATCAGAGTGTGTTATTATCGCTTGCATCAGCCATTGGCAAGAGGATGTTTCACAAGATTTTGTGTAGAGGTTGACCTAAATCTCCTAGTGTTGGGTAAATATTGCTTGAACGGGAAATGGTACCATGTTGAGTACGAGGGCCTGCATCTTCTATGCTCGACATGTGGTTGCTATGGTCATGTGGTACGTAACTGCCTCGTTGTTAGCCCCCCTACAGAGGTGGACTCAGGTAACCCTAGCTTCCAAGCAATGAAGGAGAATCTGGATCTAGTTGAGATCCTGAAGAATAAGAAATTCCACCAGAATATGCTGCCGCTAAATTCGCAGGACACCCATGGGGAGTGGTTGCTGGTTGTGTAGAAAAAAAAGAAACCAATCCTGAGGAGAAAGGAAACTGAGAAATCAATCATTGGGCTAGCTTTGTGCAAGCACTCTGATTCCTTAAAAGAGTGTTGCACAAATCAAACCATGACACGTGGAGGTGTCACAGTGACTGAGGAAATTACTTGAAAAGCCCTCAACCAGGAATAAAGCAACGATCATGTGAATACTAAATCTAATGGGAAGAAAAGATCTTGCCCTACTAGGTTGGCCAATACTTCTTATCTGGGTCGTTCTTCTTCATCCAAGCAAGTTAACCAATATTTGCATCAGGACCCAAGTCTAGACAAGTAATCGGATGCGAACTTGGGGTATGGGGTGTCTCGTTTGGTCCCTAATACAACTATGGTGTGCATCAAAAGCATAGTCTAGTTGTTATGCAATGAGGGGTTCAGGCATTTTCATACATGGAATGGGCCTCTACTCAAGGCCTGGATGTAGAGTTAATGGACTCTGGTGATCCTCACACTATTTTGAATGAATTTGCAGTTTCACAGGAAATGGAGATGCATATTTAAGTGAGGTCTCAAATCTTTCTCTCATGTTTTTATGTTGTTGTACAAAAACTTTTCCATCCTTTCTTGGAACGTTCATGCATAATTAATGCTAAAGGTCGTCGTCATGCTAAGGAGTTGATTTGTTTGTATGATCCTTCCACTATTCTTTTGCTTGAAGCCTACTACCTTTTTTTGGTGGCAACACAATTCTGGTGGGAGTTGGCTGGCTTATAAGGTCGTTCATATAGTGGAAGCAGTTGGACATCTCGGGGGAATTTGGATTCTCTCTCTCTCTTCAGAATTTAGAATTTTTGGTGTTGAGTGTGGAGAGTTATGAACAAGTTGTTTCTTTCAATAAGTAGTGCAATTCTCAGGTCTAGGTTGTACTGCTATATTTGTGAGTCTACAGTTCCAGATTAGGACCAAACAATGAGAGTATTTGGCTAATCTTCGTATTAAAATCAAGGATCATTGGCTCTTAGTAGGGGATTTTAATAAAATCACTAAACCCTCAAAGGTTAGGGGTGGTAATTTCTCCATGCCAAAAGCCAACCAATTTCTGGACATGATGGATAAGTGCGATTTTCTGGACCTTGGTGTTGTTGGCAATCCCTTTACGTGTGTAGGAGAAAGAAAGGCACTAGTCTAGCGAAAAGGATTGATAGGGCTCTGGGAGGTCATGCTTGGAGAATGAAATTTCCAGAAGCCTGTGCTGAAAATATCTACAGAGTTTACTTAGACTATTCCTCGGTCTTTATCTGGTGTGGTGGACTCCCTTTAAAGGAAGCGATCATCCTTTTCGATTTCAGGTGCTAGGCCACACACCGAGACTTTGAAGGCTTTGTTTGAAAGGTTTGGACGAAGAACTCTTTCTCCTTGTCTTCTCGCTTAGAGCATGTTTGCGAGGATGCTCTTATCTTTAATCAACGGGTGTTTGGTGACATTCTTCGGAGGAAGAGAGAGGTAGAGAATAGGCTAAAAGGGGTGCAATCTAGACTTGAGAAAGACTCACATTTGGAATGTGAGGAAATCCTTCTCCAAGAGGAGTTCCTTTGGTTCCAAAAGTCAAGGAAGAATTGAGTCTGCTTTGGAGACAGGAATATGCGTTTTTTCCATACCCAAACTATTGTTCAACGCAAGATAAATAAGATCCCATGGCCTTTCCTTTGATGATGGGTCTTGGCAAACTGACCCCTCTTTGCTAGAACAATAAGTTGCTAGGTATTTTGTTCCCTAGCTCTTTTCTTACGATATTCTTGTGGTTCTTGATCCTAACCTTATAGGACTTTGCCTAATATTGGAGAGAAGGGCTATGCCTTTTTGGCAAATGTTACTAGAGAGGAAGTAAGGATTGCTATTATGGGGATGAAATCTTTCAAGGCACCAAGCTCCGATGGATTTCAACCTTTATTTCTATAAACAATATTGGCCAATTATTGGTGATGACTAGTGGAAAATAGTTGTTAGGATGTTCTTAGATGGTCATGCAGATTTTACGTTATTGGAGACTCTCCTCGTCCTTATTCCCAAGTCTGATCACCCAATTTGTTTGAAGGATTTCTGTCCAGGAGGTCCTTTCCAGGGGAGCTTTATCTCAGGGATAAGGACGATGGATAATATCATTCTGGCGCAGGGGGTTCTTCATCATATCTCTAGTATCAAGGTGAAAGATAGTTTATGTGCCATCAAAATTAACTTGGAAAAGGTGTATGATTGAATTAATTAGGATTTCTTTCAGAACACCCAACAGGAGTTTGGCTTTCCTTATTGTATCATTCAATTTATCATGTGGGGGGCCGGGGAGGGGGGGAGGGGGGTTTGAGGATCTAGATTGTTACTTTTGTGGAATGGCTCTTGCTTAGATAGCTTTTATCTTTCTAGAGACCTCCGACAGGGTAACCCTTTATCGCCATATTTGTTTGTCCTCTACATGGAGCGTCTTGCTCTACGCATACATGATCTCACCTCCCAATGCATCCGGCGACCCAGTTCAATCTCACATGATAGTTGGCCCATTACTCACCTTATGTCCGTTGATGACATTTTTTTCTCTTCATTAATGCAACAAGAGACCAAGCCCATTTGGCATCTTTGACCTTTAGAGCTTCTGCCAAGCATCTATGTTGAAGCTTAACTTGGATAAATCTAGCATGTATTGTTCTCAACGGATGACTCATGTCTCAAGAGACCTCATTATCAATACTCTTAATATTGTGCATACTCCTTGTAACGCCCTATATGCATCCGATTCATTAACATTCATTTATGGCCGTTAAGCGCAACAATTAATTAAAGATAATTAATTCGAAAGAAATAAACAAAATGATGTCATCAAACGTCATCAACAATATCATCTTTACATTATGTATGGTAAATACTCGCATCATACAACCAGAGGACCAAATAAGCCATATGCATAAATCTCAATAATGGTTGTACAAAATATGGTATCCAATACCTTGTCCTCTCAACATACATCAATATCTCTCAAAATATATAACATATACCTAATGTACATTAACTATGCATCTTCCCCTCAGGGGTACAAAATTCAGGTATAACAAAACAATGAGCCAACACACTCTCAAAATAATATGCCTAAGGTTCCCACAGAACCATCCGCTCGCTGAGCATCACCTGCAAAATATGATTCCCACACACGGGATGAGATACAATCTCAGTAAACTCAGGGTTCTTGGAGGTCTCTCTATTAGAGCATGTAAGTGTTGTTAGCTTTTGCTAACAACACTCCTTTGTAAATAAGCTGTAGTTAGTAATTACCAAGGCTGTAGTTAGTATTTAGTCCTTTATGTACAACTATCAGTTCCTAGTTTTGTTTAGAATAGTTAGTGATAAGAGGTTATAAATACCTCACGTGTACAGCTTTGTAACAACTTTTTCATTCATTCTAAATAAAAGAAATCAGTTATTGTTCATCTCTCTCTCTCTCTTTCGTTCATTTTCTCTAACATGGTATCAAAAGCAAAATTTTTGCATTAATCATGCAGTGCATGTTCAATCTCACAAATTCTGTTCAAATTTTCTGTTCATTCCAGTCTTGTTCTTGATCGGATTTTCTTTACTGTTTATGCGTATCTGATTTTCGATTGTAAACTTCATCGCGCTTGCTCCTGTTCATCTGTACGAGTTTCATTAGTTTCATCTGAGCTAGGGATCTTTCTTTCGGTGTTGTCTGTGCTGATTGAAGCTGGTTTGGACTCCTTTATATGTTCGTTACTATTCAAATGTTGATTCCTATCTGTTCGCGACATCATTTGGCTCGTGATAGTTCCTGTTCATGATTCTGTTTACGTTCGATCTCGATAGGGCTTCGACTTCTCATTTCGCACTTCTCTGTGCTACTAGGAGTTAATTTTGGTTGATTTACTGTTCAGAATTGCGTTTTACTAAATCTGTTTGGCTCATTTCTGTTGGCTGATTCCTCGTTTCTTCTTGCTCATGATTTGGTCTACTTTGCTTATTTTTTCTATGGCTTCCGCTTTCGCTCCTTCAGGTTTAAGTTCACATTCCTTTCCAAATATCATTGCTGAAAAGCTTGATGATTCCAATTATCTCCACTGGAGACAACATGTGGAACCTGTATTGAAGGCTCACAAGCTTCAGCGCTTTGTGGTTAATCCGGTTATTCCTCCTCGATATTTGACAGAGGAGGACAATGTTGCTGATCAAGTCAATCCTCAGTATGAGGCTTGGGAAGTTCAGGATCAAACCTTACTTGTTTGGCTCCAATCTACACTTTCCAAGTCTGTTCTTTCTCGCGTTCTTGGATCCACTCATTCTTATTAAGTCTGGGAAAAGATCCATGAACACTTCAGTCTTCATACTAAATCCAGGGCTAGACAATTAAGAACTGTCATGCGTGCAGTATCACTTTCTGATAGGTCTATGGATGAATATATGAGAAAAATTAAAGGATTTGTGGATGAGCTTGTTGGTGTAGGTGTTCCAGTTCGTCATGAGGAGTATGTTGATGCTATTTTGGAAGGACTTCCTTCAGACTATGCATCTGTTATTGCTGTTATTGAAGGCAAGAAAAGAATTCCATCAATTGCTGAACTTGAAGCCTTGTTATATAGTCATGAGACACGTATAAATCGTTACAATAAAGAAACTCAGCTGTTGAGTTCTCCTTCCTTGAACTATACTCAAGGATACTCACCTTCCAATTCACATAAAGGTGGTAATTCTGGGAATTTCAGAGGAACAAATAATCATGGTCGTTGATATGCACCTTGGATAAGATGTTTTCCAAGCTTAATTTGATCATAAAATGCATGAGAATTAATGATAAAAGCTTCTAATATGTATAAATGTTGACAAATCTGCCTTGATGATGCTTTTAATCAATTTTGAGTAGTAATAGGCGAAAAGAGCCAAGGGAATTCCAGAGGAAGCAGAAGCAAGAATCTGGCATGATCCGCGCCAATTACCACGCGACCAGCGCCATATTTTCTCAGTGACGCGATCCACGTCAGATCCCGCGCCAACCGCGTGGATAAGGCCATGGAAAATGGATTCCATCTGGAATCTGACGTGATCAGCGCCACGTGCAGCGCCATCAGCGCCACTACTGCCCTGAAAATTGGATTTCCTCTGGATTTTGGCGCCAACCGCGTGGAGTATGGCGCCAGCCGTGTCACAAGTTAATTGAGAAGTTCATTTCCAACCCACGCGATCCGCGCCAGTACCACACTGTCCGCGCCAATGCCAGCGTTACCGGCGCCAACTGCCGCACGATCCGCGTGGGACTTGATTTCTGCAGATTTTAAATGCTGTCAAGGGTAAACTTGGGATTTCACTTCCCCAAGTATAAATACAAGAACCACTTCTGAAGACAGGACTTTTTGGACGAAAATTCACCAAGGGAAAGATAGAAAGAGGGCTTGGGAAGCTTAGCTAGGGTTTGGGGATTGTGAGAGCAAGTGGGTTTCTTTCCTTCTTCTCCACCTTCTCCTTGCTTGTGTATCAGCTGGGCATACATCTTTTTGATGTACCAAGGCCAGCCATGATTAGGTTTGGCTAGTTTCATTTTGTAGCTAGGGCCAAGCACTTGATGTAAATTCCATTTGGGATGTATTGAATGCTATTATTCATCTATCTAAAGCTATTTTACTGCACTTTGCTTGAATGTTTATATCTCTTTCTTAGACTTGATCAATCTATTAAAGGTTAAAGAGTTAGGGTTCACAATAGGAATGTTGGGGCTTTAGTCTTGGAACTAAGTGTAGTAGCTTGCTTTACATTACCAAGGAATGGGAATGTATGTTGGTAGCTTATTCAATGTGTTATTTAATGCTTAACCCTAGGAAGGTGACTAAGGGATTAGAACTGGTTAAAAGGTTGTTTCACTGAGGGATTGGTGAACAACTGAACTTAGACGTGCATAATTGCTCAGTAGCTTAGCTAAGTGAATGTAGTAAGCAACACAGACCATTTGGGAGGAAACATCAAGTGTGGGTGCCCTGGCTACGCTTCTTTTATACTGTTACAACTTACATCCCTTGTTCATAACTTAGATTCATGTTTTCAACCTTGTCTTACATTTAATTATTCAAACAAACAATCCATACTTTTCACCAAACATTTATACATCCAACATTTAGATTTAAGTTATAATACAATCGGTGTACTAATCCTCATGGGACGATATCTTTACTTATCTCTTTACTACTTGAACGAACGGTATACTTGCCGATTCGCAACAGTTGTGGCAATACAGGAGCTGGTAGAGGACATGGCAGTGACAAATTTGCCAACTTTTAGTGCCAAATTTGTCTTAAATATGGACACACTGCAAATGTGTGTCATTTCAGAACTAATATACACTTTTAGCCTCATGAATCTTTAGTGTTTTTTGATCCTGCCACTTCTCAGCCTATTCCTTATAATCTTGGTTCATCCAGATTTGATCATACAAGGCCTTCTAACACTTGGATCAATCCTAATTTGAAATCTGCAGCCTCTGTCCCTAATCAGGCCAGTGTTATGCTTACAAACACTGTCTCTCCTGGGTCTGGTGCTGATCACTCCTCCTGGATTCCAGATTCTGGAGCTAGCTTCCATGTCATTGGAGAATCTCAGCATATCAAACAATTTAATCACTTTGATGGGCCTGATCAAATTTTCATTGGTAATGGTGAAGGATTAGGTATCTATGGTGCTGGTACCTCTTCTTTTATTTCTCCTAATAATAGTCATTTCACCTTTAGATTACAAAAATTACTTCATGTTCCTTCCATCTCAAAAATGTTAAGTGTCAGTAAATTTGTCAAGGATAATTCTGTTTTCTTTGAATTTCATCCTCATGTTTGTCTTGTAAAATCTCAGGAAACAAGTGAAATCTTGCTTCAAGGTTCAGTTGGAGCTGATGGTCTCTATTGCTTTCATAATCTCAAGCTTCACGATATTTCTCCTTAGCTTTTATCCACTTCTGTTGATTCCTCAAAACATACAAATTCTGATTTTTCCTTTCCCTGTAACAACAATGTTTGGCACAATAGGTTAGGCTATCCAAATAGTCATGTAATGAGACTTGTTCTCAACCATTGTAATATTTCACAGTCTAATAAAAATGTCTCAAATTTTTGTGCATCCTGTTGTATGGGAAAATCTCATAGGTTACCCTTCTCTCCCTCCATTACTACTTATTCTCCTTTAGAACTTATATTTACTGATTTTTGGGGACCTTCTCATTTAACCTCCTTTGCTGGATATAAGTACTATGTGCCTTTCATTGATGCCTTTTCCAAATTTACTTGGATTTTCCCCATAAAAACTAAAGTTGAAACCATCTCTGTTTTTCAGGCTTTCAAAACCCAAGATGAATTATAACTTAGCACCAAAATAAAAAATGTTCAATCTGATTAGGGTGGTGAATACAGGCCTTTTGCTACTCTTTTATCATCCTATGGTATTTCTCATAGACTTATATGTCCTCACACTTATCATCAAAATGGTGTGGTTGAAAGAAAACATAGACACATAGTGGATTTGGGTCTTACCTTACTGCATCATGCTTCATTACCCCTGCAGTTTTGGGATTATGCTTTCAGTACAACTGTCTATCTGATAAATAGGCTTCCTACTACATCTCTCAACTTTGACATTCCTTTTACCACTCTTTTTCACAAGGATCCTAATTTTAGGTTCCTTAGAACTTTTGGTTGTTCTTGCTTTCCTCTTCTAAAACCTTATAATACTCACAAGCTGAATTTTAGGTCACAAGAGTGTGTGTTTTTAGGGTACTCTAATTCTTATAAGGGCTACAAATGTGTCTCCTTCTGGTAGAATTTACATTTCTAAGGATGTTTTGTTCAATGAGGGGAGGTTTCTTTATTCCGAAATATTTTCAAAAGATTATAGTCCTAAAAAACACTTTGATTCATATTTCAGTCTAAATCCAAATTTATCTCCACCTACTGACTTGCCTACTTCTATACAGTGTTAGCCCTCCTTATCTCTTTCTATTCCTGCTTCAAGTGTTCCTCCTGGGTTCTCTCCTATTTCTGGTATTAATCCTATGGTTGTTCCATCTATTTCTCAACCTGTCATCACTGTTGAGTCGGAGTCTACACAAAATAGTGCCTCTGAAAACATTGTTGTGACTGATTCCTCTTCTGAATCTGCTTTAGTACCTAGTTTTATTCCTGCCAGCTTTCATCCTATGCAAACTAGGTCCAAACTTGGTCTTCATAATCCTAGATTACATCCTTCCATGTTTTTTGTTCATTTTGAACCAAAAAAATGTGAAACAGGCATTGGCAGATTCAACATGGCTTGTTGCCATGAAACAAGAATATGATGCTTTGTTGAAAAATAATACATGGGAGTTGGTTGCTCCACATGCTAACAGGAAAGCTGTTGGGTGCAAGTGGGTTTTCAGGGTAAAAGAAAATGTTGATGGTCTTGTTAATAAATTTAAAGCCAGGTTAGTTGCTAATCAAACCTGTAACCATAAGAATTGTTCTCACTCTTGCTCTTTCTCATGGGTGGAAGTTATTTCAACTTGATGTAAACAATGTCTTCCTAAATGGTCTCCTTGAAGAATCTGTAAACATGACACAACCACCAGGTTTTGAAAATGCAGATAAAACCTTGGTCTGCAAGCTTAACAAGGCATTGTATGGGTTAAAGCAAGTTCCAAGGCAGTGGTTTGACAGATTAAAGTCCACTCTACTTCAGTTTGGGTTCATAGGGAGTAAATGTGATTATTCTCTTTTCATTTACACCCATCAATCACATACTGTTTATCTACTGGTTTATGTGGATGACATTATAATTACTGGAAGTTCCAAAGTTCTAATTCAGCAGCTTACCACTAGACTAAATCATGTGTTTCCACTCAAGCAGCTTGGACATTTGGATTATTTCTTGGGTATTGAGGTTAAGCATCTGTCCAATAGCTCTATTCTCTTGACCCAAAGCAAATACATTAGAGATTTGCTGCGTAAAACCAACATGGCAGAAGCTCACTCCATCTCTTCTCCCATGGTTTCTAACTGTAAACTATCTAAACATGGTGCTGATATATTTTCTGATCCTACTTTGTTTAGGTCAGTGGTGGGTGCATTGCAATATGCTACTCTCACCAGACCAGAAATCAGTTTTACAATAAATAAGGTTTGTCAGTTTATGGTTGTTCCTCTTGAGTCTCATTGGGCTGCAGTTAAGAGGATTTTAAGGTATCTTAAAGGAACTATGAGTCATGGACTTTTGTTCAAATCTGTTGATGTCAGCCAGCCTCTAGCTCTTCATGCCTTTTGTGATACTGACTGGGCATCTGATGTTGATGACAGAAGATCTACTTCTGGTTCTACTGTTTTCCTTGGCTCCAATTTAATTTTCTTGGTAGTCTCGCAAGCAGAAAGTTATAGCAAGGTCTAGCACTGAAGCTGAATACATAAGCTTAGCTCAAACTTCCACTGAATTGACCTAGATTCATGCTCTTCTCACTGAGTTAAAAGTCTCTTTCACCACTCCTACTAT
This sequence comes from Glycine tomentella, assembly GCA_007407185.1. NCBI lineage: Eukaryota > Viridiplantae > Streptophyta > Magnoliopsida > Fabales > Fabaceae > Glycine > Glycine tomentella. The sequence continues at coordinate 300,876 of PYAF01000082.1, forward strand.
CTTTTGTGACAATCAAAGTGTTGTATTTATTGCTCACAATCCAGTGTTTCATAACCGCACCAAGCATATGTAAATAGTTGTTTTCTTTGTTAGAGAGAAAATTCTGGCCAAGCAGCTGTCTATTGTGCATATTCTTGCTTTGGATCAATGGGTAGATGTTCTTACCAAGCCACTTTCTCCTTTCAGATTTGATTTTCTTAATAACAAACTCAATGTGAAAAATGTTTCTTCTGAAAAATTTTCCCTTTGAGTTTGAGGGAGGATATTAGAGCATGTAAGTGTTGTTAGCTTTTGCTAACAACACTCTTTTGTAAATAAGTTGTAGTTAGTAATTACCAAGGTTGTATTTAGTATTTAGTCCTTTATGTACAACCGTTAGTTCCTAGTTTTGTTTAGAATAGTTAGTGATAAGAGGTTATAAATACCTCACGTGTACAACTTTGTAACAACTTTTTCATCCATTCTAAATAAAAGAAATCAGTTACTGTTCATCTCTCTCTCTCTCTCTCTTTCGTTCATTTTCTCTAACATTCTCCTCCCACTGGTTCACTTCCATGACATATAGCATCGAAATTGGCATCACACCATCTAGCCATCATGGCTCTCATAACACACATCACATGTATATCACAACACAGGTGTCATTCCATTGGGCGCTACCAACATCGGGAATGCAACATAGATATAAGAGAAGATCATCCACTAAAGGGCACATCCTTTCAGGACTTTATTCAGACGTATATGGCTCTTCCAAGAGAAGATCATCCACTCAAGGGCACATTTTCTCAGGTTTTCTACTCATATAATTGACCACGAAGAGTTGTTCCATATGACTTTGGCCCTTCGGGAAGTCCATATTTAGTCTATTCTACTGTTAGAGAATCTCATCAATCATACAACATATCATTATAGTGTACATCATATACATGTTCTCAATAAAAAGCAGTAACACACAATTTCAATACCACATGCATCATGACATACAATAACCATCACTCCCTCAGAGTATGGTGGAGCAGAGTCAATGGGAAACACTCCCAAGAACAAAGAGCTTACCTGCTTTAAGTGCTACACCGGTTCTCCCGGCCTCGTGGTCACAGCCACCAATAACCTCTGTATCACGCCCTACATAAAGGCATACAAATAATCAATAACAGTTCTCAACCGTTAGAATGAAAAGAAACATTATTCTTTTTCATATAACCTCTTTTTCCTCTATTTTCAAGTTATAAGGACTAGTCACCTAATTGGTGACTTACACACCCCCAGTAGGATCTATCTTGACCTAACCAAGGCTCTAGAGTCTCCCCAAGACTTTGCATAAACCAATTCAAAGAGTTCAATACTTTATCCATGCCATATTTCTATAATTATCAAGGTGGCTAAAACGGTTACTTCAACACATTTTCACCATTTATATGGTCTCCTAAACACATCTTGTGAAAGCACCAAGGCCCAAACGTATAATATCATCAATATAACCAACATTCTTCCTACACATACATTCCTCATAACCAAATTCCAAAGTCCATAAAAATCATACTTCAAGGTTAAACTTTCATCACAACAACCTCCTAAGCATACTTTTCCAATGGACCCAAGTCTAATTTCAGCTCCAACTCAAATGGGTCACTATTCATCTCAAGAACAAATTCTCAAATAATTGGTAAAATTTATGTTTCTTACCTCTAAAACGACAAGGAAGGTTAGAGGATGACTTCTCCAAGCTTGGACGTCCTTAAAACGCCTCCTTTCCCCCAAAATCGAAACTTTGTGAAGTTCCCTAGAGAACGCGATCTTTCCGTTTGATGGTTTTCAAGGAAAACTGATGTTGGAATCTAGCTCATTAGGAGCTTCTTTCAACTTTCATGTTGGATGCTAAGGATTTTGGTAAAGGAATGAGTGAGTATGAAACTTTTCTCGTTCATTAATGGCAGAAGTAAAGAAAGGAAGAAGAAAATGAAGTTTTTGTGAAGAAGAGAGTGACAAATGGGTCACTTAAGTGACTCTGTCGCGCGTCCCGCGCTACTAGCATCGTTCCTGGAGCTATTCGCGTGGGATTCCAGAGAAAAATGGCCTCCTGCCGTACTTTCCGCGCTACTGACACTGCTCTGGCGCTACTAGCGCCGTTCCTGGCGCTATTCGCCCCGCGAACCAAAGGCCTCCACCAATTTTTTTTTAGCTTGTTTATTATGCTCCTAGTCTTGGGAAGTTCCTTGGCTTGAAGTTCATTCATGGTCGTTCTAAAATAGCATACTTTCTCCCTGTTGTGGAGCGCATCCATAACAACTTGGCATCGTGGAAGGGGAAGCTTCTTAATTGAGTAGGTACATATTTTTTGATGTAGTTGGTCCTCCATGTCCTCTATATTTATCCTGTGTAGGCTTTTTGACTCCCTCAAAGTATCTTTCAAGCTATTGACAAAGCTAATCAGACTACGATTTGGAACAAGGCTAGAGCATCTCAAGGTTCGCACTTAGTGAGCTGGAGTATTGTCTCCAAGCCTAAAGCCTTAGGTGGCTTGGGGCTTAAGGACTCGAGATCAGTTAATACTTTCTCTTTTGGGTAAATCAGTTTGGCATTTGATGAACTCTCCCTAGAAGTCGTGGGTTCAAGTTATAAGGCATAAATATCTTAGGGAGGGAGCACAATGTTTTAAATTGTCCTATCACTAATCGTGGGTCCTTCATTTAGTAGAACATCCAGAAGGCAATTGTGTCCCTTAGAGATGGTTTGGTGTGAGATTGGGAGATGGTCAATTTCCTCTCTGGCATTCAGATTGGCTTGGTAGGGGTAACCTTAGTCTCCAGGTTCCTTACATTCATATTTGTGACTCGCATGTTGTGGTAGCTGATCTATGGTAAGGGGGTAAGTGAAATTTTCACAAGTTGTACATTCATTTGCATGAGGACATCTAGAACCTCATTCAGAGTGTGTGTGTGTGTGTGTATCCTATGAACCCTGTAGGACATGATAGTATTGTTTGCTTGGGTGAACCATCTGGGTTATATACAGCCAAGTCCGCGTATATATGGATTCTTCATCTCCTAAATACCCTTGCGAACCCCATTTGGAATAAAGTGTGGCTCCTCCTCATTCCTGAGAAAGTCTATTTTTTTTTTTGTTTGGAAAATCCTTCATGATGTTTTGCCAACAAATCTTAAACGCTATGTTTGCAAGCTCTCCCCCTCAGCGGCGTGCCTAGGCTGTTCTTGCCCCTCAGAAACCATTATGCATAATATTAGAGATTGTCCTCACTCTCGCGAGCTCTGGTTGAAAGTGAGTAATGGTAATGGTAGTCTTCTAGCCCACACGAATTTGTCTGCTTGGATGCAGGCTATTCTATCTAATAAGGACTATTCTTATCTAGTTTTGGTGGCTTGGTGGGCGTGGAAGTGGCCCAATCAGGCGATTTTCTCCCCCTTAGCTTGGTCTTTTTAGTTTTTCAAAAGATCCTCTGCTAAGGATATTGCCTTCATTCAAGTTTAGTTTCAAAGGATATAGTTTCTAGTAAGAGGTTGGCTTGGACCCTCCCTCCCCTTATTGAATGAAGTGAAATTAAACGTGGATGAGAGTTGTCATTATGAGTCACATGTGATGGGGGTTGGTAGGTTGATTAGAGATGGTGTTGGAAGATGGCTTTTCAGGTTTGCTCGTCACTGTGATTTGGGTGACCCTCTCCTTTCTGCGCTCCTTGCTTTAGCATATGTTGTTTGCTTCTATTGAGAGAAGGGGTTTAAAAGCATTTCTTGAGAGTCAGATTGTATGAACATGGTAGAGTTGCTTATTGATTGGCTAGATGAGCATATAAGCATGGATGCACCTGCATATACTAATTCATTCTATCAAGAGCTTCATGAATAGGGATTGGTCCTTTTCTCTTTGTTACGTGAATAAGGATGTGAATTTAGTTGCCAATTTCTTGGTCAAATGGGGCGCTAGGATGACAGAGTCAACTCTTTCCTAGTGGCTCCCCCCCCCAAATGAAGTGCTCGAAATCCTTCATAGGTATTCCTTGGCTGCTATGTAGTACTTTGTTTAGTTTGTTCTTTATTTCATGTATTTCACAAAAAAAAAAAAAAAAAAACTTGTGCGATTCCATGCACTACACGGGTTTAAAATCTAGTATTCTAGTAATCTATTATGAAGTTTGCCTTTAAAAAAGCTTGAATTTGATTTATATATATTAGTTGTTTAGATGATGTTATGTCATCACTTAACTAATAATAAATAATTAAAATATTTTTTTTAATATATCATAAATTCAATACAATAAAAAAAAAATACCTGGTATCCAAATAAAAAATAGATTATTTATCAAAGATTTCAACCATATTTTAGCTGAACAAATTTTACTAAAAAGATAAAGGACTAAAAATATAATTTAGTCATATAAAATTGGTACACATTACATGATTATGTAACAACATCGAGTTGTTACATGAAGATGAAGATTGTATTCACTCTTCCTTTTCTTAATTAGGTTTCTCTATTCAACAACGAAGGGATTTCTCTTTCATATTTTCCTAAGCATATATTCTTCTTAAGCATGTGTTTCTCCTTGAATGTTGGTTTTAAGATATTTTTAATTAAAGGAATTTCCCCCAAATTTTCTTTGTGTGCTTTTGCTTGTTGATTGACCTCTAGCTGTATCCTTTTCATGTGGATTTTAGTTGTGGGTGTTAACTTCCCCTCTACAACTAAAAAAATCAAACACTACATTAATAATTAGACATTCCTTTACACTTGGTTTAGATAGGAAGTGAAATGAAAGGATTTAATTGATTCATGTTGTTTTTTTAGAGGATTAAAGTAAAAGAAATATTAATTGATGTGATTATTTATTGAAATTTTGTATTGTTTAGAATGATAGAATCCGAAGATAATGATATAAGGTGATTTAATTTCATGTTTGGTTATAAGAGCAACTTTAGTTGAGGATCTTGGGGAGAGATCTTCAGCTGAAGATCTCTCTTTTTTCATATCCATAACTAAAGAAGGAATGCAGATCTCCACGTGGAGATCCAGTTCTTCCCAAAGAACCCTGAAGATCTGCACGGAGTTCAAAAAAAAAAGATTTTTTATATGACAGGATGAAAAAAATAAATAAAATGAAATTAAAAGTTAAAATTAATTACTTAAAATTAATTATATGCTTTATTAATATTCATATATTTTTTCCATACTTTATTAATTAAAATTAATTGCTTAATTAATTTAATTTAATTTAATTTTAAATATTTAAAAGTGAAATTTATGTGGGACCCATTAAAATTATCTAAGATCTCAATTTGAGATCTACCAATAAAGAAAATATGTATATCTTAAGAGATCTTCAATCCTATATAACACTATGGGTCCACCAAAAAGTGGTCTATGATCCCAAATTGGGATCTACCACTAAAGGTGCTCTAAGAAAAATTAGAGGAAAATAGATGAAAAATATCATCAAAATACAATTTCATTCATATAAATAAAATTAATTTTAAATCAAATATTATTTGAAATACAAAATTGCAAAATATATATTAATTATTTATATATAATTAAGTTTTAATTAAATATCTTAAAACAATTGTTTAAAAACTAATTATTTCAAACCAAATTATTTTCATATACACTCTAATTTATTTTCTTTAAATTAAATTCAATCACTGCATTTTTTTAAAACAAAAATATGACTGCATGAGTGCGTGATAAGAAAAAACAAAATAACAGTTTGCGAGTATAAATAGGTACAACAACACTCAAAATTCTTATTTCCTTTCAAAATCACGACAATGGAAAAGGGAAATGGAATATTGAGTGTTGGATCAAGCTAAGAATCTAGAAGAGGGGGTATTGAATAGATTCTTTAAAAAAAATTATCAAATCATTTTGAACACCAATTAAAAACACTCATTTAAATCAATCAAAGTTTTTCTAAAAGATCTTTAGAAAACATAAACTTTATTATTACCCTTTGCAATTGATTCCACTCCCAAAATTATTTCAAAACTCAGAGTTATAGAGAATAAGAGAATCACACAAGAATTTATATTGATTTAGTTCAATCCGGACCTACATCCAGTTTGTTCTAAGTCCCCTAAGAACATCCACTATATAGAAAATACTAGTACACATATTATGCACACAAAATTCTCTAATAGAAAATAAATTTTCTCTTCAGCCCTACAAGAAAAGATCCAGAATTGAAACCCTATCAATTCTTCAACATTCCTAGTAACTCTAACCAAGAACAACACTCTAAAAAGATTAAAAGACAAGGATAAAATGCACCTGAAAAGTGCAAATCTTTGATCTTCAATATGTCTTCACAAGTTGTTCAATTCATGATTATAAAATGAGTGACTATGTGATCAACTTCAATCTTCAGACTTATTGACGTGCTATTCTCTTTTAGGACTCTCTTGAAAGGTTTTTTTTTTCTTGAACTAAATGAATTAAAAGTCACTTAAAAAGAAAACGCATGGAGGTATATATAAATTTTGACAATTAAAATAGATATAATCGATTATAAAAACAGGTAATCAATTAATTTGTCAAAATCCCCTTTGTTCTATAATTCCAGAAACTGATTAATCGATTATCAGAAGGGGTAATTGATTAATTCGTTTCAATATGAGAATTTTAGTTTCTCCAATGTTGAGTGGATAATCAATTATCATGTGTGGTAATCGATAATAGATTCAGAGAGCTTCTCTTTGTTTTCAGGAGTTGGGTAATTGATTATCCTAAATTGCATAACCTTCTTTCTTTCGAAATTGGTTTGGACAGTCGATTATCAAATGAGACAATTCATTAATTCAATGTTGGTAGCCAAATTTCAAATAGAAGTGAGTTCTTTAAGAAACTTAGAGAAAAACAAAATCATCTATCTCATAACTGTCAAGCACTAACAATGAAAAAGTTAAAATTATATCACACACATGCTTAGACTAAAACAATCAATACAAATGTCTCATCTATCAAAACATGTTAGACATTGCAAAATTATCAAAACAAAACTAAACTAGGGACTTCATGTTCTTCAAGCTTTCTTCTAACATTGAGGCCCATGGCTTTTTATCACTTTCTCCTTCCTAATTTCCTATCAAACAAATAAGGGAAATAATGTTGTCGAATGTCAAGCTAAATTACCAACATTAACTAATTTAGAGTCAATTTTTTTATAATTCCAAAAACTAAAACGACATTTTATTTTTCTCTCATCGATAGTAATACACTATACAAAAAAGGATCAAAACGTGTGGAAACGAATATTTCAAATATAATGAAATAAGAAATACGGAGAAAGACCGGAATTTGTTTTAGTAGGCAGAGTTACTTCTTCTCCAACTCTCTTGTGCCGTTATGCTCCTCTTCTTAAAGGGCAGAGCCAAAATTTGTCTGTATATATGTTTTCATTATGTTTATGAGTCGTTGGTCATTTTTAGACTTACACACTATTTCGCAGTTCTTGGCCCATGGTCTCAATTGGGAAGAACATGACACATATTCCTGAAACAAGAGATACGATCTCAAACAGAAGGACAGCTACAGTTTGATGACATCCATGTACTAAACCCACAGCTACCAAAGGACATATCATTCCACCAATTCTGCCCACCGAACTTGCAATTCCCACACCAGTTGTTCTAACTGATGTTGGGTACATCTGCAGTTCATTTTAAATTTCAGTCATGTATAAAGAAGTATTAGATCAAAACATTGTTGTCTTACACCCTGTCAAACCACATCCAGCATTTATATTATATATTGAGAATAAATATTGTACTGCATACAATTCATTTTTTAATTAGTAGCAGGGAGATATCTGTAACATAAAGGATAATTTTTGTATCGAAATACAAAGTTTATATTTAATCAATCTCTCTCTTATATTTTTAGTTTTCAATAAATTTTAACCAATAGTAGAGTGAGTGTTAGAAAATCTATTGCTAGAATTCCTCTATTTCAAATACTCTCTGATTCAACAAGATAATTAAAAATTATTTTGCAATATAGTAGCATACATTACCTCTGGTGCATATATATACACAATTGTGAAGGTTGCTGTGATGCATATGCGAGCTAGAAATAAAAAGCTCGTTGTTAGGCCTTCAGGCAGATAGAACAATAATGGGAGAAGGAAAATACAGCACATGAAGAACATGGTTGACATTGAGAGTTTACGACCGAGTTTATCTACTGCTGCAGCTGACAAGAGAAGCCCTGGTAGCTCTATGCACAAAATTAAGTTATGTATCAGTTACGCATTTTCCTGCATTGGTAGAGTAAGAAAACTCTGAAATCCGTAGGAAAATACCTGCAAAACTAGCAATAAAAACACTCTTGTATCTAACATCCTGGGACTTCTCTGTCTGCAATTTATCTGACATGCATTTACTATGTCCGTTCAACTCAGTGGTCAACAAAACAAGGCCATAATATGAAAAAGCATTACCAAAGAACACAGCCCATAATAGAAGGGTTGACCTTGCCAATTTTGGTGAGAGAAGCACTAACAACGATGAGATAGCACCTAAATTGGAAAGTATTCCTTTAGGATGTTCAACTTCATTTGTTCTTGGTGAGAGCAAGCGTGCGTCCTCTGTAGGGTTATCGATTTCGTGTAACTCAATTTCATGGTCAGAAACAAGGATACCGGAAGGAAGTTCTCTTCCATTTACTCTTGCTATTTTCTCCAAAACATTAATTGCATCAGCTGTTCTACCTTTCAAACATAGATATCTTGGTGACTCAGGAGTCACTTTGTAGAACAGAAGAAGGAAAGATGTGGGAAGAGAAGACAGTGCAAGAAGCCATCTCCAACCCAGTTTTGGCATCACAATCTGCAAGGAATGTTACACCAGGTGAAACCATCAGCACTATAATTTGTCAGTCATGCAACAGGAATAGAAACTACCACAATAATATCAAACTTAGAAAATTTGTCATAACATTTGCAAGATTATTCCAAATTAAGATACATTCCTAAAAATAGAAGGTACAGCATTAGCACTTTCCTAGGTGAAATAAAGAAAGTACACATCTCTCGGGGGATTGTATCTCAGAGAAAAAGCTTGCAACTTACTTAGTTCTTGAATCTTGGGTAAATTAAAAAATAGGCTTGAAGCAAATTGGAATTTTTTGGAGCTCACAAAGCAAATAACTAAGTTTAAGTAATAGCAAAATGTCTAAGTTGTTGATCATCTAATATCAATTTAAAGAATATGACATATGTATCTAAGCCCATGGACCATTTCCGAGGGTGAAATAAATTTTCAAGAACATGTTTACAATTTAATGAAAATTTTGAAAGGAAATGAACAAAATTTACCCATGCAAGTGAGGCCTCAAAAATTGTACCAAGAGTCCCAAATGCTGAAAAGACAACCATCCAGGTACCTCTATTGGGAGCAGGAACAAACTCTAGAAACCAAGATGATAATACAGGGCCACCTCCCAAACCAATCCCAACCAGAAAACGGAGGGCAATTAAAAATATATAGTTAGGAGCAAATGCACTAAGAAAACCAGCCAAAGCAGTAACTGTAGCTGTGATAAGGAATCCTTTCCTGAGTTTTTAAAGTAAGCCAAAGAAAAAGATAAACCTGTTATTAAATGAACCAACAATTGCAAGTATACTTGAAAACAAAGCATTTATGACATAATAGGAGGCACAAGATTTTATTTTTTATCGGCAAATATTAGTTGTTAATTGTTAGTATTTTGTTGAGGAGAGTCAAGCCCACGACCTCTCACCCTCTTCTTCCGTCAACACTAGACCAACCTTATAACTCCTAAATAGGAGGCACAAGATAACTTGATAATATATGTTCGGCATAGCCTGGTACCATCCATATATATAAATCCATTGGAAGATTTTAATAAGGTATGGCTAATCCTAGATTTGATAAGCAGGCCATTCCCCCGCCCCCAAAAAATATAATACTAATTCACATATGCCAGAGCAACTAACAAATGAACTAGTGGAAAAAGAGAAACCTACCTCCTTCCATGTTTATCTGAAACAATGCCCCATGAGTATGCACCGATTAGCATGCCAGCAAAAACCACACTGGTTATCAAACTCTCTTCATGAGCCGAAAGATTCCATGCAGTTTGAACTGCAGGGCCTACAAAAGAGAGTATCATCATTTCCATTGCTTCTGAAACCCAACCTACCCCAGCATAAGCAAGCACGAGAATTTGGAAATTTCCAAAACCCAAAGCCACAAGAGCATCATCTACTGTGTAGGTTGGGCCTTCAGCCCCCGTCTACAATTTCAGGATGATTAAAATTTAGTGAACATACAGGAATAACCAGAAATTGAAAAAAAAATACACCAAATCGAAAACGTGATAAAATAAAATGATGAATCAAGTAATTTAATTTTTACCATTTTGTTTTCGAAAGAAAGGTGTGTTCGAGACGTTGGATCTTGCCCTTTTTTCTACCCGATCTTCTCAGCGTAATCAAAATGCAGATGATTGTCGCATACTTGGAGGATTTGAAGAAATAGAGTTGAATTTGAAAGTGAGTTTTGATTATTTCATAAACATATATTCCACTTTCCACCTTCATATCGTTGACAACCACGAGCATATTCTCCTGTAGGATCCTTTTTTTCTCTCAACACCCCATTTTTTTTTTCTTGTTCCAATAACTAATTTAACCCCTTCTTTAAAAGAATGAAATAATTAGAATTTTATTCTATGCATAACAAACTCAAAATTATCTATAACTTAGAATTTAAATTGTAATAATTTTTAACTAATTGTTGCTTTATCATATTAATAGTCTATCAAGCTCCTACAAGATGATGGTGGCAAAGACAATTTCAACTTGTTCATCATAAATTTGTTGCGTTAAAATGTAGGATCTTTGGAGAAAAAATCCACAAGTCTATCAAAACCAACAAATGCGAATGTAACCATTAAGTAGTAGTCATAACACAAATCTTAACCTCTTAAGAGAAACAAATACGCTTAATCACCATAAGGCAGAAGTAAAAAGACTTAATCACCTAAAAAGGTATAAGTAAAAAAAAAAGATTTAACTACCTAAAAAGGCATAAGCAAAATGGTTTAAACACCTAAAGAGACATAAACAAAAAATGGCTTAACCACCTATAAGGTAGAAGAAGAAAAAAATGGCTTAAGGTTTAACTATCATGAATGATTTCCGATAGAAAACATGATGTGATCATCATTATATAACTACCAAGAAGTTTTGGCTTCAAGGAGATGAGTCATTTGGTAATTGACAGAGACTACATTTAATGAATAGATTGGAAGCAATGGTAGATGACAGTGAAAAAACAAAATAAATAAATAGAAAAAATGGATCAATTTAGTTGTTAAGTTCCTTAGTCTCTAATGATACCATATTAAAAGAATGAAATAATTAGGATTTAATTAATATCTAATTGTAGATATATATAGAATACTAAAGAATAACAAACTTAAAATTATTCACTAAATTATTTATAACTAGAATTTAAATTTATCTATTACTTGAATTTAAATTATAACAATTTTAAACTAATTGCTCTATTATATCAATAGTCTAACATTTTTTACACCCCTCCCTTCTTCCTTATCTTTTAAACTTTCCTCTTCCTTCCCAGCTCCTACTTTCTTCATCCTCACCTGGTCCCTTCACACCTCTTGCCTCTTGCCTCTGCTTCTTCACATTCCATTCTCTCGAGCTTGTCACTCGTCACCCCACTTTTTCCCTAGTCGATGAAGTCTTCATTATTGTGAGTTTTCTCTAACATTATTTCAATGTTTGTGTGTCTAGTAAAGATACACAAAGACACAACCAAAAATAATTGTCAGAACCCATCCTTGGATCGTGATTGACGCACAAACTAAGATTCACTTAGCTTGGCTAGCTTGTTAGGCCCTCATTACCAACATATATGATTACTTTATCTAAGAATCATACAGTTCATACATAATAATTTCGTCACTTTTTAAAACATTGTAGTTATATAATTAGCATTAGCATATTTACATGGTAAAATCACCTACAACTAAAAATACATAGATTGTCTCTATCTTTATCTTTATTCATATCTCTATAGCTGCATAAATGGGACTAGAGGACATAGATGGCTGTGGAGACGTAGCCCTTTTTTTTCCTTTATCCTTGATCTTTGTTTTGTTTAGAGTTGACTAGCTCAAATGTTTATGATGTATGTTTTGTAAGAGTTTTATATAGCTACATGACATGCATGTATTGAGTCATTTTGATGTTGTATTTGTTGATACTGAATTATAGTTAATGTTATAAAAATTGGATTGGACTGACAGGCACGTCAGATCAAAAATCGTACCAGTGATCGATTTGGTCCAGGGGTGTTCACGGGTACGGGTGACTCGTAAATCTGAATTGACCCAAATCGATCCAATCAATTTGGGTAAATTATTTATGTATTTGGGTCAAAATCGAACCTAACCGATCAAAATTGTTCATGTATGGGTTGAGTCACGGGTTTAGATCTATAGATCCGATCAAAATCGAACTGAACCAATAAAAATCGATAAAAAAATTTAGAGTTGTTTGGTTTGACTTTAAATGCTACTAATATTGAGACTTCAAATGTTGGAACTTAAAATGTTGAATAAACACACACACACACACACACACAGAGAGAGAGAGAGAGAGAGAGAGAGAGAGAGAGAGAGAGAGAGAGAGAGAGAGAGAGAGAGAGAGAGAGAGAGAGGGCTTACAAGAAACTTTAGAAAAAGAGAAAAGGACAGCAGCAAGCATGGAACATCCCAGATTGAGAGACAGTATGTATCTGAATTTGTTGTCACCCGCCGCTTATTAATATACAAGTGAGAGTTTCTGAATTTGTGGTTGTGGTCACCGAAAGAATGAAGTGAGAAGTGGAGATAATCTCCCCAAGGAAATCATCAAACCCTCTTCTCCAACCCAGGACCATCTTCGTCATTGTCCACTCTCTTTTCTCGATCAAGTCTCTCCCATGGTGTATAACCCTATGTTTCTCTTTTACTCAATATGCGGCGGTACCACTCTAACTCAAATCAACATTTCCGAAAAGCTGAAGAAATTTTTGTTTGATGTTTTAACCCATTTCTACCCGCTTGCCGGGCGAGTCATCAATGGGAACAGTACTTTCATAGACTGCAGCCACAAGGGGACTTCTTAGAAGCAAAAGTGAAGTGCAAAGTTGTCGACGTTATTCACAAACCAGTAGTTCCAGGAGTACTCAACCATTGGGTTCCATTTCTACTAGATGATATCACCAATATCACATTTGGTGTTCAGCTTAATGTTTTAGATTGCGGTGGAATTGCAATCGGAGCTTGTCTTTCTGATCACCAGATTGCAGACGGTCTGCCATTTTCCACGTTCCTCAATTGTTGGCCCGCATTTGCTAGGGGCAGGCGAGAACAAGCTGTGTTGCCAAATCCATAGACACAGTTTATTTCAGCTATGCTCTTCCCACCGAAAAATATGTCTGGGTTTGATCCTCAAAGTGGCATCATGAAGGAGAACATCATCTGCAAGATGTTTATGTTTAACGGGTCTGTTGTTGAAAGTTTTGGGGCAAGATATGCCTTTGAAAACGAGAAGCAACCTAGCCGAGTAGAGGCCTTATCTGCTTTCATTTGGAGTCGTTATGTGGCTGTGACTGGTCCACAGAGAACATATGCTGTGATTCACGCTTTCAACCTGCGTCCAAAGATGGAATACCACCACCCACCTCCAGATTCCTTTGGCAATTACTACCGAATCTCTGACAATTCCCTCGTTCAACACTGGAGAGCACCTAGTGAAACAGGTAAGGGATCAGATAAACAAGACTGACAAGGATTATGTGACAAAACTCCAAGATGGAAACGAGCATTTGGATTTCCTTAAAGATAGTTCATATAGAGTGCTTCTGAAGGGGGAACTAGTCTCATTTAATATTACTAGTTTGTGTAGGCTAGGTTTCCTATCTATGACGCTGATTTTGGATGGGGAAAACCAACATGGGTAGGTTTCACCTGCTTTAACTTTTAATAATCTGGTTGTGTTTATAGACACAAGGAATGACAGTGGCATAGAGGCTTATGTTAGCTTAAAGGTGGAGGACATGACAAAGTTTGAAACAGATGAGGAGTTGCTTGCCTGTGTGAGTAAAGCACGGGTTTTTTGATCGATGCATGCATGCAATGTAATTAGTGTTGAATTAAGTATTTAATCAGTCATCACAAAAGGTGTTGTTTTGAATTTAACTCTTTCCTGCAGGTTGGCAATGCTACCAGCGCTACAACTTATCCTCTTTCTAATCTTATGTTGGTTTCATTGCCACCCCTAATCTACCGAATCTTAATACTAAAAATGATTCCATAAAATACATAGTTTAATTTTCTTAATATATTAAGTATTATACTTTTTAAATACCTTTTTATTTTTTTTAAAAAAACATCAAAGAACTAATTAACAAATTTGTAAAAAATCCAAAGGAAAGATAAAAAACATTCTATTATGTTAAAAATATTAATAATCACAAAAACACATTTTATAGTTTTAGAACTTGTAAATAAATTGTACACCAAAACTGATCCAAACTTACAATTTTATTAATTTTGTATATAACATTATTTAAAAATGTTATTATCTATAAAAAAAAATTAATTTATCTATATAAATTATTTAGAGAAACCTACTAATAATAAAATTTAAATAATTTAGATAAGGAAAAAGCTAACCCTCCCCAATATATCCCGATAATAGACCAAAAGTGTTAAGTCCCACTTTCTAAACAAGGACACAAATTTCAATTGGTTGTGCATAATGCATGAATTATTATAAATTCTTCAACAAAGTCTTCAATTCCTACAGATAAAAATAAATAGATCAAAACTAAAAATTTAAAGAGTCAAAAAATGAAATCAATCAGTATATTTATAGGTACCAAATCGTATTTAAGATATTGTTTCATTATACAAGGCGAGATGTATATATATCCATATCATTGATTGCATGATGCATTTTAACTATTGAAATCCATATTTTTTTATAATTTCAATTTTCAAAGGAAGAATTTATAAATATATTAATTTCTCAAGTCGTAGAATTGTGCTACACAAGAATATATATATACAGGAAAAATAGTTACATGAATCACTTTTGCATTGGTGTAGAAGTAGAAGAACGTAGGTAGCAAATTTATGAAATCTTCTGGGAAGTATTGTCTCAACAAGGGATGATCAGGTATTCTTCTCTAAGACAGAGAGTGCTGGTGTCAAGTAGTTATTTGCTTTGTCGGGCAAGTGTGCAACCTAAGCAGTAAGCAGACACAAAAATAACCGGTTTCCATAAATGCAGACTAGATGATAAGATTTTCATCCTATTTTTTTACTTTATAAAATTAAGATTAATCATTGTTCACATACCAGCTCATAAAGCTCCCTTCCATCCTCAGCAATATACTCGTAACATACCTACAGACAAGGTTGAAGAGTTTAGTTTCGTTTGAATCAAAGTTCAATCTTATAACCGAACAGGGTTTACTTACATCAAAGCTTTTGTTTCTTGCAGTTGTATCATGTAGTGCCTTCACACATATATCAGCTACATCAGCACAGCTGATGCCCTAGAAAACAATAACAACTAGCATTATTGAGATTGTCATTTCTATATATAAAGGTTTACACCTTTATAGGTATTTGAAATACTTAAGTAAAACAAATAAAGAATAGAAGAAGAAAACTAAAAAAAATGGAAGGCTTCCACAATGATAGTACAATAGGGAAATGCTAGTTACTCTCTCTAACACTCCCCTTCTCATGAGCTCTCTCCTTATTGGGTGAAATTCACATGGGCCTCACTGAATATGTCTCATTTCCTATGGTGGATCCTATTTTCAAACCTGCGAGACCCACATGAATTTCAATATGAAGCCTCGATACCTCCACCACATCCCGATATGCATCCAATTTTTTTATTTTTATTTTATTAAGAAAAATATAGGACACGGATGGGATACAGCTCCGATACGGCTCAAGGTGGCTAGGCACGGCTCTAATACGGCTTGAACTGCTTTTGAATTTTTCAATTTTATTTTCTTGTTTTAACTCTAGGATTTTTAAAATAAAAAAGTCCAAACATACACAAAAAACAACTCCTCTTCTCTTCTCGAAACTTAAACAAAAACACGACATACCCCTTCTTTCTTCTTCAAGCATGACAACTCCTTTTCGACAAGTTCTAGATGTTCTTCTGATGAGCCATGAGGGGTTTATTTTTCTAACAAGTGTTTGCAATGTTTGCTAAAGTAGGATTTGTATATTTGCAGTGTTTTAACAGCACTCGAGAATTTGCATAATTGCACTTTAACATCAGCACTACTGCATTTTAGTTTACATCAATATATATATATATATATATATATATATATATTTTTATAATTTTTTTATTAACATATCCAAGACATGTCGTATCCTTCATTTTAAAAAAATTGCCATATCCCCGTATAGTATACCGCACCTGTGTTGTACTCTGTATCTAAGCTTCATAGATTTCAACTAATAAGAGAGTATTAGAAAGTGTGTTGCTAACCCTCCTTTAGTACAAAATAGAATAGACTAACCTGTGATATTCTGTTTCCTTGATCAAATATTAGAGCACGCTGCCCTCCAGGTTCTTCCTGTCAGAAAAACTGTAAGTTAGTTGACAAGAAAAGAACACCAAAATTATATTTCTTCAGACAGAATGAAATGAACAAACACCTACAACATTACATTCAGCTTAGTGGAGGCTCTAATAATTTACTTTACTCTAATAGAAAGTTATACTGGAATCTTCCAGTCTAAATATTTCTGTAATAAACCTTCCGTTCCTGAACTTCAACGCAAGCTTCAATTTTTTATTTTATATAAGCCTAAAAATGACCCTGACATAGATTAGACATAGTAGAAATGACATATACTAGCCTCTCTCGAAAATGACCCAACCACTGAATTTAGTAACCATTTAAAGCCAGGGGATCACAAAGATGCTAATTTCAGAGTTGTAGAACAAATTAGAGTGGATAAAGCTGATATGAAAAGAAAAAAAAAAAAAATTGTCAATTTTTTATCACCACCTGTGACTGGTCAGCACAACTGCGCTGCCAAGTGCCAACCCAACCTGGACGAAAGGAGTAAAACAATACAAGAGGCATAGCCGCATAGATATAGTGACAATTGAGAAACTGGCCTCTGTGCAGGACAGAATGGGAAGCCTTTGGTCATGAACATTTGTCAAGCCAGAGAATATGTCTCGTCTGCATGAAACAGCAATGCTCCAATGAGCCAACGAGGACTCAATTCATTTATGATTTTGTAGGCTGCAGCGAATGTTGGCCAAAAGGTATCAAGAAACAACTAGGACTCATCCATTTATGTCTCCGACTAAGACTTCAGTAAGGAGTTAATGAAAGGAAGAAGTATTATTCTCTTACTGATCGAGGTAAAGTTTGTATAAAGAATCATAGCAAAGAAATCCATCTGTGGAAATTCTTATGTACTACTAGTGGTGGATCCAAAAAACTTCTGTAGTAGGGGCAAAGAAATATAGTATATAAGATTTTCAAAGCCGAAAAATATTATAAATTTTTATAAAATACACAATCTCATAATAAAAAAACCAAAACACTTTAAAGCTTTTACAAATTTAAAAGAGGAAAGTGAGTAAAATTAGTACCAATTTATTTTCTCTTATATCTTTTATAATTTTTCACATCCTTTTATTAAAAAAAATATTTTAGGGGGACCACACCTATTTTTTTATGGGGTCAAAAGCAATAATTGTTTATTAAAGTAAAAAAATCTGGTGAAGGGGCATTAGATTGGAAAGCGGACACGGGTAATTACCATACAACTAGGGAGTACGTTTACAAGTTACAAAGGTCGAGTTAGGCTATGTTTTTTACTCATATGTTCTGACTGGACAGGAGCCATGTACTATTACTTGTTCTGTTATGTTTCTGTGATTCCCTTATTTGGGGACTTATCCTTTTGTGCCAGTGAAGTTTGCAGTGGTGGTGATGGGAACTCTCTCAGCATCTCCCCTCTGGAGGAAGATCAGGCGGGGGATTCCTTCCCTGCATGATTTGCTGGACTAGTGCGATTCGTTTTGTATATTTTGGTTGAGGTAGTTAGTTTGTTAGATGTCCTTGTGTGATGGCATGGAAGCCCCTATCATCTGTTTAACATGCTTCATGCCAATAATTGGTTTGGAATTGGTCTGTACTTCCTTGGAAACTGCTAGTAGTATTATCTGTCTATTACTGCTGATAGAATCCATTCTATGTTTACATTGAATGCATAATGATGTAGTGGGCCAGATTATACAATATATGTAGGATGCTTGTTGAAGCACCCATTAATGGGATATATATAAATATGATGGAATTGTTGATGTACTTGTGAAATCCGATGATGAATAGACATGTGTACATGCATGTGTTGTTTACCCAATAATATCTGAAAAAGATATCAGTGTATGGATATCATGATAATTACGTTGAGAATAGCATGAGAATGTGAATATTATAACAGTTATGGATACAATGTAAGACATAGAGGGTTCTGTCATCAATGATGTTGACACGCCAATTTGTCTCCCTAAGACATTTTTTGGTTCACTGCAGGCTTCAAGCAATCACACATTCTCATTTCACTTTTTATTTTTTTGTGGCTCCGTTGTATCCAGGTTTCACAGAAATGCTAATTTCTGCAACTAAATCAATCACATGTTCTACCTACGAGCAGCAATAGAAAATTTACCTGCAATGGACCAGGACGGACTATTGTGTATCCAAGGCCAGATCTTCTTAAGGAATCTTCACCAGCCTGGAGAATTCAACATTGACATGATCAGACATGACGGTGAAAATAATAGGGAACAAAAGTAGCAACTTTCAACGAGTTAAAAAATCAAACAAATAAATGAAACCAACCCTCTTGGCTTTAAGAACCTGCTCCCGCCTGGAAGGCTCAATTCCTAGTCCAGAACATGAAACTAATACAAAATCGGTTTCTTGTCCAGTCTGCAGTATATTCACATGCAGAATTTACATTAGGGGACAAAGTATCATTAATATCACTGAAGAACATAGATCATCTAGATGCCTTGTTAAGCAGTCTTTTATGTTTTCTTTTTTCACATTGTTGGCACAAAGCAGAATAAGATCTGCAGAAAAGCAATGAAAGAATATATGCTGTACAAGTACTATTCACACAGTCCAGTAACAATACATGAGACAAAAGCTTTCTTGAAATAAGTAATTCGAATAATATAGATGATAATCTATCACTTCATTACTTGATCTAGAATTTCAATATACCTCAAATCCTACATGAAAAAGAGGCATAAGTGATCATGTGATATTGTTGGGGGAAGGGGAACAGTCAGTTTCAACAAAAGCTGGCTCAAGTTGTTAGCACTAGGACAAACAAATCCCAAGCATTACAAGATTCCCAGACCAAGTATTTTAAATTGAAAACTAGCAGCACAAAAAACTTGAGTATGTCACCTTCCAAGCTAATGAAGACAAACAATGTTGATTATCAGATTATATTTTATTCTCTTATTTATTATTAGATAACAATTACGGATTTAGTCTTTATTACTCATTATTAGATTGATCCTATGTAATCAACATTGATAAAGAAATATAATGTGACTCAAGGGGGGTTGGAAATGGGTTGGGTCAGGCCAGGCCCTACCTAAGCCTGGTCTGGCCTACTTTATATTTCTATGGCCTAAGTCTGGGCCTATTACCCGTTACGAGCCTATTTTTAGGCCCAAACCTGACCTTTATATAAGTTTGGCTTGACCTGTTAGCCTATTTAAAGGTCAGTTTCATATTACAAAGTGTAAAAAATTATTGCATGATAATAAAATTATTATGCGTTGAAATATTAGAGTGTGAAACAACGACTTACATGTTGTTCCTAAGTTACCCAAAATTGGATGCATTGCATTCCTATTTACTTTTTTTTTCCTTTAACAAAACTTGCCTATAGATATTACACATGATAGGCTACCAAAGTCTTTTAAGTCCCACTAAAAGAAAAGAGCCTCTATTCCTGCTACTCATTTATGCTTATAGGAATAAACATATTCCAAACATTAAAATGATTCAAATCGTCAAACCACTAAAATAATTTTGTATTTCATTGAAATAACTATAATATTACATATCATAATAATAATAATAATAATTTTTTTAAAAAAATATTGTTGCTAAATAAGCCAGCCTATCAGGCTTAATAGGCTTTTTTTAAGGTCTATGGCCTGACCTATTTAACTAAAAAGGTTTTTAAAAATGCTTGAACCTGACCTTTTTCCTAAATGAGCTGAGACAAGCCAAGCCAAGCCTTAAACGGGTTAGGCCATAGGCTTCCACAGGCAGTCAAGCCTACTTCCACCCTCGATGAGAGAGAGACAGAGAGAGGTGAGTGAAATAATAATAAAGGGGAAAAGAGTAAATTTCAAAGAACATTATGCAATTTAATGTTAGAAATATGATACAAGAACAAGTTATGAGTTTTCATCCAAAAGCTTAAGCTATTAGGCTAAGACATATAAATGGCTTGTATATTATATTCCAACATTTGCTTGCATAAGAGCCCTTTGGACTTGAAGGACAGCAATGCATAGCACCACTTATCTTGTCCTCAACTTCATCCTTTTTGTGCTTAATGCAATTCCAAAAGCTAGTTAAAGTAGGAGAATTACTTTTGCCATATACCTAGTGAAGGTGGGATCTTAACACACCCCGTTATGCCCAAAATTGGACTTCTGGAATGTAAAGTTTGCATGAATGGACATTTGTGGGTAGCTCAACAAAAATACTTCAAAGAATTCTAATAAAATAGTCATATTTTGTAAAACATATGTACATTTATAAGAATAACCACATCTTAAAAAATAGAAAAATAAAGATTCTAATAAAATAAACAAATGTCATCCTTTACAGTCCATACTCCATACTATTGATGGAATCCTTGTACTTTATTATCTCAAGTAGAAAAAAAAGGAATAACTATTTTATCCTCATTCATCTCACAACTACCATTGTAATTATCAATTGAACAATTAATTTACAATACATATACAGTGAACATTAGACAAGCGTATAAAAACATTGTAGCTTATGCCACAATTAAAAGAAAATGCATTGAAGAACTTACAGGCAAGGCTTTAATATATTCCAATATAAGCTTAAAGCTTCTTAAATCCTGTTTCAGTGTTTCATTTCCTTCAACAGGCCTCTGAAACAAAAATGAATAGAGGATCAGCATTCTGCAATTATACACTATTTAAAAATAAAACACAAGTATGTACAAGATAATAAGGTAATGACCTCAATTTTGGAAGGTTGGTAAGCAGGAAGCTGTTACCAAGCCTCCAATAAAATGGGTCTACCTTAGGAAGTGCGGAAAATTGTGTTCAGTTAAATGCCTTAGGAAATAGTTGTGTTGGACATAACAAATTGAATTAAACTGTCTTGGAACTTCTCTCTTAGGAAATAGCTAGAATTAATACTACACAGGAATTAGCTTAATTATTTCTTGCATGGAGAACCATACAAGTCGTATCTTTTCTGCATCTCTGTGCTCAAGTTCATGTAAGATTGCAACCTTGTAGGATCAATGTGGGATCACTGGGGAAACTTACAAAAACATGGAATTAGTGCTTCACATAGAGTTTGAGATCCAGGACCCAGCAGGTCGGATTTTGCAACCCGGATTTAAGATAAGGCATTATGTGTTCTATTCCCTCTACTTTAAACTGGAAACACTCCAAAGGTATCTATTCCTTTTCTTGACCTCATCTCTTCCATTTCAAACTTTGATCTCTGTTATCCACTTCTCTTCCCTGCTATGAGCTGGTGGTAGCCAATCGGAGCTGATATTTGTTCTCTTCCCTATTCTGAACTAGCGTTTGAGTGTTGGTCTTGCTACATTTATGAAAAATGTGTTGTGGACTTGTACATGAAGGCTTGTTGGTTATTGGTTGCAGTTCTGTAATCATGGTCCATGGAAGGAGTTTTTGTTCTTCAAACATTTGTTTTCTGGTTTATGTTGCTGTTTCATTAGCTGAGAAAAATGTCTAGTGCTAGTGAAGCCACTGGTAGTTATAGTGTAGCTGGTTCTATATCTAGGTATTGCAGTTCCGAAGTGATCAAGAATGCTCCGGGAAGTAGAATTGATGTGGCAGGGAATCATGGTGTTTCAATTGATGGTAATCCCAGAAAAATCAAGTGCAAGTACTATGAAAGAGTCATTATCAGAGGGGTTGTACATTGAAAGATCATTTGGCATGAATACAGAAGGATGTTTTAGCTTGCAAAGCTGACAGTGATGAGGTGAGGAGGCGAATGTGGTAAACTTGACCCTGCAAGAAAGATTAATGAAAAAATTAAGGGAGTATGAGGGAGGATCAAGGCCCAAAGAAAATGTAGAAGATGGTGGTGAGAAAGGATACAAAGCAATAAGTGGTTGGGAGTCATGAAAATATTTTTAAGGGAAGGAGTGAGGACTCAATACACCACCAGTAACATTTTCAATAATTTGAGGGAGGAAGCTAGTCAAGAAATTTCTTCGTTATTTTACAACAATGTCATTCCCTTCAATGTGACAAAGAGTGCAGAATTTGACAAGAAGTTGGCATTGGTTGCTCAACATGGGTTAGGATTTAAGCCATCATCCTACATGGATTACAGTCAAATATTTGAAACAAAAAGTAGATTTAACCAAGCAGGCATTGGAGGAGCATAAAGCTTGTTCAAATAAAACGGAGTGCACCATAATGACAAATGGATAGACCAAAAAGAGGAGTAGGGCCATACTTCTTGGTAAATAGCCCTAAGTTTTTTTTTTTTTTTTTGAAATTTGTCAACACATCACACATATCTAAGACATCTAATAAGATATTTAAAATGTTGAATGAAGTTGTTGACTTGGTTAGTGAAGAAAACATTGTCCAAGTTGTCACAGACAATGCAGCAAATTATAAGGCTTCTAGAGAAATGATGATGGAGAAAAGGAAGAGATTGCATATGACACCTTGTGCAGCTCATTGTATTGACTTAATGTTAGAAGATCTTAACAAGATTCCAATTCACAAAGAGACAGTAGAAAGGTAAAAATCAATTAAAACCTATGTTTACTAAAGGACATCTCTCATTTCTTTATTGAGACACCACTAATGGAATTTGGTTAGGTTAGCCATGACACACTTTGCCAAATTTTACTTAACTTTGGGTTGCTCGAATGACAATAGGGGAGCATTAATAAGCATTAAGTTTAAAACAAACAACTCTAAGTTTTAATGATAAAAAAAAACAAGACAATCATTGCATTAAAACTAACTTTTGCACATGTATGCAAATATCAGTAAAATTATGTATTTAATTCTGTACTATTTTAGGATAGTGAGTGATTTATGGAACACACAGATTAGGTAGGAATCGGTCTTTATTTGTATTTTTATTTCTGTCTTTATTGGGGAGATTTATTTCCTTTCTGTACCTTAGACTTGGCTATAAAATCTGTATGTACAGAGAATAACAATAATGAGAAATAATTCATCATATTTTGTCTTCTCCTTTAGTATTATTGGGCGGCTGACCAAGGAAACTGTCTCCTTACTTGAGTGACTCAGTTAATTCATAACAATAAAGCATAATTGCTGTCCACAGGTGCAGCATTCCTAAATATATATAATCACCCTAATTTCCCTAACTGCCCTTTATTATATTCCTAATAATACCCAGTCTATTATTTCTTTCTCCTAGTATACACCTTCCACTCCTTTTCCTAGGCTGGGTCTCTCAGCTCAGCAAATGTCTCTAATAATACCTCCCTCCCCAACTATAACCTTGTCCTCAGGGAACTAGTCCTAGTCCTGAATGACTTATACATCTTCCCATGTCGCCTCTTCCTCAGTTTTCCCTTGCCATTTAATTAGGACTTGAGGTATCTTCTCCTCCTTCCGCGTGACGACACTCTCAGCGAAAACCTTAGCTGGAAAGTAAATAATAGGATTTAGCTGTAACTCCTGATGTAATTCTGCCTCCACTATATGATGACCCACCCCTTGCTTCAATTGCAATGCATGGAGGGCAGGGTGAATTCAAGCATGTTTTGGCAATTGAAGTTGGAAAGCCACTACCCCAACCTTTATCAGCACCAAGTAGGGACCGTAATACCTAGCAGTCAGCTTAGGATGTAGGTGCTTCAGCAGGTCAAACCAAATTGGTGGAGCACAGAAGAAAGAACAATAATTGTATGGTATCACGAAAGGGGAATTAGCAGGAAAAACTCAAGAGAATAAGTATTATCGTGTGGCTGTCCAAGGAGATTGTCTCCTTACAACTGAGTGACTCAGTTAATCAGTAAGAATAAAACCTAATTGTTGTCCACAGGTGCAGCATTCCTAAATGTATATAATCACCCTAATTTCCATAACTTCCCTTTATTATATTACAATTAATTAATAGCCCCAATAATGTCCAGCCTATTATTTCTTTCTTCTAGTATACACCTTCCACTCCTTTTCCTGGGTTGGGCCAACATCCCTAACAGATACAGATTCAGAGATGGAGAGATTTTTAAACAATTATTCTTCTCCTAAAATATGATCCAGTTATATTAGAAGTCGAGAAGGATCTAATCATTTCAGTATGATCACAATCTCTTAGAACAAAAAGACAGAGTCATAGACTCCATCTTAATTTTAATTTACATTTTTGTTTTCCCAATGTATTGCACTTTAGTCTGTTAACTACTGTCCTGAAATCATTTAACTCCAAAAGTCTTGGTTCATATAGCATGGACGATTTAAAAAGTCTCAAATGGGAGAACTTTCAATAGTTTTTCATTTATTATAATTATTTATTGATCTTTCATACAAATGATTTTTAACATCTTGAAAATCTGTTTTCCATTATTAAATAATGAGCCCCTCCACTCACAATTCGGCCCTAAATCCTTTGGAATGTTATAATTCCTTGTACAGTTTAGGCTTTCATTTTGGACACCAATACTCAATAAAACTCCTGTTATAGGAATTTGGAAACTGCAAGGACCTTTTATTGCAAAGAAATGTTGCTCAGTTATTTCTCTAGATTTCTCTTGTGAGCATTGAATTTCTGCAATCTTGTGAGTTTTTTTTCTTCTTCAGACCTATTTTGCAGATATTTGGAAAACAAAGGAGGGAGAATTGTTGGGGAATTATTTTGCAAAAATGGAATTTATATAACTAAGACAAATATCAGGTCCTAAAATACAAGCTAAGTTTAAGAAAGAGAATTCAAAGCAATAAGGAAGTGAACCTGTCTTCTAGGCTCAAAGCGTATTGTCAAAGTATGTACAAGAAAAGGATCTAACACTGGATCATCTGGTTTCACTGGGCAGAATGATGAAAATGGTACTCTAACCTGTCATTGTAATACAGACAGGAGATATGAAAGCTTCTCATCAGTGCTAAGAAAGATGAAATTTCGAAGTAGGATAGTAAGAATAGAGAAACCATAATTCGTTAAAAGGAAAATGATTCTTACCCTACAAAATCCCACTTTTGTACTAATTCGTGCAAAATACAATCTACTCTGACTTGGATCTGCCGAAGGACCAGCTTCTAGAATTAATACATAAGATCTTCCATTGCCACCAACAGAAAGAACCAGACCCTCGTACCTATCATTATGGATGAAGTCATTATGCTTGAATGCACGATAGAATTTCCTATTTTTAGCAAAATACAATTATACAGAAAAATTCCGGATGGCTATCCTATCTACAAAAGTCATCCATCTAATATTTCATACCTATCAAGAGTATAACCTAGTGGCAGAGAAAGCTTTTTGGATAGTTCCACATAGCCTCCTCTATTGAAGACATACCCTGAAATGAATATGGAAATATAGGGGTAAAAGTGAATATGCAGAGGTCACCATTATATATAAGCAACAAATATTACGAAATTTGTTGGTATTGTTCATTAATATCCACTAGCAGATAAGATATACCTGAGAAAACAGCATCTCCATTCTCAGTGAACTCAAATTTAGCATCCATCCCACCATCATATTTTGTGGCAACTACATCTTGGAAGTAAGATCCCTGACGAACTTCCCATCCATTGAGTGAAGATGCAGATTTGAATTTGGCAATGGAGAGCTTACTTTTGCTGCTTTTCCCAGCCCGCGATTGTGCCAATTTATTATTGTGATCCTGAAAATGAAGAAGTCTAAGTAAGTAAAGATTCCTGGTGAAAGTGTGGAGAGAGAGAGAGAGAGAGAGACCTGAAATGATTTAGTAAGATTATAAACGCCTCGATGATCAACCCGGAAGAGATCCCCAGTTATAGCAGAGCGAGCAGTGGCACAATATATAATTTTGTTGCAACCTTCAACAGCAGCCTTGACAGTGGGGGGATCACCAACATCACCAATGACTATCTCTACTGACCTTGGAAGGAGGTCAACCACCTCCTGGTCTGCCCTCCTTACCAGAGCCTTGACAGCGTAGCCCCTGAGCATGAGCTTTCTCACAACGATGCGACCGATGCGGCTGGTGGCACCAACTACGAGTACAGTAGTATTCTGAGCGCCAGGAATTGCGAACTCGCACATCGGACCTTCTCGGACCAGAAGGGCATCCAGAGCCTCCTGATCATCGGACCGGATTGTCCTAGAAATCTGACCCAATCCCGAGAACTTTCTCCAAACCTCATCGAATAACTGCCGCGATCTTCGACCCAGTCCTACAGGGTTCACGTCGTCCAGGCTAAGAGGCACGGGCGGAGGTGGTTGTTGTTGTTGTTGTATGACACGCTGCTGCTGCTGCTTCTCATCATCGTCCTTGGCCATATTTTGAGGAGGAGGACCACCAGCCCTTACCACCAACCGAGACTTGCGTTCATTCAAGAAAGGAATCGAACTTCGAACATCCGAGGAAAGTAGTCTGCACTGTGTCTGTGAATAAACACTGCCATTAGCTGCTGTTGCGGCGTTCATCATTTAGCAGCTATTACTTTTGCATGTGAATGTGCTTCCAGTTTCCACAACTAGTTTTGGCTTTGTTTTATTGTTCATATGAGCCAGAAAATGTGTGTGGCCCGCGCTTCTGCATTAGCAATTGGACTTCCGTCTGCTTCATACGTTAAGAAGCAGACACGTAGACCCGTAAACGAGAACGAATAATTTTCACCACATATTTTGGATTACATTACAGCCAGGAATATCGAGAACTCAGTGCTTCCCCATATAAAACTTTCTCTTTTGTTCTGCCTGGATCGGAGAAATTCTTCAACTGTTAGAGGTTTATTAAAAAAAAAAAAAAAATATATATATATATATATATATTTAGGATATATATATATATAATAAAATAAAATAAAATTTAAGCTAACAAAATATTTTTATTATAAAAATAAGAAATTGTGTTAAAATGTGTTTATCATTTTTGAACTGGTATTATAAGAACATTCATTAGTAAGACCCTAAAATTTATTAAAGATATTTAAAAATTCTACCCTCAATTCAATTTTTTCTAATTTTTCTTTAATTTGCAATTCTTTAAAGTTTTCAAAATCTATTTAATAGCCAATCGTAAAAAGTATAAAGAACATTAAATTGTTTGGGACAACATAAATTTAGGAAATAATCACTTATCAAAAAAAAATTCAAATCTAATTAGCAATTTAGCATAATAAATTGTTACTTATATTAGCATCTCACTAGGTAAAAGTAAGAGTTAAAAATAAAACAAGATAAAAATAATTAGGGCTCATTCGGGGTGTTTTTTGGTTGCAAGTTTTAAAAACTTTAAAAACAACCCATTTTTCATTTTGTTTCAAATATTTTAAAAATCAGTTTTCAGAATTTAGTTTTAGCTTTTTCTCAAAATTTTAAGTTCAAGATAAACACAATTTTAAAGTTTGAATCCTATTAAAATTATTTTAAGGATGTATTTTTGGTGATGACAACAACAATAATAATGCGAGTGTTACTGGTTATGACAGAATTGACGATACCAATGTCAATGGTAATGGTAACAAGATCGACCTTGAATCTCAAGCAAACCCATTTAGAGGTATGACTACATTAGGTTCAAGATTATCATTGACAAAATATAAAAATATGAGACTAAATATAAAAATAAATTAAATCAAAAATATAATTAATATTTTAAAAATATACAAATAAATTAAATTTTAAAAATGATCTAATGAGTTTCATGTGAGTTTATTCAAGCTCAATAAAATTCAATGGGAGTGTATGTGTTTCAAAAATATGATATCATTTTTTTAAAACCAAATATTTTCTACCTTTTTGGGGGGGAAAAGGATTCGAAGAGTCAAACCATCATTGCGCTATGCCTCTTTATAATGCCTACTTTATATATAAATATTTATGTATGTAAATTTTTATTTTAAGATATAAATTGAATAATAGACAATAACATAAAGGTAAATTAAATTAAAACTTACATATCTTTTTCATATTTGTTAAAGTTATATTATTTGTTTAATCAAATAAAATATATTTTTATTAAATTGTATATCTATTTTTAAATATTTAAATATAAGATGATCTTATTTAATATTTCGTCCTGCACCTATAAAATCTCATAATTGACGATGAGTAGTAGTGGTGATGTCAATAATGATGATAATAACAATGATGTAAGTCATAAAAATTATTTTCAATTCCGAAAAGCTTATTTAAGCTTACAATCAATTTGCATATAATTGATGATTAAACTCCTAAATTTGAGTAGTTTCAAACTCTACAATTCTCTTTATAGCTTCATCTTTAGCTCTGTTATGTTGAAGTGCATTTTATTTTCTCCTCAAATAAGAGTATTTATACATATAAATCCTAACCTCTTGATGAGATTTGAAATTTAAAAAAACTAAGACTAGCTTCCTAATATTTCTTTTATCTATAATTAGTTACAGATTTATAAATTCAAATGAATTCAAAATAACTTTAAATTCAAATATCTCAATCTAACACTCCCCCTCAAATTGGTGCATGAATGTCTATCATGCCCAACTTGTTCATCACTTCAGTAAAGGCTTTGGCAGATATTGCTTTGGTCAACACATAAGCAAGTTGATCTTCAAATTTTGCAAATGGTAACTGAATAATTTTCTGGTCCAGCTTCTCTTTAATAAAATGTCTATCTATCTCAACATGCTTAGTCCTATCATGCTGAACTGGATTGTGTGCAATCTGTATGGTTGCCTTGTTATCACAATATAACTTCATTGGTTCATCATAACTAATTCCAATATCCTTTAAAACACCTTTTACCCATAGTAATTCACAAATACCTAAAGCCATGCTCCTAAATTCAGCTTCTGCACTTGATCTAGCCACCATCTTTTGTTTTTTGCTTTTCCAAGTAACCAAGTTACCTCCTACGAAAGTAAAATAACCTGAGGTTGATTGTCTTGTAGTCTTATCCCCGCCCAATCTGAATCAGTGAAACCTTCAACAGTTAGTTTGTTATGTTTTGAAAAATACAGTCATTTTCTAGGTGTTCCTTTTAGATATCTTAAGATTCGATAAACTGCATTCATATGATCTTCACTTGAAGAATGCATAAATCTACTAACTACACTGACAGAATATGCAATATCAGGTCTAGTGTGTGCTAGATAAATTAATCTTCCAACTAGTCTTTGGTATTTGTCAATGTCTGCCTGAATTTGATTAGGATAAATCCCAAGTGTGTGGTTCATTTCAATTGGGGTTTCCACAGGTTTGCAAGCCAGCATCCCTGTCTCTGCAAGTAAATCAAGTACATATTTTCTGTGATAGACAAATTCCTTGATCTGACCTTGCCACTTCAATGTCAAGGAAGTACTTTAAGTACCCCAAATCCTTCATTTCAAATTCAATTGCTAGATATTTTTCTAACAATTTTCTTTCACAATCATCATCTCCAGTTACTATAATATCATCCACATAAATAATCAAGATAGTTACCTTTCCATCCTTGTGTTTTGTGAACAAAGTATGGTCTGAGTTGCTTTGTTTTTGTAACTGAATTTCTTCATTGCAAGAGAAAATCTGCCGAACCAAGCCCTTGGTGACTGCTTCAACTCGTAGAGGGCCTTTTTTACTCTACACACTTGATTTCCTATTGCTCCTTCAACACCCAGTGGGATATCCATATAAACTTCTTCTTCCAAATCACCATTTAGGAGCATTTCTAACATCAAATGCCAATCTCTTGTTGCTGCAATGGAAATTAAAATTCGGATGGTGTTAAGCTTTGCTACTGGTGCAAAAGTTTCTTGATAGTCAATGCCAAATTGTTGTGTATATCCTTTGGCTACAAGTCTAGCCTTATATCTGTCTAAATTGCCATCTGCTTTGAGTTTTAAAGTAAATATCCACTTGCAACCGATGGTCTGCTTCCCTTCAAGAAGAGGAATTATTTCCCAAGTTGAATTTTTTTGTAGTGCCTCCATTTCCACATTCATGGCTTCCTTCCATTTTGGATTAGCGATTGCATCCTGCACATTAGTAGGAATATAGATTCTAGACAATTGATTAGTAGCTAAAGCATAAGGTTCAGAGAGTCTCTTTGTTGAAACATAATTTCCAATTGGATATTTAGTACTAGCATTAAGATATGGGTTATACAGTTGGCGTGGAATGCCTTTGGTAAGTCTGGTAGAGCGTTGAATTTTTGTATTAGGCATAGAAACAGCTTTTTCAAGTAGATTATGAGATGGTGGTAAAGGGTCAGAATGTACCTCAATAGAGTTGGGAAGTTCTGGATCTGGATCATCCAAAGGAGATGCAGTAGTTGTAGGTGTTAAATTTGTGATTTCAAGAGTAGGTGGAGTCATATTCTGACTGATAGTTGGTGTGGTATCATGTGGATTAGGAATTGGGACATTAGAGTGACCCATCGAAGGGATAAAGGCCTGGCAGTCCACTGATACTTCTTCTCCAACGGATATTACAGTCTCCCCCTGAGAAGAATGGTGGGACACTCCCCCTGAATAATATGCTTCAGTTTCCCTGAAAGAAACATCAAGAGTAATATATGTTTTTCGAAGAACAAGGCCATAGAAACGGTAACCTTTCTGAAGATCAGAGTACCCAACAAAGATACACTTACAAGCACAAGGATCAAGTTTGTTACGAAGAACCTTAGGGATATGAACAAAGGTAGTGCAACAGAAAACCCTAGGTTCAAGATTAGATGCGTGAGGGATTGAAAAAAATGATTGAAGTTTTGCAAAAGGAGTTTGAAAACCTAGGACACTTGAAGGAATCCTATTAATGAGGTATGCAACGAAAATAACAGCCTCACCCCAAAAACAACGAGGAACATGCATGCCAAACAAAGAAGCACGAACAACCTCTAATAATTGTCAATTTTTTCGTTCAGCCAACCCATTTTATTGGGGTGTATATGCACAAGAAGTTTAGTGTTTGATACCGTGGGAGCTAAGATACTTATGAAAGGAAGTACCAAGATATTCCATGCTATTGTCGGATTAGAATATCTTGACAGAAGTTTGAAACTGATTTTTGTCCATGTTATAAAACTTTTTAAAAAATCAAACACCTCAGTCTTATGTTTTATAAGGGAAATTCAAATCATACGAGTACATTTATCCACAAAAGTGACATAGTAGTAAGCATAGGATAGTGAAGGAACCTTGGCAGGGCCCCAGACGTCTGAATGTATAACTTGAAAAGGAAAATTACTTTTATTCAAACTGGGAAAATAAGGAACACGGTGGCTTTTAGCCAATTTACAAACAGAATAGTGGAAATCAGAAAGACTCAAAGATGTAGACAACTTAGGAAACAATTTTTTCAAGTACCCAAAAGACAAATGACCTAATCTACGATGCCATAACCAAATGTCAGCAGAAGCCTGTGATTTATTAAATGTGGTACACGCCCGAGTCATTGAAGACGAAAGGTGTGTCCCAAGTTCCAAATAATAGAGATCCCCATGTTTAACACCACAACCAAGCATCTTCCTCTGATGGATGTCCTGAAAAGAACAAAAGGTAGGTCCAAAAACAACAGAGCAATTATGATCAGTAGTCAACTGACTAACAGATAAGAGATTAAATTCCAAATTAGGAACACAAAGAACTGAGTGAAGGGTGAAATCAAGGGCCAAAGTTAGGGATCCTTGACCAGTAATATGGGAAGTGCCCCTATTAGCAATAGAGATAAAGGAGTGGGAATAAGACCGAAAATCATGCAACAAGGAGGAGTCCCGAACCATATGATTTGAGGCTCCTGTATCAATAATCCAAATAGAATTCCTACTTTGTGCAGGAAAAACAAAATGCTTACCCAATATGCCTGCATGCACGACATCTGCTTGGGGAGGAGAAGAGGAAGTCTCAGAGGAGGAGGTTAATGTTCTATCTGGAAGTTTCTTGTGGGGACGTTTTGTAAAATCCCACCAATCAAGATATCCGATCAGTTCATAGCAACGTTGCTTGGAGTGACCTGAATTACCACAATTAGAGCAAACAATTGAAGATGATTTACCATAAGGTTTGTCCTTACGAGTGCGATTAGGAATCCAGGTCTGATGAGAAAGGAATGTTGTGCCATCAGAAGTTGGTTTAGGAGCACCGATGGTCTGGCGTTGGTGGAAATCATGGCGGACATAGGCATAAGTGCTCTCAAGGTCAAGTTTGGGGTCTTTCCGAAGAATTTCTCCATGAACTTGATCAAATTCAGAGTCCAATCCAGCCAAAAAAATGTGAACACGGAGGCGAGAGAGGGCTGAACGACCATGGATGACACTGCCCACAGTGTTGGAGGATTGCAAGCGATGATTGATATCTTGAAACAGAGAGAGAAGTTCATTCTAATAGGTGGAGAGAGGCCTACCCATTTGCTTCGTCGAGGACGATTGCTGATTCAGGTTGAATAAACAAGTTTCATCAGACCCATCGTAGAATGTCCGAGAAGTTGCATCCAAAATTTTGTGTGTGGTTTCCAAGCGGATAAATCGTTGCATAAGGCTAGGGTTCATAGAATCAATCAGTCAACTTTTGACTCTCTTATTGTCGGTAACCCAGGCATCATAGGAAGGATCAGAAGGAAGAGGCTTCGAAGTTTTTCCGATAAGAAAACCATATTTGTTGTGTGCACCAATATGCATATCCATCAGTTGCGACCATAATGGGTAATTGGAATCATCCAAGATGGCGGTTAAGGGAAGAGATGAATGATCTTGATTAATCACAATATTTGGGGTAAAAGAGGGGTTTGTTGAGGAAGAATTGTTGGTGGCATAATTAGAGTTAGGTGGAGGATCCATTTGAGAGATAAGGGAATTAGAGATACGATGAAATTAGGATTTTGGTAAAGAGGGCATGAAGGAAGTTTGGGTAAAAAAATTGAATAAAGGGTGGCTGAGGAGGGAAAAATATGAGGTGGGACTAAGTAAAAAAAATAAAAGTTTTGTGGAACATCACTAGTTGGCTCTAATGCCATGTTACGTTGAAGTGCATTTTATTTTCCCCTCAAATGAGAGTATTTATACATATAAATCCTAACCTCTTGATGAGATTTGAAATTTAAAAAAACTAAAACTAACTTCCTAATATTTCTCTTATCTATAATCAGTTACAGATTTATAAATTCAAATGAATTCAAAATAACTTTAAATTCAAATATCTCAATCTAACAAGCTCAAACTAAAGAACATGATTAAGGTCATATTTAGCTTGGAAAATTATTTTGAACCCATGTATCTTGAACAAATCTAGTTATGTATCACTTTTTTTGTAAAAAAAAAATCTAGTTATGTACCCAAAAAAAATCTAGTTGAAACTTCTTTGAGCCTCTTAGCACGTTCTTACGTTCTTCTTTAATTAGTCTGTTTAGTATTTATGAAAGATCATTTCAATTAGCTTGTTGTATCTTAAGATTGTTGGTTGTCTAGAGCAAATAATAAAGAACAAATGACTATATAGTAGTAGTTGACAATCAGTTACAGAAAGGTTTTCGAACAATGATAAAATCTTTTGGAGATTTTGAATGGAAACTTAACAGAAGAAACCTTAGCCTAAGATATTATTTGAAAATTTTCTATTAAGCATATATAAACCAAACAAAGAAGAAACTATTCACACAAAAAATATAATTTAAAAGACATAAAAGCATTTATTTCAAGAAGGGTGATTGAATTGTGATTTTAGAAATTTTAAAAAAAATTATAAATAAAATAAAGTTTTTTCGTTTGAAAAAACTTTGTGAATGATATATAACATTTTCAAAAAGCCTATCTGATGATGTAAAAATGTTATTAGAAACACATGATATCTATTAAAATCTAAACACAAATTCACACTCTTAGTCAAAT
Organism: Glycine tomentella; assembly: GCA_007407185.1. Taxonomy (NCBI): domain Eukaryota; kingdom Viridiplantae; phylum Streptophyta; class Magnoliopsida; order Fabales; family Fabaceae; genus Glycine; species Glycine tomentella. Next base: position 335,262 of record PYAF01000082.1, read on the forward strand.
AAAGCTAATAAGAAAGCAAAAAAGATCATAGTGGGAATTTTTATACTGGTTTGTCTCTACCACTGAGATGACGTTTAGTTCGTAACAAACCACCAAGTTTCAAGTTTCACTAATTTTTCACAAGTTACAAGTATTGTTCGTTGTCACTTTTGGTTCTTACAAAATCAAGTTCTACCCTAAGTTTGACAACAACCCAATATCCTTTGTCCTACCAAGTCAGTGCTAACTCTAAACAAATCAAAAAGAATTGTTGTTTGGGATTACTTACTAAAACTATGAATGTTTTACAAACGGATATACAATAAGTTATTTAGTCTTTTTTTTCAATATGTTCAAAGTGTTTTGAGAGCTTTTTAACTTTACAAGAATACATACATAACTTTTATTTACATAAAGAATGAAAATAATGTATGCACACAAGATTCATTTTTTTAAGCTTATGATATTTATAGCCTTCATCTTCGAGTATCCTTTATTAGACAAAGTTGGATTCTTTACTTTATCTTCATTTGATGATAATGGTTGTTGGCAAATATACGTCCATTCTTCATGCAGAGAGTACTACTCTTATAGGTCATCATGTTCAGTACTTAAGCAGAAAATCACTTCTCATCCGATAGAATAGATCTGCATAACAAAACGTGCCTTTTAATGATGATCAGGACTTCCAAATCTTAGACTTCATTTGTTCTTCATAAAACTATGTTAGATCTTAGGAGAATATTTATTAGACATAAAGTATTATAATATTCTTAAATGCTTTAATGTTTTTATCAGAATATAACTTATATTCGCTATCGTCTGAAATTTAAGATGCAAATTATCATACATTGTTTTTACCCTTTATATTTATTTTAATTAATTAAAATAATTATAAGTCATAATTTATCTTAAGACATAAAATGTCTTTTTAATTAACAAAAAATTAATTAGAATAAAGATAATACTATAAAAAAACGGTGACGTGATTAAATAATTAGAGATCAAATTAAAAATAAAAGACAAAAATGAAATTTAGATTAAATTTATAAATCAAAATTAGACCTTTACCTTTTAAATTCTTGACAAGTGTCACTTAAATAACTTTAAATTTTAAATGTATTAAATAAGAGATGTATTGTTTCTAGTATATGAATCTAACACTACAATAATCACCCAAGTTGTAATTAGATAAAAGTGTTGCACATGCAATACTCTCCCGAGTTTAAGGTAATATTCCACTTACATCTGAGTGGCAAAAAAAATCTGAGACATGTGATCCTATTTTCAATTTTAAATTAATGTGTGTAACCAAAAAGAAAACTCGGTATAAGTTCGAAAAATCAATCCCTTAATATCAAATAATAGAAGGATATATTCTGCAAAAAGAATAAGGAAAATACTACCAACATAAACAGTATTTATATGATTTTAATACACTTACTGCAGTAAAAAAAAAAAAAAACACTATATACTAAAATTTTACTCCTTCCACTCAATTTGATTCAATAATTTATACTCTAAAATATACTTAGATCGATTCAAACTGAACCATGAATGCTCCATTCTTCCATAGCAATAAATCGAATATAAAAACAGTACGCTAAAGAGACAGTAGATACTATCCCATAAAGCAGGAACTATGCGAATATTCTAATTATTTACTTTCATCTTTATATAAAAGATTCTACAAAATGCATTGAATCTTTGAAACGGTCAACTAAAAACGACTTGATGACATCCCTCCCTCCCACAAAGATTTGTAAGACATTTGAGACCTAATGAGGACTATAGTACACCCGCCACCAAAGGATAGCATCTGACATAAAACAAGTAAATTAACAAAATCAAAGAATTACAAAAACAGACGCACCACCAAATATCCCGCCGGACCTGGTTAGTCCTTTGCAGAAGAGGAAAGCAGCACTAAATGGCTGAACTCAGATCTTTTTCTGGGACAAACATGTCGAGATGGACGCAAGGCTACATGTACCCTACGTATTCCATTCACAAAAACAATCACCGCTGTCGCAGCATAGGTGAAACTAAGGTATACCTCTCTGTCTAGAGCATTTCTTCAAAGTGCCACATATTTACAAGTATAATTTGCTCATCCAGCATTGTTAGCAACTTCTGCGGCTCTCTGCCTCATCATTTCCATTACAGCAGCTCTACGCCGTGAATCAGACTGTTGCTGCAGCCTCCTTAGATGTTCCTTTAAATCTCTGATTTAACCCAAATAAACAGTGTTAAATGTTAATACATACAAAATCTAACAAAAAGAGTTCACTCGAGAATAATGGCAATGCCTGATCTACAAACCTGCAACGTGGTACGTGGCATTCAGATTCTTTGCAAGCACGAGCATGAAGTTGAAGCAAATACCACATTTTCTTGCAAAGAACACAACCTCCAGAAGCCCGTGTTTTGCAGTGCATGCCATGACGGAAAAGCCCCTTCACCTTGCGGCAATTGGGATATTGGCAATGTGCAGAACGACATTGGGATGCATGAACAAGGAGATCAAGCATTTTCCGTAGCTGTAATTGTAGAATTCATTTATATCAGAGATCCATATGTATGCAGAAAGGTACAATATCACCAACAAGCAAGGTGATGTAAGAATGGCCAAAAAAACATTTGTAAACACTAGAACAAAGTCCGTCCAAAATACATGGGGAAAAGACAAAAAAATCAAAATCAATATCCACACGCAAAACATTACAAGGGATGGAAACAAAAGCTGGAAAGTTTGATGTGTTGCAGCTAAACCAGATATATTTATAACTATAGATATAATATGAACAGAAGCGAGCAATAGCCGGAAAAAAAAAAAAATTAAATCATGGTATAATGAAAAAAGTGACAAAATGCTTCTAAAAAGTATTAGAAGTAATCCACAGACTACAATTTAACAAAGATGCACATACGTCTTCACACATTTTATCTTTACAGACTATAAATGATTAAGTAATTAATAAAAATTGTGACCACACAAAAAAATCAGTTAATTACCATGGAAGAATACGAGACTTAATTCTTTTAAAATGTGTGATATATTAGAATTATCATGTCATTTGATGATCTTTTTTTTTTTTTGGCCAATATCTTTGAAAATCATCAAACATGAAATACAACAAAAGTCTTAATTTTTCTACTCTGATCTATGTAGTCAACCTCACCTAGTGGGGGCTAAGGCTTTTCTTGTATGCTTAAACTCAAATTTAACTTGCATGGTTTTTACATGCTCCACTTGTTATACTTAACAAACGAAGCAACTCCTATCCTTGCTCAAATTTCATTACATGTGAATATATGACTGCTTTATTTGACATACAAAATAAACAACTGAGATAAAAGCAGATTCAATGCTATGTAAGACAAAGGAATGGATTCTCTCATGTACAAGGCAGATCACGCTCAAATCTTGTGTCTATCTCTCCCTATTTAATGTGGCTATCAAGAAAGAGATAGACACAAGATTTAAGCATGACTTTGCCATGTTAAAATTTCACATGAGAAGATCCATTATCATATTTCAGCAAATAGGAACTAAAACTACAATCTTGTACAACACCTGTAATACTCGAAGCTGCCTTGCTTCTTTGTTCTGAGCATCACGATCCACCATCGATGGATGATTTGTCAACTTATGAGGATGATCAATACCTCCATCCTTTTGATAACAAGCATTGCATACATCGTACTCAGGGCAAACCTCACAGCGCCATCCTTGACCAGTTTCTATGTCAAGATAGCATATATTGCAAGTTGTCACAAATGCTGGAGCCGTTGGATTATGAAGATGATAGAGAACCATCATTGAGGAATGCTTGGCCCGCCTTAGTGTATCATACTGGTAATGATTTCCCTGGCAGAGACTCAGAAATGCCTGTCTAGTGTCAAAGAATTCGCTCTCAAGAATATCATCTTTGTCCTTTGTATCAGAAGGAACATCAGTAATTTCAACCTGCATTACGATGCAAGTTAAAAAAAAAATCCAAATTCACTTATACTTGGAGCTACCGCATGATTGTGTGTATTTGAATAGCTTATTTTGCTTTCAGAAAAGTGAAAAACAAAAAATGCTCAAGAGTTTTCACTGAAAAGTCATTTTCTGAGTGTAAAATACTAAAACCAAACATGCAATATACTAGTTCAAACTAGAACTCCATAATTTGTCTAACAACTTAGTTCCTCAAAGCACATTAAGATGATTGACAGTCGAGTACTAATAAAATCTTGCAAAGCAGTGAAGAACAGAAGAAATGAACTAGTACAGAAGCACTATTATTACATGTAAAAATAAGAGCTACAGCTACTTACCGGATAAAGAGTATGTTTCTCCCTGTGGTTAATAGGATGTCTTTCTCTCTCCTCACGCTTTAGTTCTGCTTCGTAACACCTAAGAAAAGGCAAGACAAAATGTGTGACTAGCAAAATTGATTGGTGAGTTTGGAAGTGATTCAATCGGCAAGGAATAAAGAAAAGGAGAATAATAATAAAAAGGGATGTTAACAATAAATATAAATAAGATCATAAGATATGATGTCTTTGGAAGTGATTCAGTTGGCAAGGGTTAAAGAAATGCAGAATGATAATCAAAAGGGATGTTCACAATAAATATATATAAGATCATAAGATATGATGTCAAGATACTAAAAAATCTGGTATGGAGACAATATCCACAGCAGTCTGCCAGTTTCAATATTTTGTCCAAAACTGCAGTAAAACTTCTTTTATAGTTTGAAGGGGATGGTGGCAAACCAAAAATCAGTCAAGTCATTATGGTGGAGAGTGTAACAGAAAATAATAGCAGATGAATGGCAAAAAAAAAAAAAAAAAAAAAAAAAAAACATCATTATAAGATTTCAGTAAAATGTCTTTATCTCTTCCAGTTGCATTTTGCCATAGGGACGTTTTACTTTCACAAGGGCGACATTGGCTAACAACCTAATGGGCCAGGTCCATAGGGTTTCAGGGTGTGTTTTTTTCTCTTTTCTCATCTGTTGGGCCTCAAATTTGTTTAAATATGTTTTTAGTCCCTCAGATTTAGGGGTTTGTCTTTTTTAGTCCTCCAAATTAAATTTTGCATTTTTTTTATCAAATTCGCAAAATTCTTTTTTTAGTCCTTCATGCGGTCAAAAGCCGCCACAAATTGTGCATCCAAACCGCCAAAAATCAGTCAAGAACTAAAAAAAGCATTTCTCGAATTTGAGGGACTAAAATAAAAAATTTAATTTGGGGGACTAAAAAAAGAAGACCTCATATTCGAGGGACAAAAAATATTAGAATAGCTGTCATCCCACTATATGCTATCCCACTTTTGGGGTTCGCTCTCCACCATTCCCGGATTGTTGACTACTATAGGACAGTTCTCAATACAAGCCAGTTTTGTGGGATTGGATTAGGCCTTGAGACCAATTTCTAAGACAAAATTACTGAAAATATCACAAAATGTGTGCTAGAAAGATAGCAAAAACACACATAATGGAAAGCCATAAAAGTAATTACCAAAATGTCACCTTGTTTCCACTTTGCTTACTCTTTTCATAAGATTTGTGTAGGGAAAAAATGAAAACAAAATATAATCTTCATTGTTTCTTGTATAAATCTTTGAAGGCGAGAAACAGAGTAAAACGGTGGCATTTTGTAATTATTTGTGAAAACTGAAAATAAAAATATAAAACATTTTCTCAGACCAAATACACCCCTAATGAGCGATGATTTACACTAAACTACTTGAAGAATATTCAGATTACCAACACAATAGTCTAGCAAGCACGAATATGATATGGGCATGGATATGACACAACATGGGCATGAGGCCACGTCAATTTACTAAAATTATAGGGGACATGATCAGCATACATGTTTGTGCTTCATAGACTTCAGTTTAGGACTACTGTATTTATGTTTTGGCCTGGGTGTGAGCATGTCATTAGTATGACCTTTGGCATATTAATTCAGGAATGTTTCCATGTATTAGGATGCCAAAGTTCTGTCATGTTAGCTGCTGGGCCTTTTCTAAGGTTTTATATGTACATCTTGTACTTTCTCCTTTTATACATATATATATATATATATATATATAAAAAATATTATCTTTGCTGACCAAAAAAAAAAAAAAAATTAGTTAAAGAAGACACAAAAATTTTGATATTAGGTATAGTATTTAACACATCACATGACAAAATCATGGAGATAAGATTGAAGAATCCTTACCTATCACAAATATGAAAATTCTTGCACTGGTTGCAAACCCAACGGTTGCCAGACACCATTAAAATACAACAGCTAGTACATGCATGCTGCAAATGAACCATAATAAAATCTTCCTTCATAGGGGAAATGGTTTCACCAAGCTGGAGAAAGATCAAGAATTTTATAAGAAATTATCAAACATAAGGAACCTAACAGATAAATATTGAAAGCAGTAAAGTAAGGAAACAATATTAATGTTTGAAGCTTTAGTTATATAATATGGCATATCCAAAGAACTTAAAAATGACTTGCAAGGGATCTCATTTACCAAGAGAACAAAACTATTTGTATTATACATGTTTATTAGTGAATTACTTTGTGCATAAGGAGCAGGTCCTTTGAGGCATTTCCTGAAAGATCTGATTGACCAGATGCTTTTAAAGCCCTTTTTGTTATAGTCTTTTTAGTTGTTCCCTTTTTATTTTGTTTTCTTCCATCTTCCTCTTGGCGAAGCTGATAAATTAAATCCTCTGCAGCCCCAGGCCAGTAGTCACCATCAAAATATGGGAGTCTTGCGGCAGTAACCTTAGCCCTACATTCACCAGTAGATACAAAGAAATGATCGTATAAGTTGGTGAGATCAACCACAATATTCTCCTTGGCAGCTTTTCTTAACATGGCAAGATACCTGAAGAAACATGTTTACAAATGCTGAAGTTAGAGATGAATAAACCTAATCACATTGTACAAGGAAAATAAATAGACAACTTTTTTTTTCATTTTGTCTATACTGAAGCTATTAGCCTCACCATTCACGTAGCTTATCGGATTTTGGTGTTTTCTGAATTTCGGGATGGCAATATAAAATATAATCTTCGCCCTTTAATGGAGGACAAGCCCAGATATAGCAGCTTGTAAAACCACGTTTCTTGCAATATTCGAGGTATCCAATCTAAAAAGAAATAATTTGCATCAAATATAATCTATAGGAAGATAATAACCCAAAACTAGAATATTTCTAAGGGTGCCAAAGCAACATCTTGGTGTCCAAATTTACCAGAATTTCATGGTAAACAAAAGTCCGAAGAGCCTCTCCAGTCACTGCTTTAACCTCGGGTCTAAAATACTTCACAGAATCCAAATATGAAAGATACACTCGGCGCTGATTAGGAAATTGACATTCAGATCCAAATTCTTGAACATACATGCCAAATAGGCAAACTTCCACACCTTCTATCTTTTGAAACAACAAAACTACCTGGAATAGAAAGCTAAAGGCATCAAATAATATTCATGAATGATTCAATTACAATCAGATTGTAAATCAACTTTGTCATCACCTTTGATTTATATGGAAATTCTGTTGGGTAATTCTCTTCCTGAAAAATCTCCAGAAACCGCGGTTTCACTTCCAACTTTTTGTCAACAGATGACACAACTCTTATAACAAGAGCATCAGCTCCAGGAATCTGGCAACACATCCAGGTGAATATGAAATTAGTAATTCATAGAAAACCAGGATATGCTAGCAACGGGTGTAATAATCAATATCCAAGAAGCATTAAAAAAAAAACAAAAAAAAAACAGGTGTATAAAAAAAAAAAATATAGACACAACAACCAAGCCTTATCCACTAAATGAAGTCAGCTACATGGATCGAGCAATAATATTAACAAACCACAGATCTCTAAATCCTTCTTAATGGTTTCGCCATTTTTTCCCTTGGTCTCCCTTTACTTCTAATAATAGGGCAATCCTTCATCTGATATACTCTCCTTAGTGGGGCTTCTATAGGTCTTTTCCATAGTCCATACTACTCAAACCACCGAAGGCAAGATATTATCATTTTTTTCTATAAGGTGCTACCCCAATTTTCCCTCTAATGCATTCATTCCCAATCCTTATCTATGCCCACTCATCCAACTCAACATTCTCATCTCTGTCACATTCCTCTGCTGTTGACTTTTTACTATCCAAAACTCAGTTTCATATAAAGTTGCAAGTCTATAGCCAAGGTAGTCAAAACCGAGATCTTAAATAGATTGTAAAGGGTAAGGAAACATGTAAATTGTGTAATTGTAACACGGTTCATTAGACCTGACTATAAAGTTATAAACCTATAAATAAATGCATATAAAATAAATAAGATATATAACCTTCAAATTATCATTAACATTTAAATAATCCTAAATAGTACATAAAAAGTCAATGCATGATACAACTTATAAGTTACAAACTCCGAAGTTACAAGCTAACAATTCTAAATATAAATAAAACTTTTAATTTTTTGGACAACAAATAAAACTTAAAATACCAAAAGAAAATAAGTTGAGTAAACCATCAACTTGGTCCCTCAAGTATTACCCTCTTTCCTAAATAGTCCTTAAAGTAATGAAATTATATAAGCAGTCCTAAAGTATTGAATATTCATCAATTTAGTCCATATATTGATATATTTTACTAACACCCAAGGATTAATTTGAAGGTTTTTTTCAATACTTGGAAGACTATTTAGTGTGATTTATAATACTTGAGGGATTCCTTATATAATTTGTTTACTTTAGGGACTATTTAGGGGAGAGAGTAATAATTTATGGATGAAATTGATGGTTTATTCAAACAAGTCAAACCAAAGTGGGATCATCCACAGCACAGCACAGCACAGCATAACAAGTCACTCCACAGCAGAGCACCAAAACAAGTCAAACCAGCACAGCACAGTATTCAGACAAGTCAAACAAAGAAAATAGAAACTCTTAGAATGTGGGTTTAGGCCTAATTCAACCCTAAAAGCTAGCTCATAAGGTGAGGGGTTGTCCCCCACGTATATACTCTATATTGGCCTTATCTCTAGCCAATGTGGGACTTTTTTGGATTTTTCACAATACATCCCCTCACGCCCAGCGCTTTAGGGCTTGGTGAGTGGAGGACGTGGTAGGTGGCCCATTTAATGGATCTAGGATAGACTCTGGCACCATCTTAGAATGTGGGATTTTCGCCTAACTCAACCCCAAAAGCTAGCTCATAGGGTGAGGGTTGCTCCCCACGTATATACTCTATATTGACCTTATCTCTAGCCAATGTGGGAGTTGGTTTTTCCTAATACAAACAAAACCCAGTTTGAAAACAACAGAACCAGAAGCAACAAACAGACAAAAAAAGCAGAGAGCCAAAGAAGATGAATGGAGAAGAACCCAGTTGAACCAAAAGAAGGATCGAGGATTTTTCCAAGTGGGTGATGGACATTACCCTCAATTTCTCCATTATATTGTACGATGATCCAAGCCATTTAAACTGTATAACTTGTGGTAAAGTATGGTCTCCAATTTTCACCTTTAAGCTAGCATTGATATTTCTCTTGCTAAAGTTATATTCCATATATCCCATCTTACATTCTTACTTGTACTAAAATGAAAGCCTTGTGCTTCCAAAGCTTATCTCCACATCCCTATCTTCCCATTGATTTCCTCTCTCATATCTCAAACTAGGACTATATCATTTTGAATAAAGTATGCATCTGGCACCGACTCTTGGATAGAACAATAAATAGATAGATCCAAGAACAAGGTGAAATAATACTGGATTAGGGTCAACCCTTGGTAAAATCCTACAGTTATGAGAAAATCTGTTTTAAGCCGACCTTGTGTTCTCACACTACTCATGACCTCAATGTACATATCCTAAAATAATGATGAAAGAACTAAAATATACTTGAGAAAATAAATGATGAAACGAAAAAGTTAACCAAACATATTTCTGCCAACAAATACAAGAATCACCTCATCATAACTTTTTCCTTGAAGCCTTGCCCTTTCTAGTCTTTCTTGCTTTAGCCGTTTAGATAATCGCTGTTCTATGTGATCACTAAGAATAGTTCTCGGCAAATCCTTGGCTCCAAGAACAGCACTTTGCGGTAAGGGCTTGCGCTCTCCTCTTTCTACTTCTTCAATATAGCAGTTAGGACAAGTATATTCAGCTTGTCCACCATCATTTCTTCTACCATTAAATAAGGCACAAATTTGATGTTGCCATGCTTCACATTTATCACATTGAACCCACTGCACACATAGAATAGATGGTTAATAAACAAAAAAACTTGTTAACTGGACAACAAAATGACACATGGCACACTTAACATACCCATTCCTCAGTTTCCTCATCATTCTTCTTCTTTTCCAATCTTGACTTGGCAATGGGAGTCCCATCAACAATGATGTTCTCTGTACGAGCATCATTATAGCAAGGAATACAAAAATAATGTCGTGTGTCACCAGTTCCCGTGGTATAATACATATTATTGCGTTTAATGCGAACCCCACAAGTTGTGCAATAAATAGGCGGTGGTTCAAAGGTAAGCTTCTCTACAGCACACAATTGACAGGAGTTCTCACTCATTGAATGCTCCATTGCTTGATTCTTCTCTGCTTTTGACTTGCTCTGTGACAAGAAAATGATGTTATGGTAACATGTGGATACCAGAAATAATTAGAGAAATACTATGTGGGAAATATACCACATGAACAATTAAAAACTAGTACAATATAATGCTTACCCAAACCTTAAAATTTATAACACTCAGGCTTAGGAAAATAACACAAACTAGGATGTTAAATAGCAAGATGATAGGAAAAGAAAATTTAAAGTCTACAATAACAACCATATATTTGGACTAACATCTTTTGCTGAACATTTAGATACAAAAAAAAAATAATGATTGAATTAATTTTTGTGGCTTGTTGTATGCACAATATTATGAAAATAGCATTTTATGAAGTTGAATGTATTATGTAAATCAAGCTTCTAGGCACAAGTTGTAAGAAATCACATTTCCACAAAAATGACCAGATGAGATGGATAAAAGATTCAAGTAATGGAATAGATGACAGATGTCTCATCTGCATTAAAAGATTCAATTAATGGAATATACGATAGGCGTCTCATATGCATAAAAATCAAACATCAGTAGACCATAAAAAAGACTCAAGAGACAGAAAGCAAAGGGTATCTAAAAGTATTTGATAGTGGTTAATCAGGAATAAAAGTTATCCAATAGCATAACAAGCATAGTTCAAATTTTGTCCAGCTGATACATTTGGAGTGGACTTCATGCGGTGAATCAAGGGAATGCAAATGAAGATTGAAGTACTTTCTATTAACTACATTCACAGGCTTTGGTCAGATAAAGGAGGGCATGCTGTTAGAGAAATATGCTTTCTATGATGTTTTTTGGTCTCTTCGGCTAGAACAAAATGCCTACATCTATAAAAAAAAATAATTATCCCTAGATTCGCCTTGGTATGAAATTTTTATCACTCTCTCCATGTTTCAGCACATGCTTCCTTTCAAGGAATCCCATTAAGAGTTGTAGAGAGAAAGGAGTTCTACTACAATGTTTTTTGTACTCATTCTAATAATTTTGCTTACATAAATTATAAATTATAAATTACTAATTAAAATATAAAAGTTGTCCATTGTTGTGATGCCAAAAACATTCTCATTCTGTATCATTTGATTTAGTGTTAGACAACATTACAACTAAAAAAATTCTTTTAACTAGTGCCTTTTCCAGTTATTGCTGTCCTTTGAGTAAAGGGCGTGAAATCAAACCTGAGGTCACTGAAGAATTACATGTGTGTTAACAAATACTTACATAAAGTCCAAATCATATTTCAACTAACAAACAGAAAGTCACTGTATTGATAGAAACAATAGATATGCAAACTATTATCAAGAAGAAACATATTATAATAGATTTTAAAGTACAATGGAACAGGTTTACAGTAAACTAGTACAGATAATGCAGCATTATTTAATTAATGAACTAAACTATACTTTTCCAATGAAAAGATGGCACAAGAATACAAACACTTACCTGGCCTACCCATCGCCTGAGGCCAGTGATATGTTCCCTGACTTGCTCTGGAGTAAATAATTCAGTTAATGAGACTCCTTTTATTTTTGGCTTGCCAGACTTGGTTCCAGCAGCATTTTCAGATGTCTGCACAACATTTTCTTGCCTGTCTTGTCCAGTTTCTTTCTCGGTTTTTATATTTTCAGGCCTAGCTAAATGAGAAGGTTCATCATATTTGACAGGTTCAGCACTAGGCGTTTTATCATCTGCATTACTGTTATCCATTTTCATGTCACTGAGTTTTTCATGTACCACATGTGCAGAAGCTTCAGCCTTAACTTCTGTAAGCTCAGATTTGATTGAGATAGACTTCTCAACATTGGGATAAGCTTGGGGTTGAGACTGAGCATCCCTGGAAACAAGAGATTCACAATTTGCAGTAAAAGATGAAGCAGAATGGTCATTTTCAGGATTAATAGGCTGGGCACAATGTTCAATCTTTATACGTTTTATAGATGGGTGCAAGTCCTCTGAAGTTTCAACAACTAATGGAGGCTTCGAGATCAATCGAGGCGATGCGCCTACAATATTGTATGGTTTAGAGGATCCATTCACTGCAGCTGGCAAGCTTGATTCAGGTTCTGGCCGAATCTGAGGCTTGAGTTGAAATGCCCGTCGATACTTTCTCACAAAAACACAAACAGGGCAACATGGATCTTTGCAGTTCATAAAATGATGAAGCAACACCCTGGTATGATGGCAACGAGGATATGGACAATGGCGCAGGGTGCATCCCTCTATGTGCTTGCATAACTTCTGTGCAATAGAACAAAACCGTTCTTTGCATCGTCCTTCAGGGGCAGAACAACGTCGAGCATGAAGTAGAAATAAAAGCCACCTCTGTTGATTCCTGTGCGCCTTTTTTATAGCATTTCCAGAGTCCAGCTGCTCAGCTGAACCTCTAGAAAGAGCAGCTCGATCAATAATAGATCCATCTGACGATAAATTATTGCATTGAGCTTCATCTTGCCCAGATATTCTTTGATGAAAATCCATGTGGAGATGTTGATCATGTGAAATACTGTCAAGTATGTGGTTACAATCTTGCGATTGAGGCCATTGGTTTAGAATTACAGATTTGTTGAAATTATTTTGAGACTCGGCAACCAATTGATGATGGTGCAATATTTGTTGTGAATTTTGAGGTGTTGATGATGATAAATCATGGTGAGCAGATGGGAATTGAAGATGTTGAGCACCGCTAGAGCAATCTTCAGATGAGTTCTGCTGGAACTGACTCTGCATCTCAGATATGTGAAACTGTTCAGAGACATGAGAATTGGGCACTTTATGGTGTTCAATTCCAGGTTCAGGCTTCACTTGGTTTTCTAGATTGGAAGATAGCTGAGACTGACTGAATGTGTCACTGTTGATCACATGCTGAGGCTGTTGACTTTGCATAGATTCAAATTGCTGCTGTGCATACTGATCTGGCTGTTGCAATTGTTGAGGCCTTTGCTGATACTGCTGTTGAGAATGCAGAAAGCCATCTCTTGAAGTCAATGAAGACTGAAAATTCAACTTTTCTAGCTGGTTAATTGGTTGGGACTTTAAATGAGCAGCCTGCTGCATACCGTGCAAATTGGAGCCACTTATCAATGAGCTAGTTTTGGGCAATGATGGTAATTTAACTGAATTAGTGTTCTGATTGTTCATCATAGACCCAGAGGATGTCGCAGATGTATAAAAGTTTCCAGAAGCAAAATTGTCAACATTATTCATTCCATATCCATCACCTGATAATAGAATTGTTATCCTTTCTGAGACATGTCAATTTCTACAGCAAAAATACAGAAAATGCAATATGCATACAGACACAGATATAACCCAACAAACAACAATATAGCCAAAAAAGTTATGCAACTTAACACAGGTGCTGGGTAGGAGGTAAAGGTCTTAAGCTCATTCCTTGATGAAATAAAGACGAAAGGAGTAAGAAATATTACCATGCACTACTGGTTTCTGATTTTGATCGAAGTGCTGCTGCAAGTGTTTAGGAGAATTAGCATAAGTTGAGGCGTAGCTATCAGAAGAAGTGCCAGGTTCATTAGCAAGCTGCATATTGTTTCCAATCATGCCTGACCCACTATTTATAGCACCATTTGAGTTTGTAAATGGCTTCTGAAGTAAACCAGATCTCATTCCACTACCCATTTGGCTGCTGAGGTTCTGCAATACATGATTATTTTGGCCACCAACATGCTGCTTCTGCTGCTGTAGCTGAGACAGGGGTACCATAGTAGACTCTACACTGGAAAAGGCACCACCATTAGTATTATTAGAATCTATATTCATGTGTGAGTGATTACTGCTGACTGTGAATCCAGGAGTGGGAATCATCTGGCTAGCAATTCTCTGCACCCCCATTGATGAAATGCTCCCCCCCGAGGCAACAGAAAAACTGGTAGAAGACTGCTGATAACCATTAGACAAACCTGCAACACAAAGACTCTACAATGAAGGACAAGAAAAGAAAAGCAAAAGGATTGGTGAAGAATGATTACACCTATATTACCATCAAATCTATTTAAGGTACTGCCAAGCATACCACCAGCTGGTAACATGTTTACACTATTGAAAGATGTTGATGCTATGCTATTACACCCGCTGGCAGAAATCATTGAGGCATCCATAGAAGATGCAACCATCATGGTTGAATTTGGAACATGTGACATACCAGGGGTTGGTATCATTTTACCAGTTTGAGAAGAGTTAACAAGCTGCGGATATTGTTGGTTGTGATTATTCATAGATGCTCGTCGGAGGAAATTAGATAAACGACTCTCCAGTGTATCCAAGTTCATATAATCCTCCTAAATGATAAGTTCAAAGCATCAACAACATTATTTAAATTAAGAAATGAATTTCAAGGTTCCATGTTATTATTTCCAGAATCAGAAATCTCTAGTGTTTAAAATTAACGAACAAGATTGAGATCCTTCCAAATAATGGAAACTGGAAAAGAAATATAACTACAGAACTGGAAGAAACCTTAGAGAGAGCAGCTTTTAACATGCCCTCCTCCAAGCGTTTTGCAAGATCCTTAAGCTTCCTTCTCTGTAAATCTGTAACTGGCTGCTGTTGTCGTTGCAACAACATATCAAAGCTGGAAGGTAAAACACAAAATATCTATGATGAGAATGAAAAAAACTATAGTTGTAGTTTCTCTTCTGCACACATTATATCTACTATTTTTAAGTCAAAAAACAAGTGCAGGTGAGGAAATTGGCACACAATAGAGACAGAGAGGCAGTAATGTAATTCACTTGATGGCATCTACACTGCAGGGATCCCATAGCAACAACTTTGATAGAATGATATACCCATACATACAATGTCAAGCCATAAATTATAAAGTGGAAGATAAAGAAGCACGGTGTGACTCAAATGTTTTCAAGCAGCAAGTTGCAAATACAGTTTCACTCGCAGCAGGTCGCAGCAGGTTCTTAGATTCTCAATAAAATTATGAAAATTATTACATTAAATTCTTATAGGTTAGCTTAAATATTCAACTAGTCCATGCAAGTGAGCCACAAAGCATACACTGGCACATAAAAGAGAATTAATAATAATGATCAAGTGTCAAAAAAAAAAATTCCTTTCACTTCTGTTTTCAGATAACTCCAACTACCAATTTCGTTTATGAACCTATCTATATACTGGCTTTCATTGTTGAGTTTAAGCTAGCATGTTTGTAGTTCGTTTTAACAAAAATATCAGTCTCCACTTCTTATACCTACAGATAAAATTCCAATAAGAATCAACGAAGTCAAATTACCCCTGAAAGTGTGCAGTTAAACAAATGAAGAAAAAAAAATGCTTACATCTTATCTTGAATAAAAGTGCGAGCTCTAAGAAATTCAGGATCCATATTAATTGTTGAACGCAGTACACCCCCTAAAGGTGGCATCTGGTGAGGTAGTGCATTCCCATTCAGTTGGGTCAGACCAGACAATTGAGACCCTGCTTGATTAGGTACCTGTCCTGACATCTCCCCCGGAATATGTGCCTGCAGTTTCATCTTCTATATTTTTCACATAGCTCAAAAACGTAGCAGGATTCCACCATCAGCTAGCACTGAATCCGTACCAGACCCCTGTAATCAGGGTACAAACCAAACACACC
Source organism: Glycine tomentella (assembly GCA_007407185.1). Taxonomy (NCBI): domain Eukaryota; kingdom Viridiplantae; phylum Streptophyta; class Magnoliopsida; order Fabales; family Fabaceae; genus Glycine; species Glycine tomentella. Next base: position 351,481 of record PYAF01000082.1, read on the forward strand.
GATAACTTATGTAAATTCAATGCCAAAATCCATTAGAATGTAAATCAACGGACAACCATTTCATTAGTGGCACGAAGGGCATGAAGGAAATAAAATAGGAAGAAGCCTATATCATCAAGAGCAAGAAAAGGCAAATGATCTTGAATGCAAGAAATTTTTATAATTTTTCCTAAATTCAGTCAACAGAAAAAGGGGGTCTACAAAATCATGCAACGCTGATCCCCTTCTGCTAGAAATTGATAACTGAAACATTAAATTTATATTATACAAATTCAATCAAACATAAGTACTGCAAGAAACCTAAGTACCGAATCGAATCAATATATATACACACACACATATATATATATAAGGAACACGGAAACCCTAATAGATTGATGAGTTACGACGAACCTATAACGGTGAACAATCGAGTGGAGACCAAGCACGAGTTCGATATCGCAATATGCAATTGGAAAGAAAACCCCAAAATTATCGACGACCACGCCGACGAGGATTCACGATGCTTTTGCCGTAGAGAAAGAGAAAGGTCGGTGACACCGTCTCCCAGCAAAGGCACGTGCGAAATTTTGCCACGAATGAACTATAATAACAGAAACAAAAAAGAATCAATAAATAAATAGTCCTATAACTATAAGAGAAAAACCATAAGAAAGACGGAATCGAAAAGCATTTGGTCTACCACAAAACTAGAATGATTTCCGTTACGGAGTTTAGGCTCAATCTTTTAAAAAGACTTTATTATTTTTTCTGTAATCTCGTTAATGGTTGATTTAGATTTTTTTTTTTTTTTATCTAGCTCAGTTAGTTAGATGTGCAAGGGTGTCCGAATTGATATAAACCTTTGTTATAAACTTTAATTTTACCGATAAATATCCAGTTATTTTGTATATAAAAACTAGATTTCAATGTAATATTGATTTATAATCTAAAATTTGCGATACATAATTATTTTAATAATTAGAGATATTTATATTTTAGTATTTAATAAACAAACTTAATATCATAAAAATTGAAAAAACTACAATATAATATATATTATGATTATGATTAATTGATAATATTAATGTGTATATATATATATATATATATTTAATTCAAAATTACAATATATTCGAATTAAGTTAATCAGAAATATTCATAATTCAAATTATTTAATAAATATTCAATTATTTCTTATTTAAAATATTTAATTTAAGGTTATTATCACTATAATATAAATATATATTATTCAAATTCAATTGATAATATAACAATATGTTGCTGCCACCACCACATGACAATTTAACTATTATTTGCAAAACAAAAATAGTTAAAAATTATCATAATTATTTATAAAAAAATAACGTGTAAATTTTTCACATGATATCACTAGTTTTTCACTTAACAATTTT
>PYAF01000082.1:352974-369814 GCA_007407185.1 Glycine tomentella
ATAGTTTCAAAATCATCCAAACTTATTTTTGAGAGAAAATATTTTAATTAAAAAATAGAGAGACCAATATCATAAATTTGGAAAAATAAGAAAACAAAAATTATATTTGGACCTATAATTCATAGGAATATTTTTTTTATTATTTTAAATTTTTAATATATTATTAATTATTTTATTTAAATTTTAACAAATATATGTAACTAGATATGTCAGTATATGACTTTGGTATTGGTATTTATGTTATTGATATGAAATATTTAATGATTTTATTAATGATAAATATTCGTAAAAAATTATATTTATCCATGAAACAAAATCTTTTTTATAATAGATTTTTGAAATAAACATTAAAATATATTTTTTATTTATGTAAATATACCAAAAATATTTATCTGTTTCTCATTTTTGTAAAGTTAAAATGTTATTTTTTCTCAAAAATAAGTTTGGATGATTTTGAAACTATGTGACATTTTTTAATAATTCAGATTTTAAAATGTAATTTTCTGGACTAAAATTAATCATAAATTGAAAATAAAAAAAATCCAAAAATTGCAAGAATCACATAAATTTTTTCGGATTCAACCCCAAATCAATATCAAAAACAGCAAACCCAATATTTAAAAAAAAAAAAAAAAAGTAGAACGTGTGTTGGATATAATAAAAAATGCAATTGAAAAATTTAGCTGATGAAACATGAAAAAAAGGAAGAATAATAAATGGGTAAAATTAAACCAAGCATAGTTTTAAAACTTGGATCGACCTGGTCGGTCTGACCAGTAGAATCGTGATCGGTGATTGGATCGGGTTGAGTCATAAGTTTGATCGTTGTGCTTTTGACCCATATTGACTAAGTCGGATTTTTGGTTGAACCGGTGACTTGATGACTTGTCGATCCGGATCAGGTCACTCATTTCTTTTTTCTGGTTATAGTCAAAATAACGTAGTTTCAAATTGAACCCATTCTAATTTTAGAAATCCTATCGACCTATCATTCTTTCTCTCGTAGTCTCACTCAATTGCTCTATGTCGTCACTCAGTTGGCCAACCTCTCATTCTTTCCTCTCATCATGGCGTCATGTTGTCGCCACCTTGTTATACTCACTCAATTCATCTAGAACATTGTTCAGAGCCACAAGTGAGTCCAACTAATTTTTTTTCATTTTGTTTTATTTTAGTTTTTTTGTGTGATTTTGAGTTAAATTAATTTTTTTCATTCATTGTTGACCTTTTCTTTGTCGTAATTGCATTTTTTGTTGAGTTAAATTGATTAAGAAGTAGTTATAATTGTGGTTGAGTTGTAGGTGAAATTGTGGTCTCATATTATTTTTTAAAAATGTGGTTTGAAACTTTGGATTGGTTTTTAATATTTTATAATCTACATTGATGTGATATGACTATGTTTCATTTTAGTGTGAATATTGATATATATTGTCATTAATACCTTTGATGTTAAATGTTAAAGGTAATAGTCATTTTAAAATTTATGCTCTTTATATTTTATTTATATTTTTTAAGACTTTTGAATTTCAATATATTAGGATAAAGATTTTAATATACATATACAAATTTTATATTTTTTTATTACAAATTGGATCATGTAGATCAATTAGTGATCCACTGATTAGACCATAAACCTAATGACCTAGTGTCATGATCGGGTCAGTCACACGACCTGTTTTTAAAACTATGGAACCAAGATGTAGTGTATAAAATGGTAAAATTACATGTGACCATTATTGTGGAGTCACTCTACACGTGCTCACCCTCCATGTCAACCTTGCTACAGTAATAGTGCACATTTCCGCTCTATGTGTCAACTCTACTACAGGAATAACGCATTTTTCCGCCCTCTGTGTCAGCTTTACTGCAGGAGCGAGAACGTCAATCTTCAACAATCGAGTCCCCCTTGCCAACAACTTATCTATTATGCTTATTTATTCAAATAAGTGTACACACCTTATCTCGTAACAGATCTCGAATTATCTTCAAGGGATTATTTATAAGCTATTATTTATCTACAAGTAACAGTCTATCTCTATAAGGTACACATTATCTCATATTTGAATTATGTAATTGTCTGTAATTATCTATTATATTATCAACAGATTAATTATCAAACAAAGGCTCAAGGCACATACCTCACGCTATAAATAGACTCTAAACCTTTAATCGTGCTCATATTCATCTAATACACACTCAGAAACATTCACTCTGAAACCACCTTGGACTCTCATACACTCAGTTATTCTTCCATAATTGATTTACTTGTTTGAGCGTCGGAGTCCTTTCCTTTTTTATGCAGGTCCTCCTCCTTAACAAAATTGACTCACCATCCGACGTGCAAAGTCTGGAGCCCACCCGGACTACTTCCAGCTCGATACATGATATTTCCAAATTTTGGTAAGAACACAATATAAAAATCAGAATCAAGCCATATGAACATCACAAACATGTTACCAAAACCACAACACCTCCCCGTCAACAGCAAACCTCACAAGAAAAACCTAGATGATAAAAGAAAGTTGAACTCAAAACAACGGAGGAAGACAAAGTCTTTTCAACTTAAAAGTCAGTGTGACTCGTGATGCGCTACTGCCATTATAAGATTTGGTGAGAGGAAACGACAGCGATGGACATAAGGGCAGCAACGACAGATGGTGGCATGTCGTGTTTGGGTCAGAGGTGGCACAAAGGCTTGGATTTGACGGATTTGGGTCTTTTGGATTAAGATCTGGACATATATGGTGGTTTATATAGCGGATCTGGTTGGTGGTTGTGGTGTCGAAGGTTAGTGTTCATGGAAGAGGTTCAGAACGGCGGAGAAAGGCATCAGAGGGAGCAAAGATAGTGCCAAAGAGCAAAGGCACTGTCATTATGAGCTCGTGGAAGATGATGTGAGACTAAATCGAAAGAAGGAGAGCAACGTGGCAAAAGAACGAGTAAAGATCCGGAGGATGGAACATGGTGTGGGAGAAAGATAAAGGGAACGAAAACAGCGCTACACTGGTCCAATTTTTATTTTTTGACACATAGATTTGAACCTATTTTTAGGTAAAAAAATAACACATTGTAATTTTATAAAGATAAAAATAAATAAAAAATTTTCAAAAACCAAACTAGGTTATATTTATAAAAAATATTTTGACCAAAATTAAATTAATTAATTAAGAATATTAAAATTATCGTATATAAAGAAATATTATAAATAATAAAATTAATTTAAAAATAATGACAAAAATTAATAGAATCATTTAAATATATTTTAATTTTTTTAATTAAAATATTAATAATATAAATAATAAATAAAAATTAATAAATTGATTCAAATCAATGTTTATTATTAATATATATATATATATATATATATATATATATTAGAATACTTAAATTAAAATTTTAAAAATAATTTTTAGAAGGAAAAAAATGTATTAAATTTGAAAAAATTTGTGGTATTTGGGCTTCTTCCTTCCAACATTTTAGGTTGATCTTGCCATTTAAATCCCTTTTTTAAAATCTCATTTTTTATTATTTAATGTTTTAAATCAAAACTTAAAGGGTAAAATATGTTTGGAGTCATGTAAAACTTAGAAAATAGTAATTTCATTCTTATCAAATTTTTTGTATTATTTTGGTTCCTATAAAACTAAAACATATTTTTATTGGTCCTCGTTTGTAAATTCGTTAGACAGATATTTGATGTGGTTAAGAGATTTACAATTGTAATTGATTATAAATGAATTAAATAATTTGTGATCATTAAACCCCCAAAATAATAAAATAATTGATGATGGCTAAAAATCCAAAAAAATTGCATTTTTGTCACTTCATGGACTATTTTACAGGGGAAGATAAAATAATAGAGGAGTTCCGTGTCTTCTAAGTGTACTTGAAATGATAGAGATAAAAAGTTATTAAGTCACTTATTTACTTTAGAGAATCATCTAACATAATTATCACCAAAAATCAACAAATTAATGATTCAAAATTTTACAATGACAAAATTAATATTTTTCAGATTTTGTAAGGATTTCAAACATAATTTATCCAAATTTAAAACTACATTACTTTCTTAACGATAAAGTTTATATTTATTATTATTATTATTTGGTGGAATCACAATGTTGTTTTTATATTGAAACTATACTGTTAAAATGATTATGCTTATGCTACAAAAATGCTTACGTTAGCTAACGATTATGTATTTATTTAAGGGAAAATATTATAGTAAATAAAAATTCATGAATATAATTATGAAATTTAAATATTATTTTATTTTTTCTCAGAAATAGAAAAGGTTTCTGTGATGTTAAATAATTCATGAATGTAATTATAGAATTTATGGGGTTGGGTGTTTGGTGATTTTGTTTTTAGGGAAAGTATCATGGGAAGTGGAAAAATTATGAATATAAATTATTTTGATTTTTTTCAGAAAAACAAGGAAAAAAATATTATAGAAAATAAATCAATTTAATAAATGAGAGAGAAATTTATTATTTTAACTGAAAGTGAATTAATTAATTCAAATAAGGAAAACATAATAATTAAGAGTTTGGATTTATTTTTTTAGTTTTGAGTTTTAAAATTTTTAAAGAACAAAACCAGTTTCAGTTTTAAAAGAATGTAATTAATTTTATAATACCTTTCAACCAGTTATTAGTTGTTGACAATAATAATAATTCTTTCACATATCATTATTTTTAGTTTCTATTTTTCAAAAATTGCTAATAATAATTTGTCCACAATTAAGCTATTTTTAAATCCTATTTAGCAAAAAATACACATAAGTCATGATAATAATAAGAAAACATAAATCACTAATATGTCCACATTTGATTTCAATTTTTTTCTAGTCATTCTTTCTTGCATTCCATAATCTTAGAGTCAATCAATCTTAAAATGCACTTGTTTGACAAATATATGTTGAAGTGACTTGTGATGACATATGTTTCTCGGCAAAATTATTTCTATTTGATTGTGGATCTTCCAAGTTAGCATTTTCTCTGTCGTATTGTGTAAACAAATTAAATGATCGACCACCCTGTATGTCCATCATAATAAAATTATGAACAACACAACATGCTAATGGAATATATATTTGTCTTCTTAATATGAAAATGTGCTTTTAGCACTCCAAAACATCTCTCAATCACGTTAAGTAAGAAAGAATGTGTATAATTGAATAACTGTTGAGGACCTTGTGGGTCTCGTTGACCTCTATAACCATGTAAGTGATATCATTCTCCAAAATATGGGAAAAGAAATTCAAGTATATTGGTATATTCAGAATTCACTTGATAATATCTATCGTCCAAAGGAATGGGAAAATGATTTTCTCGATTCTGAATAGTTTCTGAAAAAATTCTTGAGTCATTTGCTGATCCCTCTCCCAACCAATCATGACAAATGTAAACTCCATATCAAAAGAGTAAGAACACATGACATTCACAGTTGTATCAATTTTTCTCCCACAATATGAAATTTGCTCGTTGGGAATGCATGCAAAAATACGGGTTCCATCAATAGCTCCTACGCAGTTCTTTAAAAATATAACAAGAAAATATGAATCATAACGTTAAGTATGAGAAAGATTAAAAGAAAAGTTAAATTATAATTTTGATTCTCCTGTATTCTAATTGTAATATTTAGTCTCCTAATCTTATGAATTGGTGATTTTAGTAATTCTGATAAATGATTAACAAATAATTTTAATTAATTGAGTTATTAAGTTAATTATAAATTAATCATAACTATTAATTATTAAAAAATTGAATAAAAAAATTATTAATCATAATTTTTCATAACACTGCGCTCATCCTTTTCTTAACAAACATCTCTTCCAACTTAACTGGTAATAACACCACATTATGATTAATAGTGTTTTATTAATTTTTTTTTAAGATTTATAATTTTAATTAATATATAATTAATTTAATATCTCTAACAATTATAATTATTAGTTAATAATCTATAAGGAAACCAAGATTGCAAATTTACAAAACTAGAAGGACTAAATATTACAATTAAAAAATAAGGAGACTAAAATTATGGATTTGGAAAATTAGAAAAACTAAAATTACAGTTAAGTCAAAAATAAAAATTAAAATAAAGATATCAATATTATAAAGCAAATGAATTTATTATTAAAATAAAAATATATACAATGAATATAAATATATCAAATATTAAAGTACAATTTAACTTAAATTACCTTGAAAAAAGGATTATAGCGTGGATTATGTTGGAGCATCAGATGATATGGAGGAACGATAAATTCTTTGGAAAGAGAGCTAAATTCTTTGGAAAGAGAGCAAACAACTTTTAAGATTCTCTTGAAATGCTGATGATTAGTTTCCACCGAGCGCCTGAAAACGATTAGCTGCAAATCTAGTTCGCATTAGTTGGCAAATAATGAGTTAAAATATTGCCTCTTTCAAATTTTTTCTTTCCTTTAAATAAAATTTTAATTTTAATTTAAAATATTTTAATTTTAATATTTTATTTTAATCTAATAATTGAGATGGATTATTCTCATCTCACATAAAATGATTATTCTCATTTTAATCTTTTGTTTTTCGTCCTGTGATAAAATGGATGCTACTGGTCATTTGGTGAAATCCTCCCATGAGGGAGTGAAATCAAATCACACGTCTAATCCTTTAAATATTTACTGTACTGATAATAAAAAACTATAATTTACTTGTCAGATTTTATTAGTCTTGTATTAATCTTTTTAATTGTCAAGCAAACATGAAATGCATTTTAATATATGCTTCAATTCCTCCTTTATTTTATGCTTCAAATCCTTTCAACTTATGTATTAATAGGTCATATAAGCCATCAATGGTACGTAACAGAGAGCCAGATGTATCAAATAAGTCCCTATATAACATTTATTTATTAAAAAAGTAAACGTTATCATAATGTAAATTACGTTGCCTGTGATTCATAGTAATAGTAATGTTGTCACATCTAACAAAATCCAATTTCTCCAAATGGCAGATTTTGGCCATAGCCTGCTCCTTATATTTACTCACTTTCTCCTTACCATTCCTTCTGTTCTGCAGAAATGTGGCTTTCAACAATGAGAAATTTTCCACTAGCAAGCCAGGAAGCTTCTGGAGCATTAGAAGCCTATCATGTTAAACTGAAAGCCAAACTTTTTTGATGATTCAAATCTTGGAGCACTGCAAAGAGTAGATTGGTTAGTCCACAAGTTAACAACTGAGTTGCATTCAAGCTGCTGGCTTGACCGGTATGCTGATGAAAGTGATTCTTTCCAGAATGTGAAGGAAAAATATATTGCTTCTACATCATGGCATTAAGCACTTCAAATTCCGGACTATGCTGTTTCCTTGGATTATAAAGATCACCTCTTTGCCAAGGTTGTGAGCCAGAAAGATAGTAGCTTAACACATATAGTGTGGAATCCAGGATCTGAATTTGCATTCTGTGACTGTTCTTGGTCAATGCAAGCTAACCTTTGCAAGCATGTTGTCAAAGTAAACATGATTTGTGAAAATTTTAAAGGTTATCAGCCATCCCTGTCTTTCCGGTCCTTTGAAGAGGTTTTGATGGATCTTTGGAAAAAGCCAGTGGATGATTCTTTTGCGTTGGATCTGTCATTGGCTTGGACCCATCAGATGCTAGATCAAATTCAGAAACAAGATAAACTGAATAATTCTACTGATATTGGCACTGTAGTTAACAATATGCCGCTGATCAATGCAAACTGGAATTCATTTCAAAATTATCTGCAACTTTTTGAATATGTGGCTCTCTAGTTCTGTTGCCTCTTCTTGTCTTTGAAGTTGCAGCATTTACTAAAAGGTCAGCATATGTTCTACGCCGATCAGAGAACAGTTATTGCTGAAATTATAAGAGCATGGTTGGTAGTTGGAGATCAAATGGAGGAAACAAGAAATTCTGGTGCGTATGTTTTGTTCAGCCTTTATACCTGGCAATACTTTTAGGTGATCACCTAGAAAGGATTTGTTGTCAATTTTGCTTAGAAAGTAGAAGCCATTCCTGAACCTTTCAATTTTTATCACTTTCCCCTCACTTCATAGTAATAGCGTAATCATTTTTTTTTACTTTGTACCATCCTTAGAATTTGAAGTCCTTTCAAGTACTCAGTTCATTGCAGAAGATAGATCATTACATGGATCATGTCTTTTCTTTTAGTTTTTGGCTTTTCAAGTACTCTTGTTCTTTGATTTGCATGTTATGTATATATACTGGCATTATTTGGAATAAGTTGAAAAGTATATACTTTAATTAGTGAGAATTTGAAACTTATTTCATTTGTTATTTAGTTGGCAATCTTCATAGAAAAGTAGTGGAATCCAATACATCAAGGAGCGAATAGAAACAATTTGACTGCATTGTAAACACCTCTATTGATGCAATCAATTCTTGCTATGAAATTTGAGTAGCCTGGATGAGCTAAAACATCCACGACCAATTCACGCCTGCTTATCATGCCCACCAACAACAAATCTCATGGCATAAACCCCTTCATGGATCGTTTAAATGCAATATTGATGCAGCATTTTTTGATGAACTGAATTGTACAGGTATAAGCATGTGTATTCGAGATAGTTTGGGTTTGTTTGTGACTGCTTCAACCCAATGTTCATGCCCTTGTCTGCTTGTCATGGAAGGAGAAGCATGGGCTTTACGTGCTGCTTTGACCCATGCTGTTAATTTGGGTCTCTAAAATGTACTTTTTGAAATGGACAACAAGGCAGTCGTCCACAAAGTTAATAGTGACAAATTAGATGAGTCTAAAGTTGGGGTTATCATCAATGAGTGTAAGCAGATTTAGCAAACAACAAAACCTTTCAAGTAGGGTTTGTGAGGAGACAAGGCAATGGTTAGCTCATGCTTTAGCTAGGGCATCCCCATTTTTCACTTGTATCCAGTTTTTCAATCAAGTTCCTCCTTGTATTGCTCATTTGATTATCAATGAAATGACATAATCTTATTTCCGTAAAAAAAAAATAAGACCATGAATAATCTAGTGATTTTGGACAAATATATTTGTTAAATTCTTTCTTCTTTTTTGTTGGCTTCAAACTATTGAATGCCAAAGCAGTCACATCTTTGTGATTAAGTTTTGATTACCTAATTATTTAAAAGATTCACCTTAATAAAAACATCTTCTAGCATGAGATATATTTAGTTTTTCTAAGATATTAGGTACCCGTATATCTAGTTAAATATTAAAATTTGGAACAAACTATATGAGAAGTCAAGAGACAACACTTTGAATTGTCTAAAGTGAATATACTGAGCTGGTAAGGAAAATAACTGCAGAAGCAGAAAATTAGGTGAGTCTTCTCATCTGATGATTACAGTGTTTTGTCAAAAGTTATATGATGAGTAAAGGGTTAAGGGTATACCAGGATTTTGGTTGTTGAACACTGAAAAGACTGGCATCAAAACCTTGACTTAAATAGAAGTGGAACAAACTTTATGTGAGAAGCAAATATGGTCCTACTTTGAGAAACTTCTAAAATCCTGATTTTTGGGTATCAATAAATCCAGTTAACAATACACCTTTGGTAACAAAGATCTTCTCAGCTGCTGTGAGATGAAAGGCACCCCTATCAATGTTTTTCCAATTGATAGGGGCTTTAGCAATGACACCTCAATTGGTTACTGAACAAAAATTTCAATTTTTCATTTCGCAAGTTAGTCTTTCCTTTGAGCTGTCTTCTTGTGGATCATGGTATCAGTTTTCCTCTGTTTTGAATTTGGTAGCTATGTATTAAATTCCATGTAATAAGTTATTGTAACTGTTGTAATAACAAGTCATGGTTAGGTGATACGTGATAGCGACAAGGGTCAATGGGATAAATGAGGCTAAACCCCATTATACGTGGAAAATAAAAGAACAGTCAAAAAACTGTGGAGTTCTCACACCTAACTCGAAAGAAGGGTAATCTCTTATTATGTTGCATTTTTTCTTCTTCCATTCTACTTCCTGGTATCATTCGAACTCGAGATTCTCAGTTGTATATGGATCTAGGAAATTACCTCATGTTTGTTCGTTAATAAACTCCAGTGGATTCATGCAAATTCAACTAGCGTCCTTGCTATTATTCAGCTGTAGTAAAAGTATTACTAAACGATAAGAGAAAATTATCCCTAACGATATTTTTAAGCATCCACAATCATTATGGTTTTCTTTTTTCATTAGCTTAATGGTATATACTCTTCTAAAAAAAGCTTAATGGTATACACTACTTCCGTTTTATATATATTGTGATATTTGATGTTTAAGGTTAATATGTACATAGATTAAATAACATCTAATGCATGTAAAATATTCTTATTTAATGTCCCATAACTTATGATATCATTGTTGCAATTGTTAAACAGCAGTATATTTGAAAAAATAGAGTTAATTAGACTTTGAATTTGTAGAGCATCAATAACTTAAAAAAAAGAAGGTTAAAATAGTGATAGATATTAAATAGTAGTAATACATAATGAAACTTGAAGTACAATCAATAACCAAACAAAATTCAAAACTATTTCCATTTATTCAATGCACGAGGTTATGTGTAATTGAACTAACATTGAGGAAGTTAAATAGACAATTAATAGTTTGAAATGGCTAACTGTAAATGGTTTCCAATTCTGGAGAGATGAAACTGTTGACATCTTGAGCTTGAGCTTGAGCTTCAGAGGCAGAGAGTGAGATGAGTCTCTTCTTGATCTTGTCCAATGATTCCAATGTTGTGTCAAAAGTTGTAGGACTAAGGGACACAAAGCCAGGATTCTGGCTGTTGTACACTGAGAAAACAGTGGATTCTTCAAAACCAGTATTTAGACAGAAGTGGAACAAAGCCTTGGGGAACACAAAGACATCACCAACTTTAAGAAACTTCTGGAAATACTGGTTTTTGGTGTCAACAAAACCTGCCAACAACACACCTTTGGTAACAAAGATCATTTCAGTAGCCCTAGGATGATAGTGGAAGTTCACTAGGCCATTCCCATCAAGGTCAATTCTTCCAATGGAGAGGCCAAGAGTATTCAGGCCATTGAACTCAGCAGCACTCACAATTTTCAAAGATGCACCAAAAATGTCTGTAGGGCCAGCTTTGCTTAGTTCTGTGGTCCTGAAATCTTGAGCTGTTACATTAACTGGGTTTTTGCATTGAAGACCATTGATGAATATGGTCTGCTTATTGGGTGGAACTGCTGGACAAGTGTCCTGAAGATTATCACAATCTCCCAAGCAAACTTGGATATTGGAAAAAGCCACTAAGAACAACAAAATAAAGAAAAAGTGAGCAAAGGGTTTCATCTTGAATATAAATTAATCTCCACTTGGTTACTATGTGTTGCACCTCACTATGTTGGCTGAATAAATTATCCTCCTCAATTTATATATACTAATATGTACACACAATTAAGTTCTTGATCTTGTTGAGGGTTGCAAAAAATGCAAGTAATGATAGTCTTGGAGTTCACTTCTGGCTTTGAAGTATAATGTAAGAAGTGTTTGCTTGAAACAAAGGAAACATGCACTGGCCAATTTTACTGATGAGTTTGCACCATGTCCTAATTCCAATGTTATTTTTGAAACTTGAAGGTTGTATAATAGGAAATTCCAAATGTGGACTACCAATACCATTCACTGATAGCAACTGTTAGAGGAATGACAGCATCTTGGTATCTATTTCAGTGGTCAAATTCAAATAGTTGTGCTGTCAATTTTTTAGGCCATGTTTCTGTTTTGGATAGGAGGCGTTTTAGTATACTACAAGGTTTTCGTGTTTAAATGAGGGAAATTCCTTTGTACTCACTCTTCGAGTATTATATTAATTAAAGCAAAAGTAAAGTGCAATTAGCAGTAATAAAAAGGTAGTTTACAGGGTATCAAGAGGAATCTTTTCCTACGGTGAAGTCTTTTTGAAAATGACAAACTTTGGATAGATTTGGTGTGTACTAAATTTGTCCATTAGGCAAATACGAATACGATACTAGTTTGGTAAAAAGAAACAATTTCCTTTCACCACCGTTACCTCAACAACTCCATTCCTGGTTATATCCATTGTCACAGCAGTGAAAAATACAGAATTAAATTTATAAATAATTATATTAAAATTGCTTTAGTGAGCAATAAGGCTTCAAATATGTTTCCTCTCAAAAATAAATTAGAGTAAATGATTTAGAGTAAAACTCTTGATTTCTCCCCTCGATAGTTACTATTTATACTCTCGCTTTTATCTACTCTGAGTGTGAGTTTCACTCATAATCACTTATAATAGAAAAGTTTTCTCTCACCTTGTTTTCATTTATTTGTTTTAATTAAATTTAAATTATAAAAACTTATCTATTCTCATAAAATACGCTCTTAAAAAAATGTGAGGAGTCTTAAGCTCCAATCAAGCCATTACAGTTGTTAATAAAAAAATTTAGGCTAAAATATTAATAAAGATCATTTTAGCTTCCTTATTTTTAATTGAGATATTTTGTATCTTATTTTTAAAAAATTTATGATTTTAATGTCTCTATTTTTTAATTGAGACATTTCATCTTCAACTATAAAAAATTAAGTTTGTTAGCAATTAAATAATTTAAAAAAAAATATTTGTAAGGTGAAAATAAACAAACACGTGTCAATCAATGTTTACCGAGTACATAAATCAGTATTTAAAATTGGCCATAAGGACTAAAATTATGGACTTTTAAAAAGTAGGGAGAAAAGTCTCAATTAAAAAATAAGGAACTAAAATTGTAAACTTTTTAAAAGTTGGGATGATATGTTTCAATTAAAAAATATGAACAAAAGCACGAATTTAAGAAAATAGAGAGACAAAAATTACATTTTAGTCAAAAATTTATAATATAAAATTATTAATAAGTTATATAGAAAGTTTCTTACCAATAATATAAAAAATTAAATTTATTTTTATCTACTGTTATCCATATTTTTTTTAAAATATATTAAGGTAATGGAATTTTTTCAACATTACAAAAAAAAAATGAATTTTTTTCTTAATACCAGTCCCATGTCCTTTTTTAATTTGTTTTAAATTATAATCAATAACCAATTAATAAATTGAAAACCTTCCTTATTTTTGTAATGTTCTTATTTAAACTTAATGCACATCAATTTTTATATTTAATCTTTTTGTTTTCTTAAAGATGTTAAAAAATAGGACAATTATTCATACATTACACGAGATAAATAGTATATATATATATATATATATCAAAAGATTTTAATAAAATGTTTTTCTTCCCTTGAGCATCAATAATAAGATTAATGACATCGAATAAAAGATTTTGTTCTCTAATGAGAACGTTGATTTGAGAAGAAGATAGAGAATCTTCATTATTTGAAGATAGGTCATCCTTTTGGATTTGATTTAAATTATCAAAAGACTAGTCATCTGAAGATTCTTTATCAGATTCTTCCTCAAACAAAAACTAAACAAAGAGCAATTAATATGCTCTTCAACAGAATGTTCAAGCTTGAGATTCCTAAGTTTCTTTTTTAATATACGGTATTGACTTTTATGTTCAGGCTTGCTGCAAGTTTAACATATTATAGATTTCTTAAGAATGTTTATTTTATCAAAAGAAGGTTTGGTTTGGAATTCTCTCATAAAGCTTCCTAGGAATGTATAGATATAATCACCCCTTAAGAGAGAAAAAAGAGAAAAGATATCACAAATTCAATTTTCTCTATTAATAAAATTAATTAATATTCTAACAAAACTAATATTTATGAATAAAAAAATAGAAAGCCTATATGCTCATGATTGGCAGCAATGTCAAAGATAGGAGTGGTAGAAGACAAGTCCTCCCACTTACAAGAATTTAGGGGGAGTTATCTAATAAATATATGCCAAAATTAATATCACAAATCAAAAGATACCAAGCTTTTTACAGTTCCACTATGATTAAAATAAATGTACAAAAGTGTCTTAAACAAATGCATAAACCATGATTAACAGCCATAGATACAACCAATTCAAAGCATCTAGTTTAAAAATAGAGAATCAATAAGATAAAAGAACTAGAAATTTTGTATGACGTAGTGCAGACTAAATATCTTCCACCATAGGCAATGAATAAACAATCCGACTGATGAATTTCAAGAAAAATAGATGCAGAGAAACAATTGACAAAATTTCAACTCAATCCAACAATTGACTAAATAAGACACAACAAGCTTCTGTTTTGGATGTTTCTCCATAGAGGAAAGGAGCCTACACCCAACAGTTCAAGGGTAATATCCTTCCATGGTGGAGAAAAGTTATAAAAGACTCTTCAATAATACATAGTTGAGCTTGCTCTAGATCGAGGAATATTAGGGTCTAGTTTGTGATTTCAACACTTTCTTAATTTTGTTTTCAATCTATCAAATTCAAATTATGTTGGGAGGGTCTATGTGTGTTCAAGGTTTCCGGTGTAGACTTATCATTATTTTCGATAAGAAATAACTTCATACTAATACTATGATTATAAAAAAAATCTATCAAATTACAATTACAACAAAATTAAAAATTAAAAATATTTGAATAAAAATCTATTTTAGTCCTTTTAGACATGCTATTGGATGTACAATATGTATAAATATTGCTTTAATGATAGAGAAGTAGAGTAGAAAAGTTATGATACTTGATGTACGTAAAATTCAATAATATTGTAAGCAGCTAATTAACAAAAAAATTGTCAGATGGAACACTTACAACATATCAGTAATAAAATAATTAAGATATAGGAATGAAATGGTAAGTCTTAATTATCCACTTCATAGTCCACTTACACCATTGGGGATCAAGGGATATAACAAAAATGTATAGAGGGCATTTTCAACATATGCCCATACCGAATAAATAGATAGGATGGATTTTGAATAATCCAAAAAGCAAAAAAGAAAAATGTTCGCAGTTTAAATTATAGTAAAAGTTTAGAGTAACCCACTATTTTGGTCCTTAAGATGTACTGTGCTCTCATATTAGTCTTATGAAATTAAAGAAATTCCAAATAAGTTACTAACAAATGAGTACAAAACATCCTAAACAACATGAACATTTAAAATCTAGAGAAAAACAATAAATATATGTATAAAAAACTATTTTTAGACTATTTTGTGTCAAAATCTTGCTTGTCTCAACTTCTGAATATATTGTTTCTATAGAATTATATATCTTTTATTCAATTATAATTTTAATATAAATAATTATTTTATATTAGATATACTTTTTTTATTCAATCAGGTTTATATACTATCAATTTTTTCTTTACATATAATTTTGAAATATATTATTTTTTATACTAGTAACATTGAAATAAAATATGAATGTCAATTGTTATTTAAGTAAAAAAATGTTACTGTTGTGGTCAGAATATATCATTTGTAATAACATTTTTTAAAACTATTTTACTCTTTAATGACTAAATATATCACTATTTTAAAAATATTTTAAATCGTTTAACAAATAATATTTATACAAAAACAAAAAATTTATAAGTTTCAATTCTAATTCTTAACTCTATTTTTTATGAATATTTATAAATTTGGAAGGAATTAGAGATTGTCACAACTGCAAATCCTTTTATATTCAAGAACTTGTGTTGAGAAAGTAGTTCCAGTAGAATTAAATTATCTTTATCACCATTGTCGCAACATTAATTTGGCTGTCCCAAGTCAATGCTAACCATTTAAGATTTGACTTCCCCGTTAACTTGATCTCCTTAGCTTCTAATGGGTTATCGCTCAAGCACTCCAAGCCTTTCATTTCCAGAAGACCTCTTATACGGGTATAACCTAGGACCCTCTCGGCCATGACCTAGTACCCCTCAAATACACATGGGTCAAAGCAGCACGTAAAGCCCATGCTTCTCCTTCCATGACAAGCAGAAGAGGGCATGAACATTGGGTTGAAGCAGTCACAAACAAACCCAAACTATCTCGAATACACATGCTTATACATGTACAATTCAGTTCAACAAAAAATGCAGCATCAATATTGCATTTAAACGATCCATGAAGGGGTTTATGCCATGAGATTTGTTGTTGGTGGGCATGATAAGCAGGCGTGAATTGGTCGTGGATGTTTTAGCTCATCCAGGCTACTCAAATTTCATAGCAAGAATGGATTGCATCAATAGAGGTATTTACAACGCAGTCAAATTAGTAAAAAAAAAAATTGATTACGCTATTACTATGAAGTGAGGGGAAAGTGATAAAAATTGAAAGGTTCAGGAATGGCTTCTACTTTCTAAGCAAAATTGACAACAAATCCTTTCTAGGTGATCACCTAAAAGTATTGCCAGGTATAAAGGCTGAACAAAACATACGCACCAGAATTTCTTGTTTCCTCCATTTGATCTCCAACTACCAACCATGCTCTTATAATTTCAGCAATAACTGTTCTCTGATCGGCGTAGAACATATGCTGACCTTTAAGTAGATGCTGCAACTTCAAACACAAGAAGAGGCAACGGAACTAGAGAGCCACATATTCAAAAAGTTGCAGATTATTTTGAAATGAATTCCAGTTTGCATTGATCAGACATTCTAGATCAAACATGATGACTATTGGTACCAACCAAATTGGTCATCTTAATCGTTACAATCTTTTCCGTTTCCGATTCTTCTTATGCACAACTGTTGAGGCCAACGGATCAATTGGGTGTTGGTACACACGAATTTGAGAGAAAAATAACTTCTATTACTCACAAGAATAGAATTACAGAGATTTACAAACTCAAACAAAACAAACTCTCAAACCCACACCACACTCACTAGGAATTCTCACTACTTGGAGGAATTCACTCTTGGTGTTCTGGTGTTTTTCGTTGATGA
>PYAF01000082.1:381441-407359 GCA_007407185.1 Glycine tomentella
TTAATAGAGTTTTTTCTTTCTTTCCTGGTAATGCTTAATAGAGTTGTTTTAGATTATGTTTGGCAAAATTAATTAAAAAAGTTAGTTGGAAGCTGAAAAGTTAGTTTATAGTTAAAAGTTAAAAATTTCTAATCTCTTTTTTAAATTATGAGCGTTTGGTATAATTAGGTATTGAAATAGCTGAAAAATATAAAATAATATAAATGACATATTTAAAAATGATAATAAGGAAATTGAATAAATATTTTAAGGATAAAAAAGAATAAAATATAAAGAGTTAGAAGTTAGAATATAACGTTTCAAAATCGCTACTTCAAGTAACATTTTAAAAAACACTAAAAGCTAGTTAAAAAAGTTTTTTTTACTGAACAGTCAAACAAATTTTTCAGGTAATAAAAAAAGCTCAAAGTTAGTTAAAATGACTTATCGAACATAGTTTTAGTTAAGGGTGGAAATGGACTGGGCTGGGTCGAGCCCTAGCTAAGCCTTGCCTGACCAATTTCATAGCTTTACAACCTAAGCCTATACCTGTTATTCGTTACTATAACACCCTGAAATTTCGATAATCGAAAATAAATGTTTGATGTATTTCTTATGTTATTTGACTATTTGATTAGTTTAGATTAATTAAAATTTTATGTGAATTATTCATGCGCAATTGCTTGGTGTAGATGCAAGTTATATGGAGTTGTTTGAGCTGCGTTATAATTGTGTGATTTTGAGTTTGACCCAAAAATATGTTTTAGTAAAATCACCATTATGGATTGGTTAACTGTTGGATCGCTTTCAACTTTTAAAGGTAGGTTTGTAATCACATATGTAACTTTTGACTATTGGAATTGTCGAAATAACATCTGAAGTGTGAGATTTTTTTTTTCACAGAAGCAGAAATTTTAAAATTGGGTCAACTCGCCCTGACGAATTTTGGCAGGAATTTTGGCTCGCCTGGACAAGTCAAGTCGGTTTTAAAAACATCCAACAGTGTGAAAACTCCATTTTGCATGCTTCCATCTTCTCCAAAACAACACCAATCCCCTCCCCCTTCTCTTCCACTACCCACGGCCACCAGTGACCGCCACGAGCCGCCGTTACTTGCCGTTAGACCACCGCATGAAGAGGAACACTTTAATTAGAGCGAAATCTTCAAAACTCAACTCAAGGATTCGATAGAGAATGGAACCTCCAATCCTCCTTTCTTGGTTTCTTTGAGGTAACCATGGTTTTCTTGTCTTCTCTTAGCTAGTTTGAAGTCTCTCTTAATATCTCTTGTGATTTGGGTACCGTTATTGGGTGTTCTTATACTTCATTTGAAAACCCTTTGAAAATGAGATATTGTAAAAGTCTCCGTTTTATGAAATTAATGTCATTTCTATAATCTTTGTTGAGCCCTGGTCACATTGGTGTAATCAGAATTTCAAAATGATGACTTTTGATGTGGACTTCCAAAACACCATTTTAGCCTCTTTTTAAATTTGAGTGGGTATTTGACCCCAATTGTTAATATTAACCTTGTCTTTGAAATCTATACTAAAATGTCTTCGATTTGGTATATAGAGCTCTGTGTTTGGGCCAAAACACACGAACTAGAGGGATCTCAAAGCAACATCGTGAGGAGCTAACGAGAGAATTTATAGATAGGTAAGAGGAGATTATTATTTGGTTATAGTTTTGGTATCATAGTTGAGGGCAAGAGAGTCCAACTATGAGTATATCTGTCTGTCCCTGTTGTGTCCTGATTTTCAAGAAATACTATGTTTTAAACTAATGGGATGCGATATATTTATTATTGATGTATGTTTGTTCCTGTTGTGTGCTCGTTTTCAAGAAAAATTGTGTTGTTAACTAATGGGATGCGATGAATTTGCTTGTTGATGGATAAAACTGTGAATGATGTTGTTGTTGTAATAATTGGATTTTTGGGAAAAGTCTCAATTACAGATGAGACTCTGCCCAAAATTTTATAACGCGTTCTCCTATTTAATTCTCTAGTAAATTTTTAAATGGGCATAAAAGTGTATTTTTTATATTGTAATCCTCCTCTTTAATTTAGAATTTCCTAAAATACAGTCTCATGGTAATATGGATTGTGAATGAATGAGATGATGTTGAAATGAGATAATGTGATTGGATTTTTGATGATGTAATGAGATAATGTTGATATAGTTAATGATGTCGAATATTGGTGTTTATGATGTTGATATTGAAATAAAATGATGTTGATGTTGTTAATGATATTGAAATTGAGATGTTATTGATGTGGTTGACGATCTTGAAATGAGATAATGTTGATGTGGTTGACGATGTTGAAATGAGATAATGTTGATGTGGTTGATGATGTTGAAATGAGATGAGTTTGATATATATGATGATGATATTGAGATGATACGATGTTGATGTTGATAATGACATTGATGAAAGATAATATTGATGTGAACAATGTCATTGTATAATATGAATATACATGAACACCCATGGGGGTGCATGACTGGTTATCCTTGCAGGGAAGGATTTGTTTCTAACCAGATCATGCATTGATGGTACCCATTGTAACGACCCGCCTCATCGTTACGATATTACAACTCTAAACGTGAAATTTTCAATTTTAAATGAAAACTCCATTAATTTGATTATGAAAATTAGGGTATTTTTTTTTCGCGATAATATATTCATCAAAATGCACACATATGTCAATAAATACATATATACATTATTCTTATGTCAGAACATAACTTCATATATATATATATATATATATATATATATATATATATAAAAGTTTGAGATTACATGTCCGATCATAGAGAAACAAGGAACCAACTAAGAAAGAGTTAATAACAAAACACAACTCTTTCCCAAAATAAATTCTAACGTTGTCACGTTGGCTTGGCGGCTCCAACAAAAGAAATCTCTCCAATATCACCTACTATTGATTATCTGCTCCCACGAACAAAGGTTCGTGATCATCACAGGTACCAACCACACGGTACAAAAATTGCAAGGGTGAGTTTATTAAACAAAACCAGCAAGCATTAGATAACAATAGTTAGAAAGGAAACAACAATAACCACAAACATTCGCAATAATCCATCAGTTCGATACACACTCAACACACCAATCATTCAATTCATTTCACAAATCAAACAATCATGTTAAGAATGATGCATGCTCCTGATTTCACTCTCACCATGCAATGTGGTACCATATCCAGGACAGGAAAATGATTCATTGCCCATCAGGGTTATCATGTCGTGCACTGGTCATTCCTCCCCCCGGTGATCAACGAGGTAGTCACAAAGGAATTCCAAACCTGATGGCCCCTTAGTACCTGCTTTTTCAGCCCATAGAAATTCATAGGTACGTGCACGCCTTCATTCTATTTCCATCAATGCAATATAAAGCATGAAACATGATCACCATCAATGCATGACCCAGCTAAGAACAAATCATTCCCCGCAAGGATAACCAGTCATACACCCCCATGAACACACACAAACATACTAATATGGGCTCACCGATGCACTGACAGGGGCTAGGAACAAATCCTTTCCCGCAAGGATAACCAACCGGTCACTACACCCCACGTGGACATACACAACATACAACCATGGACACTATCAATGCATGACCATGGCCAAAAACAAATCTTTCCTCGTAAGGATGACCAATCATGCACCCCCCATGGGTATCCATGTATATCCACATCACACAATAACATTGTTCACATCAACATTATCTCTCATCAATGTCATTATCAACATCCACATCACATCAGCTCAATATCATTATTATACATATCAAACTCATATCATTTAAACATCATCTTCACAACCATCAATAATAAATACACTGCATCCCATTAGTTGAAAACATCTTTTGTTTCGTAAAAACAAGTATACAAGGAACAAACACACATCAATCATAAAATACATCGCATCTCATTAGTTAAAGACTTAGTTTTTCTTGAAAAACCAGCACACAACAGGGATAAACAGTTATATTCATAGCTGGACTCCGTACCTCCCAACTATGGTGTCAAAACTATAACGAAGGAATAAACTTCTCTTACCTATCTTTGTCACTTTGTTAGCTTCTTGTAGCATTGTTTTGAGATCTCTCAAGTTCACGTGCTAATCTACACGCCATAAAATTCTCATCTTTTAGTATGTTAAACTAGACTTCCTAAGCTTTATAACAAGGTCTCACATGCCTTGTATGGATTTCTAAAACTCTAGCTTTATCATTTTTAAAACTAGATTCCAAAGTTGCCAACAAGCTCCAATTTCCACACTGACATCTCTTAGTGTTCTTGTGACTGCAAGCAGTATAAAATATATATTTATCTGAATTTTTTTATATGATATAGTTAATATCTAGATATTTATTTCCATATATCATACACCTTATTTGAGTAAGAAATGAGAGAGAAATAAATTTTTTAAAACGGGTGGCAGAAACTGTTTGGGTTTAGACAATTTCGAACAACTTGTGTTCAAATAAATTCTTGGCAAGATTAGCTACTCATTTTGGTCCTATGTTTTAGGAAAACATAAAGGACATCCTAAGCTTTACAATGAGTGGTTAAACACCTCATTTGGTTAAGTACAAAGGGAGCTATAAAATATTTAAAATAGACCAAAATTTAGCTTAAAACCATACGAATTTCAACGTCAATACTCTCCTCAATATTTGGCTGGAATGATTCAAGAGCTTGAGGAGTAAAGTTGCTATCTTCTAATAGAATATTTTGGATGAAGAAATGATAGGCAATTTGGTGAAAGGGTTGCAGTTTGTGTGAAAAGAAGAGAAAAACAATGAAAGCAAGAAGAGAATAGGAAGAGAGAAAGTGAATGTGAGGTTTAGAGGAAGCTAGGATTCCATGTTCAAATTCTTTAATCAAGGAGATATTTATATTAAGGATTTTAGTTAGAATGGAAAGCTTGTTACTCATTGGTTCAGTTCATGTAACTAAGTAAACATGTTATTGAGATATTTTATTTCCATGCATTTAATGCATCCTTACTAAGCAAAATCAAAGATTCCTTCATAATTGCTAGTGTTCACATGGAGGCTGGTCTTCTTTTATTTTATTCACACAAGGCATGCATTCACTTTATGATTCATGCATTCACGGAGACACACACACACACTTGCACGACTGCTTCTCCATTCCTATTGATTTTGCTTAAAAAAAATCTCACGTACACATGCAAGTGGTTGCACCTAAGTTGAGTGTTTATACCACTTGTACTTCATGTGCTTTCCAATTAAGGTGATGACTAATAAGGTGTCATTCATCTAAAGTCTTAAGCCTTTATCCCATATTCCACATGGTTAGATCTATTTGTTACTAAAATTTTGTTTCTTATCTTAAGTTAAATAATCATGACTAAATCTATTCTAAACACTTCCAAACTTGCCACTTGGATCTATTTGCTTTTATGCTATCCTTCTTGTAAAACCATCACATGTGTTTTTCATGTGATAATTTTCCTCATCATATCATCACATGGTCTGAAACTGTAGCTCATGATAGCTTTAGATATTCATGCGATTTTCCTTCATTTTTACTGTAAGGTTTGCATTTATTATGTTAAGTAATAAAATTTAGAAACTTATCTTCTGGCTTACCTAATCATAAATTTTCAGCCAGCAGGTACTCCTAATCTTCTTTTGATATTTGTCTGTTACTAAGAATATTTTGGTAATTTGTCATCCCAAGGGTATTTCTGTAATTTTCTTAAGTTTCCACAAAAATATCTAAGGAAAAATATCTAACGGTATTTCGGTAATTTGTCACTTACATCAGGGGTATTATTGCAATTTTCACTTCAAAATATCTAAGGACATTTTTGTAATTTTACTTTAAGGGTATTTTTGTAATTTCTACTTCAAATATCTAACCAAAAGATCTAAGGACACTATTATAATTTTACTTCAAGGGCATTTTTGTAATTTCTACTTCAAGAGTATTATGGTAATTCTTATATTAAGAGAAATGATAATATGGTCATTTCCCTTCAAACATTTTTTGTAATATCTCTAATTATCTCTATTTAACATTTCATACAAATAATTCAAACATAGACCAAACAAACTTCACATAACATAGCATTCACATCAAATAGTTGCACAAGGATAATTCACACAACATTTCAACCATATATGTTCAGTTATCGAAATTTCAGGGTGTTACACCCATGGTTGTCATTGTATGATGTGGATATACATGGATACCCATGGGGTGCATGACTAGTCATCCTTGCGGGGAAAGATTTGTTCCTGGCCATGGTCATGCATTGATGGTGCCCATGTTTCATACTTTATAATTGCATGGATGGAAATAGAATGGTGGTAGTAAGTACCAAGGGTACTAGGGGGCATATCACTCTGTTTGGAACTCCCTTGTGACTTAGGGCTTATCACCATGGGGGAAGCGACTAGTGCACGACAGGATGACCTCGATGAGCTACTGCATCATTTTCCTAGAGAGATTATTTCTATGAGGATGATATCACATTGCATTCTGAGAATGATTGTTTTGATTTGTGAAATATAGTGATGACTGGTTTGTTGAGTGTGTATTGAATTGATGGATTATCGAGAATGATTGTGGCTGTCATTATTGATTTCTTTCTAATCATTGTCGTTTGATGCTTGTTGTATATGAATAATAAACTCACTCTTGCATTTGTTGTATAGTGTGGTTGGTACCTGTGATGATCATGAACTTTCGTTTGTGGGAGTAGATGAGCAGCAATAGGTGATCTTGGAGGGAGATATTCTTTTTGGTTGGAGTCGTCGAACCGACGTGATAACGTTGGAATTCTTTTTGGAAAAGAGTTGTGTTTTGTTAATCAACTCTTTCTTAGTTAGTCCCTTGATTCTTTTTGTTGGTCATGCAATTCCAGACCTAAATATTTGTAAATACAACTAGATTATGTTATGACATGTGAATGATATGTAATATTTTAAATGTACATTCATATGTATCCATTTATGTATTTGTTTCGTTGTATGATAATTGTATTATCCCGAAATATTTACTACCATTTACATAATCAAGTTAATGGATTTTTCATAAAATTTGAAATTCACACTATTAGAGTTAGTGATATCGTAGCGATGAAACGGATCGTTACAGTTATGAGCCTATTTTTAGACTTGAGTCCGACCTTTGTAAAATCTCGTCAGGACCGTCAGCCAATTTAAAGGCCTATTTCATATTAAAATGTGTACAAAATATTATTATTTTTAAACAAAACCAAAGATTTTCATTGAAAAATATTAAGTAAATTTTAAATCACAAGATATAAGCAAAATTTGCCTACAAACATTACATTGGACATGTTATCTAAGTCTTTTAAGTCTCGCCAAAAGCAAGGAGGCTATATTAGATTAACTAAAATTATTCAAATCATTAAACTACTAAAATAATTTTGTAATTTAAATAAAATAATTATAATATTATTTATCATACTAATAATATTTTTATTATAAATATTATTATTAAATGGGTCAATTATACCACATGATATGAACCACTACGGAGTTCATTCAAACCTGAGACCTTCACGACACTCTAATCAACTAAGGTAATAGGTCAATCATATTAAAAATAGTTGATGTCACTATATATAACCCTAAAATTTCTAATGTATATTTAATACACATATAAGTTTACATAATAAATCTTGTAACAATTAATTTTGATCTAATAATGTATTTTGTTTATATATATAAATTTTTATTTAAAATTTATATATGTAATAAAATACATTATTAGATCAAAATTAATTGTTACAAGATTTATTATGTAAACTTATATGTGTATTAAATATATATTAGAAGTTTTAGTGTTATAAATAGTGACATCAACTATTTTTAATATGATTGACCTATTAGCTTAGTTGGTTAGAGTGTCGTGCTAATATCACGAAGGTTTGAGGTTTGAATGAACTCCCGTATTGCTTCATATCATGTGGTATGATTGACCCATTTAACAATAATATTTATAATAAAAATATTATTAATACACATAATTAATATTATGTGTAAAACATATTATTTTGTAAAACATATTTTTAATATATTTTTGAAAATATGGATTGTCAATCCGTATAGCCTATATGGAAGAGTATTTTCGATTTTCATTCTTATTGTTGGGTGTAGGCAGAAATGTGTTGAGTGCTAGAAGAAAATCTCCCTAACCTATTTAACTAAATATGTTTTTCAAAAAACTTGAACTTACCTGTTTGTTAATTAAACTAAGTGAGACTAGACCTTAAATGGACCGAGTCATAGGCCCTAATCGGAAATCCAACCTATTTCCATCCCTAGTTTTAGTTCATTAAAAAATGAGGATACACAATGCATTTTGTTCCCTTCCATCCCTAGTTTTAGTACATTAAAAAATGAGAATACACAGTGCATTTTGTTTCCTAGCTTGTTTTTCCACTCTACTGAAACGTTTTTTTATCCGTAAAAATAAAAAAATAATATCAGATGATTTTAATAACTCAGTAACCTTGCTCAACGAACTAGACTTCTTTTAAATATGGAAGACATAATGCTCAACTTCTTTTAAATATGGAAGACATAATCATTTCCACGATTAAAAATTAAGACACTTCTTCTTTGTTTTCCTCAAATAATAAATACTACTATAAAACCTCTAAAAAAAATAAAATACTACTACTATAATAGATTTGATCATAATTTAACAAATTAAAAACATTGTTAAAATAAAAAATGACAATGTTGTAATCAGTTGCTGTGTAATAGGCCATACATAAAAAACATGACAATTCATGAATTATTATGTAAAAAGTTCTGATAAAAATAAAGACCGTACCCCTAATTAGGACATAGATTTTGTTTTTCAATAAAAGTAGGAGAGAACGTCCAAAGTGACACCATTTTTATAATTTAATATTAATTATTAACTAATTAAAAATTATTTTAAATGTATTTTTATATAATTATTATAAAAATAAATAAATTTATTATAAATAATAATATGCGATGAAATAATAGTGTAAAATTTTTTATGTATGTGGCGATTTTGAATATATGTAATTAAATGATAATATAAAATTTATTAAAATGATTTTAATGAAAATACTTAATTTGGTTCTTAAAATTATAATCGGAACAATCGAATTCTTACAAAAGTTATTTATATATGTAACTAATGTCAAAGTTAACTATGAAAAATGAATCTTTTAACTTAAAATGAGAGGTGTTGTACAAGTAAAGAGATCTAAGATCCACTATAAGTAAACTAAGGATTCAAATTAGATTCTATATTTTTTTACAAGAATTTTTTCTATAATTAAAATAAAAAACAGTGAGTATTCTTAAATCTTATAAGAAAATAAAAAAATATTAAAAGAAAGTTAAGAATTCAACACTAAAAAAGAAAATAAAAAACAATTATAAATTGACCAAATGATTTTTTATTCTTTATTTTTTTTAATTTTGATCATTTATCTTTTAAAAAGTTCATTTCAATCATTTATCTCTTTAAGATGATTCTTCTGTCAATTTAAAATTAACACATGCAGATATTAACGACTTTTAGTTGCCACAAAATGAACAAACTCAAATTTTCAAATTGCAAATGACAAATCCTAATTTCCAAATTGAAAACCATAAAGTGGATTAAGTCGATGGTGGAGGCTATGTTTTTCTTCCTCTTCGAGCTTCTTCCAAGGCGATCGGTGCAACAACGCTTCCCTCCCTAACATGTCTTATATTATGAGATTTTGAGAGTTGAAACTTGGTGTTGCGTTTTAGATCCATAACGTTTACATATCTCAGGGTCCTCTATTATGTGATTTGGAGCTTTTTATTTATTTTTTGTTTTTTAAATCAACTTTCACAAATTTTGGGCATTTTGCGCATTTGAATTTTCGTATGACATTTGTTGTTCCCTAACTTGGTGTTGCATTTTCGACAAATTTGGGCAATTGAGTTTTGGGTTGAGATTGTGGCGGCGGTGCGATGCTCGTGCCCCATTGGTTGGTGTGTTGGCCGCACAATCAATTCCATCGTCCATGGGGAGGCAGAGGAACTTGTGCGAATGAGAATTACTTTGCGGGTTAATGATGCCATAATGTGTGGAGAAGAGGATCCACACATTCCCAAAATGTAAGAGGTCACCCATGCAATCAATGAGAAGGAGGTTATGTGACTTGAGGTCTAAAGAGAGAGAGGAGGATGAAGAAGAAGAAAATGAGGAAGTGAAGAGAAAAAAAATTTCATTTTATGATGATTTTATCGGCTAATACATTTATTTTATTAACAACGTCAACTTTAGATGAATTAAATGATTATTTTGAATCAATTTTAAAAGATAAAATAATTAAAATAAATTTTTTTAAAAATAAAAAATAAAATTGAACAAAACAAGTAAAATAAAGAACTACATAAGTAATTTGATCTATAAATTTATAATAGTTTTTCTTATTCTATAAAGAAAACTGAGTTAAAAAATAAGGTCTTACCAAAAAATAAAAAAGTGTATTTATTATAAAGATAATACGAGAACATAAATAAATTATTAACATCACAAATTTTCAGATTTTAATAAAATTCTTTCTTCGTTTAATTTTTTAATCAATATTTAAGAAATGAGAAGCGTCACCATGACACGCTCATTCATTTGTTTTATGTATAAAAAAATTGGAGCAATTGCCATTTGGCTGTGCTTTTCACTCTTACTCTCACATCTCCCTATTTCTTTTCTCTCTTTCGTTTACAAGTCACAACCCACCTTGGATTGTTTTTCTGCGACCAACGCACGAACTCACACACAAACACACAGACTCACACTTGTGTTGTGAAAGCCTTTGTGCATCACTCAACGCTTCTTCTTTTCTGGTTTTCGCTCCAAAACCCATTGCTTCAATCACTAATACTCCACTTTCAGATCGGGGTGTGTCTCCCTCCGATACACACAAAAAAAGGTTATTCTCTTCCTTTTTTCTGACGAAATTTTATTCCTTACACCATACTCTTTCTTTTCCATGGTGTTTTTCTCTTCAAATTTTGAAGTTTGGTCACTGCATGTGGGAAACGAATACTGGGTTTGCTTGATCTCACACCCTTTTGTTCTTCAGATATTTTTAGGATACTTTTCCTTTTGGTGTTTCAATAGTGATGCTGAATTTGTTGCATGCAAATGGGTTTTCTTTTGAGAGATTTGGTTTTGAATTCTGGGTGTTTTTCTTCATTGTCTTCTGTTTCTGAATTTGTGTGCTTTTCAATTTTGATTTCCCTGATATTCTAATGCTGATGTTTTAAAGGGCATTTGTGTGTTTGACTTTTGAATATGGGGTTTTGGGTTTTGTTGGAGACTTAATTTAAGTGACCGTGTATTTCAGCCTGCATGCAAGGGATTGATGTTCTAATAACCCTTTTTAAAATAATCTGTAAAGAAATGAAAAAAATGTTGTTTTTATTTGGTCTCTAAGAAGGGTACCTGTAAGGTTTCTCATTTTTATTTGCTTGATTTTATCAGTGCTTCAGTGAATTGTTAGTCTGACATAATCACCAGGTTTTTTTTGCTTACCCTTCTAGAATTATCCCTGTTTCAATTTTCAAGTTCATTTATGAAGTCGATTTAATTTTTGTCTTTGGGTCTTATTTTTTTTTTTTCAATTTATTTGGCGTTGTAGATAAAACAGACTAACAATACTGTAACTTTTTTCTTGTTTGCTTGGTCTCATTTTTTTCTTAATGGAAATGAAATGTACCCTGCTGCTAAATTACAAAATCTCTCATTTTTTCTCCTTGGTCTGGTTTGAGTTTTGCATTATATATTGAAAATTATTTTCTTCATAGGAAATTGCAACTTTGCCAACTGCATGTACTTCATGATATGATGTTTGACAAAAAAGTTTTGAATTTTTCTTGCTTCCCTGCAATTGACGGTTTCCTTTTGTCCGTTTCAATGCATGTTAGGCATGTAGGTTATTGTGGATCCTAAGATGATGACTTTTAATTCTGTATTAATTAGCTTCTGATTTTCTGGGGCAGGATTTGAAGATTTGGATAAGTTGCTTTCAGTCTTGAAGTACTAAAAAGTTGAGTGTGAGGTGTGAAGTGAATTTTAGGAGTGATAATTGGTAAATGGGGACCCAAACTATGGGGACTCATAGTGGTGGTGGAGACAGTAATGGGAAACAGTCACCACTCCAGCCTCTGGTGCGGCAAAACTCAATGTACAGTCTCACACTTGATGAGGTTCAGAATCAATTGGGCGATTTGGGGAAGCCGCTAACTAGTATGAACATTGATGAGCTTCTAAAAAATGTGTGGACCGCTGAGGCAAGCCAGACCATTAGTATGGACAATGAGGGCACAGCACAAGCTAGTCAAGCTTCTCTGCAGCGTCAGGCTAGTCTGTCATTAACCGGTGCACTAAGCAAGAAGACTGTAGATGAGGTTTGGAGAGATATCCAACAAAACAAAATCGTTGAGGAGAAGAAGTTCCAAGACAGACATCCTACTTTGGGAGAAATGACATTGGAGGATTTCTTGGTGAAAGCAGGTATTGTTGCAGATGCATCTTCTAATAGAACAAATACCGGTACTATAGCCGGAGTTGATTCAAACGTGGCAGTGCCACAGTTTCCTTCACAAGCACAGTGGATACAATATCCACAAGCACAATATCAGCATCCACCGCAAAGTTTAATGGGGATGTATATGCCTAGCCAAGGTATGGTACAGCCATTACACATGGGGGCTGGAGCTTCGTTAGACGTTTCGTTTGCAGATAATCAGATGGCAATGCCATCGTCTCTGATGGGAACAATGTCAGATACGCAGACTCCTGGAAGAAAAAGGAGCACTTCTGAGGACATGATAGAGAAGACTGTTGAGAGGAGACAGAAAAGGATGATAAAAAATCGGGAATCTGCTGCCCGTTCAAGAGCAAGGAAACAGGTGATCTTTCTTTATTTTGAGTGACATGTTATTTAAGTCCTTATCCTTTAATTAGTTTTTTCGTTAGTAAAAACCCTAAACCTGAATCATGTTATAAACAGGCATACACAAATGAATTGGAGAATAAAGTCTCGCGCCTGGAAGAGGAAAATGAAAGGCTGAGGAAACGAAAGGTTAGATTCTGCTTTGAAGTTCTAATTTAATTGCCTTAAATGTGTTTTGCTGTTAATTGAAATTCCTGCATATACCTTCAGTCCCAAGATTGAATAGTTTCTACTTTTGCAGAGTATATTTTCAGAATAAGATAGGAGACTAGACAATCTTAGTTTCAATTATTATTTTATGCATTTTGTAGAGATAGGAAACTCTGCATATTATATTCGTTAAACAAGACCTTAATTAACAAGTATTAAGAAATTACCTTTGACCATTAAATATGTTTTGCTCAATTTCCTTGAGACCATCTTTACTCACAATTTGAAGTGCCATGCAGTTGGTTGATTTGTTTCTTATGTGACTTGGGAATTAAATCAGATATTTGAATGCCAATAACAAATTCTTTGCTGCGTGAGTTTCTAGTCTTTAAGTGTATGATTTTGGTAGCTGGCAACTTGTAATTAATCTTCAGAAACTTCCTATTATACAGTATGGTGTGATGATGGAAAAGAAAATTCAATACACACACGGAAAATTGCTCATTGATTTATTTTTCTGGAAGGAAATATTATTAGACAAAAATTCTAAATTAAGGGGAACTGGGGAAGAAAGGTTTCTCCTTTGTTTGATACTAGTTTATCTTTGGTTTCTCCTTTGTTTTAATAACGGGGGAAATTTATTTTTCCTTTATCTATTTTCTTTTATTCGTTCATTTCCATTCTGTTTTTCAGATGTGCAGATGCATTTCTATCATTTTAAACATGCTTCTTACTCCTCCCCTTCCAAAAGATTAAGCATAGAAACATAGTAGATCAGTATAAATACTTTGGTATAACTGTTTAGATATTTTGACTGGCAGGATGATACATTCACATGATTGTTAGATATTTTTATTTCTACATTATCGATCAAGACAAAAGGCACCTCTTTCCTTCCTGCTTTTGCATTATCCTTTTGTTTTAGGATATTTATAGAAATAACTTGTTTCTGTTGACTGTGATGCACTGTGATTTTACAGCTGTCATTTATCAGTACATTGTAGATTGACTCTATTCTGGCTAACATTATATTTTTTTTATATTTCTGGATTTAGAGTTTGATTAATTTTAATTTATAATTGGTAAATCTAGTAATCAAATGAATTTTACTTTTCTGCATATACGTCTTCCAAGTCTGGAATATTGAGTGACATGAGAATGTCAGAATTAACAACCCTGCTTATATTTTACTGTCATATAATGGCTTAGGTTGATGGCGTTTCTGCTGTGAACAACAAAAATTTTAAGTTATGGCAAATCATTGATCTATCCCTGTGGGTTTGTGTCCCTTGGATTATGGAATTTGGGGGTTAGTTTGGACTCTCATAATTGATTCTGGTATATCAGAACGAAATAGGAATGCACTTGGTATATTGGAATGAAATAGGAATGCACGTTGATCAATATCATATCCTAGATATACTTTGTAAAGATTATTTTATATTATTGTTATATCATTTTTCTCCTCTTCTTTGTTTTTTTGGGTAAATCCTTTATGGATGGTACCAGAGCTGTGCAAGGGGATATGTCTTTATGATGATTACAATGCTTTTGAATTCTTCAGTGTCAGTTTGAGGACATTTTAACATGCCAATGTTTTCACTCTCGGTAATGTTAACTGTTTTTGTTTAACTAGACATTTTGAACTTTAGTGGTTTTTGACTTTTATCATATGCATTAATTTATGGAACAATAAAAGTTTGCCGCTTGAAGGATCAATCACGAGCAAATCTTATGACATGAATGAAATTCAAATATTCAATGAATCATTACAAAAACAGCATTGCTAACATGATGTCTCTTTACAAGGATGTATCCTTCTTGATCTCACTGCTCTAGCTTGTACAGTTATGTAAGATTTTTTCAGGAAAATATTTGAGTCAGGTTTAATGTTGTGATAAATAAACAGAAATGAACTTGTGAAAGTCTCACACAACTCTTTGATATTTTTTCCTTTCCCTATGAAGATACTACAATTAATCTTTTACAAAATTTGCCTCTCATGCTAATGCCTTGTGGAGTTTAAGCTATATAGAGGAGTTACTTGTCACCAAACATAAATATTAATTTCATGCACTACTGGAGTGCCATATCTTGAACTATGCCTGGGATTTTTTTTGCTGCTTCCTCAATAAACTTGGCTTTTTGGGTAGTGAGATGGACTTTGATTTACTTGCTTTACATTCCTTACCCTTGTTGCACAATTGGAGTTAATTTAACAAAGATATTGAATGATAAATCCTTCATACAGCTGTACTATACAAAATCTCATTGCATGTATTCAGATTGTGAGCATGATGACTTTTTACTTTTTAAAATCTTGGGAACACATTCACTGCTCATTCATTAGTACATGCTTACTTTCTAATTGCTATAATATTAGACTGACTAGTTTAAAAATTATCCTCCTCAACTTGCAGGAGCTAGAGCAGATGTTGCCATGTGCACCCCCTCCTGAACCAAAATATCAACTTCGCCGAATAGCATCAGCTCCATTCTGAGATCTGTACCTAGTTGTAGCGGTTTGTATATTTGAGTATCAGGGAATTCTCCTTGTGGATTACTGTGCGGTTGAATCTGGTATGTCAAGAATAGCTATGTGATGCATTTGCATCCACTGACTTGCTTTTAATTGTTAAGTTCTTTATAACTCCTCTGTGAAAGTTCTTTAGAAAAAAAATGTAAAATATTGTAGTTTTACCTACCATTCACAATATAGCTCTTTTAATCATGCCTTGAGGTACTTTTGCGTTTTGGGGATGACAAAATTGTGGGGTCTTGCCATTTTTCAAGATATGGGAAAATACAAAATAGGGCCACTGTTTAATATTCACTGCAGAGATGAGCATCATCAATTACTAATTACTAATCATGGGAGATAGAATCATGGGTTCAGTTTATTGTAATTTTTTCTAACTCCTTTGTTTCCATTGAGGAAGAGAATCAGTCAGTTCAATGTTGCGTTTAAAACATGCATTAAATGAGAGATTTAGATGAGGACAAACTTTCATATACATTTTTCATATGCATTATTAGATACAATTTCATATGCATTTTTGGTATTTTTTTCTAACAAGATTTGGAGTTTCACCTTGGTAATCTGCGTAATAGAAGTTTCTATTAAAGGCCAACATAGATTATTAAGGTGATATTCTAATTTTGATTGAATAACAACATTAAGGATGTGATTGATTTAGAGGACGAAAAAAAAGAGATTTTTTAAAATTAAAATAGTGTAAATGTGAGTCCCACAAAAAAGATACCAAATTTTTCTCCAATATTATTTCTGTCTTCAAAATCAAACACACCCTAAAAGTATGTGAAATTGTATGAGTGTTGTCCTTTACTTGATTTACTCAAAAATAATTTGAATGTATATATG
The DNA here is from genome assembly GCA_007407185.1 of Glycine tomentella. Taxonomy (NCBI): domain Eukaryota; kingdom Viridiplantae; phylum Streptophyta; class Magnoliopsida; order Fabales; family Fabaceae; genus Glycine; species Glycine tomentella. The sequence goes on from PYAF01000082.1 coordinate 397,969, forward strand.
CCAAAGAAGAGAAAAGATGTAGCAGCAAAGATGGCTTTGATTTTACAAAGGGTATCGCACACACCATCCTTTTTCACCTCAAAGGTGTCTTTTATTTCAGACATCATGAAAGCCCGAACCAGCCTTAGCCTTTTACTTTAGGACAAAGATGATGCTCAACAAATTAACACTTATTATTTTTTCCTGAAAAAAACTGTAGGGTGGTAAGATGCATACTTTTGTACTAATAAGAAAAAGATGCATGCTTTTGCTGTCAGATAAATCTCAATTATAAAAATAATGCTATTAATATGTAAAACACTTCTGAGTGTTGAAAATATTTATTTATTATAAATTTTAATTATAATACAATTTATGTAGGGAGAGATCCAAATATTTCGAGAGTAATTTTTTTGAGTTACTATTCATTCTCACAATTTATTTTTAAAAAATTTATTGGTTGTAATAAGTAATTAATTTTAATCATTAAATTTCAAGAAAATAAATGATAAGGATGAGATAAAGAGTAATTTTTAAAATAAGTGGGTTCTTTTTCATTTATGTATTTTAAAAGTATTTATTAATTTAGTTATGTAGGAAAACAAACATTTAGCTTGTATATTACATAAACTAAAATACTAATTATCACCATTTTATGAATATGCTTGTGAGAAAAAGGTAAACATGAACAAATTTCAAGTTATCGTTTAGCCAAAATGTGCTAGTTACCCGTAACAAGATGATTCATGCAATGGTGGGAGTAAAGATAATTGAGGTCCATGACAAATATCTTGGGCTACCCGCAAATGTGAGGAGGTCTAAGAAAATTATTTTCTCTGAGCCCGAAATAGAATTTGGAATAAAAAAAGAGTGAAATTTTAGAGCTAGAAAACTTTATCCACAAGATACTTTTAAAGGAAAATGTTAGGCAAATCACCAAATAGTGATCAACCTCCATCAAAACCCTTAAGTTGGAATAAAAGATATTATATTATTTGATAATTTTTAATAAAAATGTAAATAATAGAAAATAAAAGCGAGTGACAATTCCAAAAAGGGAAAAGTTTCAAAAATTAAATTAAATGAAAAGAGGATAAAAGGGAGAAAGTTCAAAAAATCTCTAAATTGTTTTCTCCCGCTTGCCTCCTCTCCTGCTTCTCCCATCTCTTTGACATCTCGTTAGCACCAGTGTGGAGGTCATTTGTGATTGCTTGCCTCCTATTCCGCTTCTCTGTTATATCCTTTGCATTGGCGTAGAGGTGATTTGCGTTCTTCCATCTTTCTGACATCTTGTTAGCACCAGCGTGGAGTTCATTTGTGATGAGGTATGTTCTTGCCTCATTTAGAGTTCCCAAAAATCCTCTAAACTACTTAACAAAATTCTATTCTAGAGAAAATAGTTAAAATATCCTTATTTATGTTCCATACCTGTTTACCCCAGAAAGTGTCATCTTCATATTCACAATTAGCAACTTGGTTTCTGCCTCAATAAAGTTGGAAGGAGTGATATCATTAGCAGAATATGCATTCCCCCCAAAGCTTAAGCTGCCTTAGAGAGGCTTGGTGGGTGACTGATTGGGCAACAAGCTCACACCACACAGCTATCTTAATTATTTGAAGGCTAATTACTTATTGATATGGTCAAACTCCCAACCTGCATAATTTTCTCTGTTTCATATTGAATTATATGTCTATTTGTAAACTTGTATTGTAGCATCTTACCCTAACTGTCCAAGATAAATGAAGATAAAAATTTGGGCACTTATGTATTCCATCAATTCATTTCTTGTTCACTTTTGTAAATCATATGAATCAAAATTGTTGAAATTATGTTGTTAATAAGTATTTTTGATGAGAAGGTTTCCAAATATGAAAGATTTCCATTAGCAACTGCTACTACAATTGTGTTAAAGCTACAAAAACTAAAATAGTACCATTGTGAAACCTTTTGAAAGGGAACCTGAATTTCTTGTTACTATAATTGCAGGGTCTCAAGTCCTTGAGGAGTCATAGAAAGATGTAGACAAGAAGCTATGAATTGTGGTTCAACTTGCTCTTAAAAATGGGAGAGCTTCAAATAACATTTTTTGCTTGTACGAAGTGATACATTTCTTGTACTAAAAAACAAGAAACAACTTAGTTTCTTTCAAATCTTCACACCTTTTGATTCCTTCTTAAGTTCCTTTTGTACTAAAAAACAAGAAACAACTTAGTATTTTTTTTGACTCCATCGTATGGTGTGCCTAAATTTAAGACAATAGTAAGAGTTAACATGTTCATTATACACTTATCATATTACTTAGGATCATCACTTTTTATAGTTTTTAAAAGTTTGGGTGTAAAATGAAATATAATAGAATGTAACAACTTAAGTTACTAATATAAACTTAATTTTACGCATAACTAACTAGTAAATGTAGCTTGCGTGATTTCCTTGGTACATGTGAAATTATTCCCTTAGATAACATGTCACATGCTTTGCTCGTACAAGTTTAGTTTTTCAAACATGAGCCAAAGAAAATCTTGTTCACATGTGACTTTTGAGTAATATTAGAAGTGTTAGAGTTAATCACAAATGATAAAAAGGTTAACCAACATTTGTGATGAACTTAACCATCTTATTCATATCATGAATACAAATTTTCATCATATGGTGTGCCTAAATTTAAAACAATAATAAGAGTTAGCATGTGTATTATACATTTATCAAATCATTTAGGATCACTATTTTTTTGTAGTTTCTAATAAAAGTTTAAATATAAAATGAAATCCAATCGAATGTAACCACTTAAGTTATTAATGTAACCTTAACTTGTGCACAACTAACTAGTAAATTTAACTCTTATGATCCTCGTATGATAGAAATTGAATTATTTTCAGATGACATGACACATGCTTTCCTCAAATAAGTTCAATCCTTGATGCATAAGACAAACAAATTCTTGTTCACTTGTGACTTTTAAGTAATGATATTAGAAAGACTACAGTTAATTGGTAATGATAAAAGGATAACATGTATTTATTATATACTTAACCACCTTATTCATACCATGAATACAAATTTTTATCATATGGTGTGCCTAAATTTAAAGCAATTATAAGAGTTAACATATGCATTATACACTTATCAAATCATTTAGAATCATCAGTTTTGTAGTTTCTAATGAAATTTTCGATGTAAAATGAAATTCAATCCATTATAACCACTTAAGTTACTATAATAACCTTAACTTTGGATGTAAATAACTAGTAAAAGTAGCTCTTGTGATTTACTTGGTACAGGTCAAATTATTCCCAAAGATGACATAATACACACTTTAATCATACAAGTTTAGCCTTTCAGGCATGAGCTAAAGGAATTCATATTCACATGGACTTTTGAGTCATAATATTATAATTGTTAGAATTAACCACAAATGTTAAGATGTTAACAATTATTTCATATGTTGTATCTAAATTAAAAATAATTATAAGAGTTACCAAGTATATTATACTCTTATCAAACAATTTAAGATGATCATTTTTTTGTAGTTTCTAGTGGAAGTTTGGATGTAAAAAAACATTCAATTGAATGTAATCACTTAAGTTAGTGAAATAACCTTAACTTTGGACATAACAAACTAGAGAAAGTTTTAATGTAAAAAGAAATCCAATCAAATGTGACCACTTAAGTTACTAAGTAACCTTATCTTTCGGCATAACTGACGAGTGAAAATTTGGATATAAAACAAAATCCAATCGAATGTAACCACTTAAGTTAATAAAGTAATCTTAACTTTTGACATAACTAACTAGTGAAAGTTTGGATGTAGAAAAAATCCAATCGAATGTAACTATTTAAGTTACTAAAGTAACCTTAATTTTTCAGCATAACTAACTATTGAAAGTTTAGATGTTAAACGAAATCCAATCAAATGTAATCACTTAAGTTACTAAAGTAACCTTAATTTTCTGCATAACTAACCAATGAAAGTTTGGATGTAAAACGAAATCCAATCGAATGTAACTACTTAAGTTACTAAAGTAACCTTAACTTTAGGCATAAATAACTAGTGAAAGTATCTTTCATGTTCCGCGTGTGATATAGGTTAACTATTCTCAAAATACATGACACACACTTTCCTCATATAAGTTCAGTCCTTCATGTATTAAACAAACAAATTCTTGTTCACATGTGACTTGACTAATTATACTAGAAATATTTGAGATAACCACCAATGAGAAAGGGTTAAACATTGTTTATTATAGACTTAACCACATTATTCATAGCACTGATACAAATTTCTATCATATGGAGTGCCTAAATTTAAAAGAATTATGAGAGTTACCTAATATATTATACACTTATCAAATCATTTAGGATGATCATTTTTTTAGGTTTTAGTGAAAGTTTGAATGTAAAATGAAATCCAATTGAATGTAACCATTTAAGTTATTAAAACAACTTTAACTTTGTGCATAACTAACCAGTAAAAGTTTGGATGTAAAATGAAATCTAACCGAATGAAACCACTTAAATACTGATGTAACCTTAAATCTTTGTACATGTAAATTTATTCCCTCAAATGACGTGATACAAGTTGTGTCATACAAGTTCAATCTTTTAGGTATGAGCCAAAGAAAATCATGTTCTCATGTGATTTTTGAGTGATAATATTATAAGGGTTAGAGTTAACCATGAATGGTAAAATGTTAACCATTATTTATGATAGACTTAACCATCTTATTCATAATAGGAATACAAATTTTAATCATATGACATGTCTAAATTTAAAATAATAGGAAAAATTAACATGTGCATTATACACTTACTAAATCATTTAGGATCATCATTTTTTGTAGTTTCTAAAAAATGTTTGCATGTAAAATAAAATTCAATTAAATGTGACTACTTAAGTTATTAAAGTAAAAGTAACCTTAACTTTGCACATAACTAACCAGTAAATGTAGCTTATGTAATTTTCTTGGTAAACTAAAATTTACTTATAGAAAAATCAGGTGTGATTTCCTCAACTAACATGACAAAAGTTTTTAACATGAAGTAACTATATATATTATGATATAAATTACAACAAAGTATTCTAATAGATACATAATACAAATTTTGTAACAACTTCTTAAAATGGAAATAGACTTGTCTTAACCACTCAAGATAGCAAAAATTTAATTAGCAGCAAGGCTACTATGCTTGACTATCGTTGGCTGCCCATAGAAATCGAGTTTTGCAACATTTCCTTATGTCTCTTTTGGTATAGAAATTCCTTATATTTAAACATGAAATTCAGATAATGCATATAGTTCTCATTGGATAATCTCAAGAAAATAATACTAAACTCAACCATGATGTGAACAAATCTCCATCCATCATAAAGACAATGCAATAATATACATATAATCACATACATAATACATATGCATAATTTGCAGTTAATTCATTGGGTTTTTACTAATGCTATCATTCAAACAATAACTCAATAGACAGTGAAAGTAAAGGGATCAAAACACACTAATCTTAAACAAAAAAGGATTTTGTATTGCCCTAAAAAAAAGAGTAAGTAAGAAATAGCTTGATTTCACATTATTAGTATAATTTTATTCAAATGCTTCTTTGCACACCCTTCAAAATCTAATTTAGAGAGAGAATTGAATTAATTTGTGAAGCCAAAGTAAAACAAGCACTATTTATTTGCTCCATAAGTGTGAAGATGAATTTTCATTTATTTTATATATGAAAAACAAAATATGAAAATTTTGATCTCGAAGAAAAATTTTGTAGTCAGAAAATTGACCTTCATTCATCAAAACAAGAGAAGGAAAAAACAGATAACATCCTTAGTCCCTAAGTTCACACCCCCATTCCCACACCAATGAAACAAGTTTGAGTTCACATTCAACAAAGAAATCAAGAGGATAATGCAATCACAAAAATGAAAAGAATGCAAATAGAATGAATAACAATCTAGCCTTAATCTTTTGGGATATCGGCCAACATCTTGAAAAAGCTTGTTTCCAAAAATATCCTATTTACTTATGGACTGCACACTCTCATAAACAAGTTTTTGTCCTGCTCCTTTAGCAATAACATAGGTCAAATTGTTGCACATAATTGATCTAACCTTAATTTATAAATATGCAATATTGTGCATAATTACCATGGTCAATTTTTTATATGTCTATCTCAGAAAATGATGGTTAACCAATTAGTACATTTAATTAACAATCTGTATATGAAAAGTTAACAACATATGTCTAAAACTAAAATTTAAGCTACATATGAACCTAAAACATTAATAGCCCAAAAAAGTCATATATGAATTAAGTTTTCTATTGACATTCAACATTCATATCATTTTTCATAAAAAAGCAAGGCAAATATTAAAAGTCAATTGTGCTGAATATAAAGTTTCAAAATCCTTTTTTCTCAAAGTTGGTTGTTCAACATTTGAATTATGCACTAACACAAGCTAAGAGGACTTGTAAATTGTTAAGCCAAGCTAAAACCAACAATCCTAACAAACTAGGTATTTAACAAAAGTGAAGATGAAAGTTTTTTCATCAAGTTAACACTTAACAACAATGTCATGTGGAGGATAAAATCCAAGCATTCAGAAAAAGCATTAAGAACTTGCTGACCATTGATCACTAGGAACCAAACACTTTAGTAATAAGACTCTAATCATCATGATCTTGTGATATGAAACAAATCTACTACTATTGGCCTTTTTATACTGATAATCTAGATCAAGCACAAGTGTAGCACAACTAAAACAAGTTGAACCTAAAAACACTCTTAATATAATAAGAACCCTTTAGTCCCAAAATTCCCCCCTTATCTCGCACGTAACAACGAAACCCCTTAGTCCCCAAATTCCCATCTCTAAATCCTTTTCTTGCATATGACCACAACCATTTAACTCCCGCATGCACCCACCCAAGTCACACACACAAGACTCTTCCAAAATAGACACCCAAGTCAGAACAACAATGACCAAAGAGAGAAAGAACAATGAACAAACAGAAACTAAACCTACAAAGGAAGTTTTTTAATCCTTCACCCTGTTGGAAATTGAACACGAATGTAAACGTTGAGAGTCGATACAGAGAGTGGAGACAAAAACGCATAGAGGAGAGGGAGGGAAATGCTTTGGACGTATTGAGGAGAGGGAGAGAAACCTTTTGCCCTAAATAACCCAAATCTCCCTTTTCATTTAAAATTTTCCTTTCTTTTCTTTTTATTTTTTATTAAGTATTAAATAATAGAATAATATTTTATGCCATGTCAATAGGTGTCTCATGGGGGGTTGGCACTGTTTATTAGTTCGAGTATCAGTGCTCACCTTTAAAATCTATAGCACAAGCTATCCCAATTTATATTATGAATTGCTTTAAAATTCCAAGTGTTGTTTCATGTTTGCAATGAAATGTCATTCCTCATAGGAAATATTTGGTGGGGTCAAAATAAAAAGGAGAAAATAAAATTCTTAAGTTAAATTAACTATCAAAATTTGTGTAAGTCTAAAGTAATGCAAGAGTTTTTTTTAAGGAGCAATGCAGGAGATATAGTTTTATAAATAGATCTCATTAGTGTAAAAAATTCCCAAGGCAAGATAATTTCCAAGAAAAATTTTCCTCACGGTAAGCTTGAGCCATCAATTGAGTTGCACGTTTCTGTTGTGTTGGGGACACATGGAATTGTGATCACGTAAGTGTTTAATTAAGCTAAAGTAATTACTCAATGAAAACATGTTTTTGTTTCAGATTTTGTACGTAGAAACATGTTTCCGTTAAATATTTTGTACACACTTTGTATATAAAAACGAAAATACGTTTTCGTTATAGTATAGGAGGTGCATAATAAATATAAAGCATAAATATGTTTCTGTTTTTTTTTTTTTTGCACCTCTTGCACTACAACGGAAACACGTTTTCCTTGTGGATTTTGTACACAATTATATAATAGAACCATAATTTCGTGGGAAATACATTTTCAAAAAACAAAATTCACCACTTGGGCGGGGCAAGTAACTCCCTTGGTGAATTCACAGTGGAATGAAATAGATCTAGAGGTTGTACAAGTATGAGACTGTACAATTGATGATAACTTAAAAGAATTAACTAGTACTACCAATACCAATAAAATGCATATATTTTTTGGTAATCCACACTTAAGAACTTCACAATTAAACATGCTTGATTTGAAACAAATATGAGATAAGTGACCTTCTAAGAAGTTTTTTAGGAAGTGTGTGAGTGAGGATAAAACACTATAAAAAGTCTCGTGTTGATTTGTAGGAACAATCAACAATCCTAAAAGCAATCACACATTACAAGAAAATTGGTTGTCGATGTCTCAGAAAAAGTTACCTACCTAGTGTTTTGATTGGTGGAGTATTATGACCAACGAGAAAGTTGAGTAAAGTGTCGTAGTGTTTGAGCTGCCAAGACGTCGACTCTTAAAAGCGTCACAAGGGGCGTTCACAGGCAGCTCAAGGTCCAAATGAATTAGGCGCATTCACACTTGTATATTAATTGTTCAATCTTAATCCTAAAACACATCTTATTTATCATAAATATTATAATTAGGATCATGTTAAAAAGTATCTCAAAAATATTGATTAAAGAGTAATAAATATACCATTAAATATTTTTAATTACTTTAAAAAGTGTTAAATAATTTTGTTAGTTTTTATATGATAAGTGTATTTTTACATGACCGATTTCATACCAGTGAAGGGTGGATGCTATACGAAGCTAAGATGATTTTGGCGAAAGGGTGGATGTTATACGAAGCTTGGAGGCATGCAATGATCCCTTGTAAGATATTATGACATACCTTATATAATAGTAAAGTGGCAGGAAAGTTAGGAGACTGGTAATTTTGGAGTGTGTCTATAAGCAGAATTGAATCAATTGTGAGGTGTAAGAGTTGTGGGTTAAAGCCTAGAGATGCTTACAAAAGAATACTTGGGTTATGAGAATTGTAGATGTGAGAATATTGGTTTATGACTTGCAGATGTGAGAATGTGAGAATACTGACTTGAAGATATGAGAATACTTGGAGAGCAGCCTGTAGAGGCTTGAGAAAGATACTAGTTAGAAACTTGTGGGAGCTTGAGAAGAATACTAGTGCGGTGCAACTTGCGAAGGCTAGAAAAGAATACTAAGTGTGCAACCTATAGAAGCTTGAGGAGAATACTATTTATGAAATCCTACGTGTTAGAAATATGTTTAGAAGTCCCACATCATCTATATCTCTTTGTATATGTCCTTTAGCTTGTTATATAATAGGTCCAAGGTTGTGTAGTTAAAACACAACAAAGATTACAATAAATTCCTTTTGTATCTCTTGATATTTAACATGGTATCTAGAGCCTAACAAGAGGAACGTAATCAATTTCTTTTTCCGATGAAC
>PYAF01000082.1:410878-449459 GCA_007407185.1 Glycine tomentella
CCTTCTGGATTTCCAAGACAAAAGGGTGGAGAGAAGAGCACAGCAGATATGATGGGGTTCCACACATGGAGACAAGTCTCAGTCTCAGATGCCTTGCTCACCAATGAGATTCTTGTGATGAGGAGAATAGTGGAAAAAGTTTCGCCACACCCTAATGTGATTGATCTCTATGATGTGCATGAGGACTCAAATGGGGTGCACCTTGTGTTGGAGCTGTGTTCTGGTGGGGAACTGTTTGATAGGATTGTGGCACAAGATAGGTACTTATGAAGCACCAATACTTTCATTTGTCCTAAGTATCCGATACCGATACTTTTGGATACTTCACCGATACGTTTGAATACTAAATTTGTTCTACGTACATAGCCTTCAAAAAAGTTATGAAAATCTAACATAGGTATATATGAGAGATAGAAGTATGTATAATATAGAAACAAAAGCATTGTCCCTTGATGAATAAAAAATAGAAACTCTCTTCTTTATGGATGATCCAAATAAAGGAATGAGATTAATACTATTCCTATTTGTAGAGAATAGGAAGTGATTTATGATAACATTGTTTATTATTTTTACTTTACTCTTAGCAATGTCCAAGAAGTATGTTTTTAACTTAATTTTGCAGAATTGCAAGATATACTTATGTTTTTTGAACTTCTTTAGAATAATCATATCTCGGTATCGAAAACGTTTTTTATCTGATATATTATCTATGCATAGGTACTCAGAGACTGAAGCTGCAGGTGTGGTTCGGCAGATAGCTTCAGGATTAGAGGCTATTCATGGAGCTAACATTGTCCACAGGGACTTGAAGCCCGAGAATTGCCTCTTCTTGGATGTGAGGAGGGACTCTCCTCTTAAGATCATGGACTTTGGGTTGAGTTCTGTTGAGGAATTCACTGACCCAATTGTTGGTTTGTTTGGATCCATTGATTATGTTTCACCTGAGGCTCTTTCTCAAGGGAAGATAACTACCAAGAGTGACATGTGGTCTCTGGGAGTGATTCTATATATCTTGCTCTCTGGGTATGTTGACTTTTTTTTCTTTTTCTTTCACATGTTTAGATTGTGTGTCATATACCAATGTGCAATAGCTGTACATAGGGAAAGTCATCAATCACTTTTAGACATGGAAATAAAATATGGAATTGCCTTATAATTGGAGGCAAATAATTAAAGGATGAGTTTTTCATATTCATCTTATCACTCAACTTTGCATATTATGTTAATCAAGTGTCCTTTGCTTCACTGTACATGTTTTCTTCTAGGCACATCAATAGATGAAATAAATTATTATATTTCTCTTAAGTAATGAAATTAACTGAGTTTTTTTTCCTTTTTTGTGTGTGTGCAGTTATCCACCTTTCATTGCTCAGAATAATCGCCAGAAACAACAAATGATAATGAATGTAAGTAACATATCTTGCACAGCTTTAAAGTGTGATTCCTCAAAGAGAGAATGAGTAACATAGACAGTAAAAATGAGCCATGTATGAAAATGTGACTTTTACTCAAATATATTATCCATTTTCAATCTACCTTGTGTTTTCTCATAATAACTCGCAACTTTCATCATAAAGTACAAAATATATTAAATTAAATCATTTGCAAGCCACTGTACCTTTGCATTAATGTGCCAGGTCCAATGACCAGTGCAAAAGTATAGTGTCTTGTGTTGCATTGTTACTTGCAAGACTATTATTACCTTTTGACTCTTAGAAGAAACATTTTTTAAGTTAAATACGGGTTACGGCATGTTACATCTTCCATCAGGTGATCATTCTATAATGCTCTTGCTTACCAAATCAAATATTTTGGAACAGGGGAATTTCAGTTTCTATGAGAAGACTTGGAAGGGCATTACCAATTCAGCGAAGCAACTGATTTCAGATCTTCTCACTGTTGATCCCAGTAGAAGACCTAGTGCTCAAGATGTATTGTACACTCTTACCAACTTCATTAATCTTAATTGAGCCATATTTTTCTTTCTTTTCTTGGTACATGGAATGAAGCAAAGCTACTATGAAAGTAGTCTTGTGTTGGAAAACATTACCACAAAAAAAAAAAACATTATTTATGTTGTACATGTTTGGATTGTTTTTACTTAAATAGTTTTTAGTTATGCATTTGAGGGAGAGTCCTAGCACAACGGTAAAGTTGTGTCTTGGTAGCTTGTTAGTCATGTGTTCGAATCCGGAAATAGCTTCTTTGCATATGCAAGAGTAAGACTGCATTTAAAAGAATGAGAAGAAAAAACTACTAATCAGTGTAAATATTTGTTCAACATTTTGCATCATATTATCTTCAAGCACAAAGAAGTTTGGAGATATTTTATTAAAATAGTTAGAGAACAATAACCCCCCCACACTTACACTTTATGTCTTGGAACAGCTTCTGAGTCATCCATGGGTGGTAGGTGACAAAGCCAAAGATGATGCAATGGACCCTGAGATTGTCTCAAGATTGCAGAGCTTTAATGCTAGGCGCAAACTCCGTGCAGCTGCAATTGCTAGTGTTTGGAGCACCACAATCTTTCTCAGAACCAAAAAGCTGAAATCCTTGGTAGGAACACATGATCTCACAGAAGAGGAAATTGAAAATCTCAGGATGAGTTTTAAGAAGATGTAAGTATTCACGAGTCAAGATTAAAATTCAGAATCAAACTACCAAGGCCTTATTTGGATAAACTTCTCTATAAATACTTATAGGAAAAGAAAATAAGAAGATAAAATACATTAAGCTTCTCAATAAGATAAAATTAACTTATGTATCTTAACTTTGGGATAAGTTAAATTAAAAATGCTTCTCTAAAAATTAAGTGCATAAGTTGATTTTAACTTGTGCAAGAAGCTTAATTAATTTTAGCTTTCTATTTTCTTTTTGTTTATAGAGAAGTTTATCCAAACAGGGATTATATTTGGTTTTTAGTTGGGACACTCCACCATTCTTTCAAAAGTAAAACCAATAAAGTCTCTTTAGTCCTCAGTTGAGTTCGATTATAAACAAGTTTCGACTCAATTTTGCCTTGAACTCAGTTTGAAATGGAAGAAAATGGAATGTTGGTTTTGCAAACTCAGCTTCAATAGGGAATTCATTCAAATTCAAGTTTGCAAACTTTAATGCAAACGTTGATAGAAGAAGGATAACTATTTCTATTACTACTCCTAATTCAACAACTAAAAGAGAGGGAACATGCACAAATTTAGCTCTTCAGTTTGACAAGAAACCAAATATTTGTATACAGCACTTGTCTTTGACAGTTTCTTTTGACTGATATAAAAATGTTCTTTGCTGTTAACAGATGTGTGAGTGGGGACAATGCCACTCTATCTGAGTTTGAGGAGGTACTGAAAGCCATGAAATTACCATCACTAATCCCTCTAGCACCGCGTATATTTGACTTGTTTGACAACAACCGTGATGGAACAGTTGACATGAGAGAGATACTATGTGGTTTTTCCAGCTTAAAAAACTCCAAAGGAGATGATGCTCTCCGTTTGTGCTTCCAGGTGAGCCTTTTTCTCATAACTGATACAGTCAACACACATATACTACATTCTTGTGATTATATTACATGACTCACAATTTTCACCACACCTCTTTTCTCAACCTCTCAACAAATCTAGAAAAAGACTCCAACATACACAAAATAAATTAAAGAATCAGCTGTAAAGTTCTTTAATTTATATATGACTTCGTGTTTGGCTTCATTTTAGATTCTCTAAATTCACGTTGAAATACCTGTTAACGTGATTTTAGGTATATATTCTCATGTTTGGTTTCATATTCAAGAATTTATATTAGGTTTAAAATTAATTGAGTTGAAGAAATTTTAAGTATTTTTTAAGTTGAAATAAAAAATTTATAAAATTTTGTTATTAACTTACTTTTAGAACAAATCATCCACTTATAAATCATATCACATCAAAATCAATTTTAGATTATTTTTAATGGTCAGTCAAATATACACTAATACAAAGAAAAGGTGCTTAGCTAATTTGCCTCTCGGTTTTCTTTGACCCAGATGTATGACACAGATCGATCCGGGTGCATCACCAAGGAAGAAGTAGCATCCATGCTGAGAGTAATATTATGTCCCTTCCTTTTTAGTATAACATATATTTTAAGTCTTTTAATTTTTTTGTTAAAGTTATAGTTCCTATACTTTAAAAAAATGATGATATTGATTCCCATATTCTTTATAACTTTATAACTGGTGAATTTTGTCTATTTTTTAAACTTAGACCAAGACCAATTTTGGAGAGGAAAATGAGTTTGACATCATGTTTTATTTCTCTCCAAAATTTAGCCTGAAAACTCAGTTTGGAAGAAACTAAGTGCATATTTGGATCAAAATTTGTAAACTTAAGTTGAATTAAACTTTAATTTGCCTTAACTTAAGTTTGCAAAAAGTAATCCAAGTCTTTTGTTTTGTAAAAGTCTGTTACAAGATAAAATTTTCATGGCAAACACACTTTTGCGATAAACATACATATTATCAAAATGAGTTTACTCTTCAAAAGTACGTTTAACATTCAAAACTACTTCTTCAACTGATAACCAAACATATAGGATATTTTTGCAAACTCAATTTGCAAACTTAAATTTTCAAACTCCAATCCAAATATGCACTTAAAATTGAAGACTCATAACACATTTTACTCTATTTTTCTAGTTAGCCATAACTTGTGACTTTCATCTTTTGACACAAACAAAGTCACTTAACAACAGGCTTTACCTGAAGACTGTCTTCCAGCTGATATCACTGAACCTGGCAAATTGGATGAAATATTTGACCTAATGGATGCCAACAGTGATGGAAAAGTTACCTTTGATGAATTCAAAGCTTCTATGCAGAGAGATAGCTCTCTCCAAGACGTAGTTCTCTCTTCTCTTCGCCCACAATAGTTCTCCTAATTTTCATTAATTTATGGTATTATTAAAATTATTATGGTCTTTTTAATATGGAGTAGTACTATTTTTTTCCTTTTCTTCTTCCTGGGGCATTCTTTTTACTGACTTATTGATACTATAGGACAAAAAGAGAGTATTGGAGTACTATATAGTGAAATTGTGCCATATAATTTTTTCTTTGACAGTTATCTACGAACTTCTGCGTTCTCATGTCGTTCGTCAATCTCGCAGTGGAGATTCCAACACCAACAAGATAACAAACAAAATGCATTCAAGAAAAAGAATGAATCTCCGTTGAAATTTATTTGAGAAATAATTTATTAAAAATTAAAATTTATTTTGGATCCCAATAAAAAAATTATTAAATTCTTAATATATTAAAACTTTTGTTTTAAATCATTACATGTAGAATTCTTCTGTCAAGTTATAAATAAAAAAAATAATTTATGATGATTTTTAAAGTATCTATTTCAAAATTTAAATTATAATTTATAGTGATTTTTAACAGTTAAAATTAATTAAAACAACAAAAATCAAATGACATCTTTGAATTCAAGATTTCCACCATCAATTAAAACACAATAAAACACAACATAAACCCTTCTTTTCTCCAATTCAAGATCTCTACAATCAATTAAATAAAAATAAATTCATAAAAAAAGACTCAAAATCCATATTATATTCCTTTCTTTCTCATTCCCAATTTGGATTGCCCATGACAGTCAGATCCCAGTTATGACTCCAACCTTGCCCACGTTGCCACTATCCACATGCACCTCGACGAAATCTATATAAAGTAGCTTTAGATTGTGAATCAATTTGCTCGACATTCGAGGAACTAGGCAAAGAACATGGTTCTAGGCAGTTAGGGAGACGAATGAGCCTTGTGGTTTGGGATGAAGTAGCAGGTTCGAGGATTCATTTGCTGACGTGGAGGCTGACACATAAGGGTTGTTGTTGTTCAAGCTTTATTGTAAGTGAAGTGAATCAATTTGACACTAGAAGGGGTTGAACAATGACACCAACATTGATCAAGCTATTTTTTTTTCTCACAAACACATTAGCTTTTGATATTGCTTTTCAAGCTTTTTGCTTGGAGAATCAGAAGAGTAACGTGTTTCCTTAACAAGTTCTTAGATAAGTGATTATTTTCAAGTAAAATCTTTCCAGTAATCATATAGTTTACTACTTCAGAACGTACTCAACTACAAAATCTGTTAACTAACAGATTCTGCTTTTTACTTTTCTTCTCAAAGTAGGTGTTGCTTCTTGAATATTAAAACAATTTTTATAAAAACCTTTTGATCAATGATCAAGATTAAGCTTTTCAAAACAAGGTTTTGTAAACAAATGTTAAGCACACAACAACAATATCTAATGAGAAGGAGTAAGGAAGGAAAACAACATACTAAGAAATATACTAGTTAACCCCAATCTAGACTACGTCCAGTACCTACACCTGTAGGCTTTACACTAAGACTAATCACTCTATGGTATTATTTCTTTCTTTAAAGCCTACAAAGGCTCCTATAACAAGTATTCTCTAAGCTTCTACCTAAGTATTTTTTTCAAAAAACCTTTTAAGCTTAACTCTAGTATTCTTTAGGCCTCTGCAGGCATTACCTAAGTTTTCTTTCAAAAAGTCTCTCAAAGATTCACCCTAAGTAGCATATGCTATTGGACACACACAACTACCTACTGTGTTCCTACTAAACATCAAAAGTAACAGTCCTCTAACTACTCTCTTGAGTTCTTTCCCTCTACCTAGAGTTTTATGGCTAAGGAAGTTCCTTCAAATATAGGGTTTGTCGACCTGACCTTTACCCTCTATTTTGGTAATCCTTTCTTGCAAGTTGCTCCTTCAAATTTTATCAATTTATAGATTTGATTAGGAGTTAGCCGTTGTTGTGGCAGTTAGAGGTTGAATTCAATTTTCAAATGTTGCAAGAGTTGCTAATGTTCTTGTAGCTAGCCATTATGGACCAATTCAACCTCTATCATATAACTCTTGTGAGTTGTCTTCTTCATCTCTACTTTTACTTCGTTGAGATAAACCTGTTAGTGCTAGTTGTTGTCTTAAAGGCTTTCACATGATTTCAAATTTTGAATCATGAAAAGTGTTCTGGAGATTGTTTATGCAACATGTCTTGTGGAGATGCAATGATATTGCATTGAAATGTGCTACAATCTCCTTTCTACTTGGTTGATGATTCTTTGACTACGACATATGTCTTCTTTGAGTTCCCATGACTTGGACTTTGTCAAGGATCACAAGGAAATACAACTTCTGAATCAATGTTGTCCAAGCACTAATGCATGTCTTGATTGATATGTGCTCTGGATTGTGAGACACATTTGTCATCACGTTCCAACTTACAACACAACTTTTGATGATCTTTAAGCCATGTGTAGCTTCTGATACCTATCCCTTTACTCAAGTTATGCCCAACATCATGCTTCTGATCATATACAAAATTTATGATATCTATACTTTGACCCAAAAAACATGATTATCTTTCCAGCTTCTGATTGTAGAATCTATGTCATGGAAAGATTATTCTATAGGCATATGCTTCACTCATGTATCATGCTTTTGAATATGTCATGTCTTAATAAAGAAAGAACACTCAAAGAAACCATAAGTAGCTAAGCTCATTTACTTTGGTTTTTCTTCATAATGATTTGTCATCATTAAAACATTAGTCACTAGAGGAACTTTGTCTCTATAATAAGTTAGGAGATTTGACTATGAAGGATATGCGATTTTTGAAGGACGATTGTTGAATATGAAGGAGAAAAACCCTAGTTTAATTTGGTGAGTTGTGGTGAAGTGAGGAATAATGTGGTGCAATGTCAAGTGTTTGTAGCTAGAGAAGGAGCGTTGGAGTTTGGTTAAGCATAGAAGAAAGGGAAAACGATGGTGTTGGTAGTGAAAGTGAGTTTTGGCGGTGTTGCATTGGAGAGCTTTCATTCTGTTGAAACAATTTTTGTTTTGTAACCCAAAGATAAAGAAAGTTTTAGTTAGGATAGGCATGTTGCATGATACACTATATTTTTTTAATTGAATCTGGCGGTTTTTAATTGTTGGAATTGTAATTTAAGATTTTAAATAAATAGTGGTGGTTGTTAACTGATAGATTCTAACGACAAAGATCTAAAACAAAATTTTTAATATATCAAGGATTTAACACAACAAAAAAGTTAATTAGGGACCCAAAACAAAATTTGATAATTTATTAGGGACCTAAGACATATTTAAGCCAAAATTATCTATTAAAAAGTTAGTGTTTTTTGTTTTTAGACTACATGTATCATCCACTAAAAGCAATATTGTTTCAGACAGGTAAGAGTGTAAGACCATTTTGTGTGACAAAACTCTCCCTTTGTACAAAATTAAGATCATACTTAAAAGTATATTACAAGTAAACAATGTATGATAATTCAAGTTAATAGTACAAATTCATTATAACTTTAAAAAGATTTATTTAATTGATTATCTTTAGCTTCTGAAGGTTGAGAGTGAGCACAACAAAATTGCTCTGAGTCAAGTAGTAGCAGTTGTTGCATCAGGCTCGAAACCCAGAGAGACTTTTTAAAATAATACTTCGGTAGAGCCTGCAGAGGCTTAGAGAATACTAGAGGTGAAGCTTGGAAAAACTTTTAGAAAAAATACTTGGGGTGAAGTCGAGAGAGACTTTTCAAAAGAATACTAAGAGGGACTACAAAGGCTTAGAGAATACTAGTGTAGGAGCCTGTGAAGACCTTAGGAAAGAAAGAATACTACAAGTATGCTTGTGTTAGCGCAAATCCTATAGGTGTAGGGACTAGATGTAGTCCAAGATTGTAAGTGAACCAATATAAATTTTGTGTGTTTTATCTTTCTTTGTTACTTCTAATTTGTTCCTAACATTTTTCTTATTTGGAAAACACATTTTGAAATGATATATCATTGATATAAGTTTTAAGGAGTTTTCTCAAATGCTTTTTCAAAGTTTATAAGCAATAGCTACTTTTCTCAAGAAGACATGAAAACAAAATCTAGCTAGAATCTAACATATTCAAGTAGCTTCTAAAGCAGTATTTATATGTATCTTTATAGTATTTCAATACATGACTATTTTTATACAATTTACTATAGAAGGATAAGTTGTGCTCCTAACCAGATTTCTAAAATCCAAACAGAAGGCTTCTAAAATCCAAATTGAAAACTATTTTAGAAACTTTTCAAGTTGCACGTTCTTTTACAGAAAAGTCATAATCAATCAAGTGTCACTATTCAAGTTCCTTTCTAATGATCTTCTAATCCACTTCAAGTATTGGACTATGTCATTGGCTAAATTCCTCTAGTTGCAGGTCTACCTTAAAGAAATTGGAACAATCAAAGGCAATACAACATAAATGAAAGGCTTGGTGTGTATAAAATCTAGAAATTTTAATAAATAATGTAGTTTTTGAAGTGAAGGCAGAAGAAGGAGGCGTTTATTTGTGATATATCCTTATAGATTTTTCAACTGGGTAATTTGGACCCTGAGTTGATTCTCTAGTTAAGTACATAACACGGACACGGTGCTAAGAATGTACCTCAGCAAGTTGCACAAGATAGCCTGAGAGATTGAAGATGTTTAGTATGACCAAGGAGAATTTTGTTTAGTAAAGTTGTGTCAATATTTGAAGCTTTTCAATACATAGGGATATGCAAGAATACTAGCAGATATATGCAGGTCAATTTGTATTACATGTTTTTCAAGTGCAGATTAATTTCTTGTAGTCCATCAGAATATTTATATTTGAATGTTCCTAGCCTGAGGTTTTTATTAGATTATAATAATGCTTTGAAAGTTAAAGACTTAAGTTTTCCTAACCAAATGTTGATTGCCTCCGCAAGTAGCATTTGCAGTTGACTAAGTGAAGCTGATACAAAATAACTAACTACTCAAAAGCTGTCAATACTGAAGTCCTTAGTTATTTGTCTAATATGATTAGATAAGTATCATTATGCTACAAAATTGATGATCTCGGAAAGTTGATAGTCGAATCCTTTAGTGTAAAAGTTTCGTACACATATATGACTAAATTAATAGAAAGAAAAAACCATATTAAAAATTTAACAGAAACTGAAGGCATATTTTTAATTGGAGAGATTTTTAAAATATATTCAAATTTTACAATCCATCCTTAGAATTTTTAATTAGACTTCAAAAATTGTGAGAAATCATTACAGTCAATCTCCATCCACCAAAAAGTGATGATGTGTCACTTGGTTGGACACATGAGTGATACATATGCATAATCACTTAAGAGGTATCAATACATATGCATAATCACTTAAGAGGTATCAATAAAATGGTGTGTCACCTGCATTTATTATATTTAATTTAATTTAATAAATTATTTTACTAAAAAAACTAACGGACGGAGTTGCCAACCAGAAGTGCCGCCAGGAGCACCTCCTCTCTCGCAACCACTCCTCCGATCCCAAACCCTCCTTCGACTGCAAAAGAGACAAAGATCATCACCGAGACCGGGACCGTGATCGTGACTACAGATACAAAGAACGTGAGCGCAAGAGGGCTCGTGATCGGGATCGCGAAGCCAAACGTCGCAACAGAGAGAGGGAGTGCGAACAACAACCCCACGTCCTCCAAAAGCACTCAACAATGGTAGCCAAATTTCCACATCCAAAACAAAAATCAATCAACAAACAACACCAAACACCACTTTATCATTGACAAAGTAGTTTTGGCGGCGTCGACGACAGTAGACGAAGGCGGAGAGGGAAACAACCGCGATGGTGCAGGCGACGACGACGATGGCGACGACAAAGAGTTTTTCGGAGGAAGATTTGGACTTTTGGGTTTGGGGGAGGATGAGAGAGGAGATGTTAGCAGGGAAGGAAGCAAAGGCAAAAGGAGAAGGCAGAGGAGGAGGAGAAGGGTATGTTGGGAAAAAGGGTGTGGAAGAAGAAGAAGAAGCATTGGTGTTGGGTGTGGTTGAAAATGGGTACTTTGGGTTTGGTGGTGATGGTGAAGGAGATTGTTGTGGAGGAGGGCTTGGTGGTGATGGTGGGTGTGGAAGTGGAAAGGAGTGGTGCAATGAGAAGGAAGAGTGCGAGGGTGGTGCTGCTGTTGCATATTGTGTTGTGCTGCTTGCTAAATGTGGGAGAGAGAGAGAGAGAGAAGAAGATTTGTTAGAGGGAGAACAGGAAAAAGGTTGAATCAGATGGACAACAGGGGAGGAAGAATGGGAAAGAAGAAAGACGGGTCTAGGGTGTGAGAGTCAAAGAAGTTTCTTATAATATGAAAGTAAGGTGGACAGTTGGATTTTAATTTCACGCTTTTACATGTTGGAGTGCTACCGGAAGTGCTACCGCTTGGATTCGTCTTAGGTTGGTTATTTACATGTCAAATGCGCGTGCCTACATTATTAGTGTCAGAAAATAATAAAAAGTTGTACTTTTGTAATAATAGAATCTGTCCACTTGTGGAAGCAAAATGCATGAAACAATTATATTTTTTTGCACTTTGGTAAGCATGTTATAATAGAAATTTGTTTTTTTTAGAAAATAATATTAATGTAAATGATATAAATTGAAATAGATAATTGCATATAAATGAATTTTTTAAATGAATTTTTTCTTATAAATTCGATTGTGAGTTGAAGTAAAATAACATGAAAAGTAAATAAGAAAAATATTAAATCTATTTTTAAAATACAAAATATATTGAAGTTAAGTAATTAAAACGATTATATTTTTTGTTCTTTGATAAGCTTATGATAATAGAAATTTTTGTTTTTTTTAAATAATATTAATGTACATTATATTAATTGAAATAGGTAAGTATATATAAATGAAATTTTTGTTATAACTTTGACTTTAAGTCCAAATAAAATAACATGAAAAGTGAATATTGTGATTTAAAAAAATATACAAGATCTATACAAAAAATATAGATAATTTGAAATGTTGTTAATTGTTGATAAGATAAATAATATAATGTAAATAAACAATATGGAGTGTACTTCGTAAAATAGAGGTGTAATTAGCAAAATTCAAATTTTTTCCATGAAACTTATCAAAAATCGGAGGTGTAAAAAGCAAAAAGCAGATACGACTTTAAAGTCGTATAAAAAACGATAATCAGTCTGGAAATCGGGTAAATAGAGATCAACAAGTTTTTGAAAAGAATTTCAAAATAAAATACGAATTTGGTTTAGGGACAGGACAAATGGAATCCATTTATCAATGACTTTAAAGTCGTATCTCTTTTTTGCTCTTTGCACCTCTGATTTTTGATAAGTTTTACATAAAAAGATTCAAATTTGCTAATTACACCTCTCTTTTACGAAGTACACTCCCATCTTTTCTTTTAAATCTTAAATTTGAAATGCTAATATTTTTAAAATGAAGCCCAAATAATTATGAGGATTGTGTTAACAAAAGTAGAAGTAATTATATTTATAACAATTCACTAACAAAATCAACATATTTAATTAACAAAATCAAAATAAATATATGTTATTTCATATTTTACAAATTAAAATTATTATCAAAATATTTTCATCTAACAATAAATATCTAAAAATTTAAATTTTAACATTACTAGAAAATTTTACAAAATTAATTAAAATATCAAATGTAATTCAAAGTAATTATAACATAAATTAATATTAAATAAAACATAAAAAAATAAAACAAAAATATTAAATACATATTAATTACTAAATTCTTAAATAATAAATAAAATTATTTTATAAACATTTCATAAACAAAATATTTTAAAAAATTAAACAAAACAATAATTTAAAAAGCCAAAACATTAAAAGCAAAAAAGAAAGCAAAATCGTATAGTAACTTACGACTTCACCAAAAAGCAAAAAAATATATATATATATTAAGGAAGTCGTAAATTACCATACGACTTTCATTAAAAATAAATAAAAAAAGCAAATATGACTTTGGAGTCGTATAGAAATAAAAAAATTATCGTAAATCCCTTCGTAAATCGGCCTCAACTCACAGTCGAAGCTATAAGAAAAAATTCATTTATATGTAATTACCTATTTCAATTTATATCATTTACATTAATATTATTTTCTAAAAAAACACAAATTTTTATTATCACAGGCTTACCAAAGTAAAAAAATAATATAATTGTTTCATTTATTTTGCTTCCCAAGTAAAAGGATTCTATTATTACAAAAGTACAAATTTCTATTGTTTTCTGTTGTTAATACCGTACAAGCACAGACATTTGACAATGTAAATAACCAACATAAGACAAATCCAAACGGTAGCATGATATGCTGCTAGCACATCTTAATTTTTAGGGTTAATTTAGTTGTAATTCAATCAATAATTAACAATATATGTTAGAATTAGGTAAGTTTATTTATTTATTTATTTTTATCTCATTTTATTACTATTTTATTTCAGAGTCAAAAAGAAGGAAAGAAGCATAACAAAGAAAGATTTGTCACAAAGATAAAGCACCAGAAGGGTTTAGTTACCCTA
The DNA here is from genome assembly GCA_007407185.1 of Glycine tomentella. Taxonomy (NCBI): domain Eukaryota; kingdom Viridiplantae; phylum Streptophyta; class Magnoliopsida; order Fabales; family Fabaceae; genus Glycine; species Glycine tomentella. Next base: position 424,302 of record PYAF01000082.1, read on the forward strand.
ATTAACTATATGGACATGAAATTATAAATAGGGACTTTGGATGCCAAAAGAAGAACACACAGAAATACAGACAAAAACATAGTGGAGAGAAGATCAAGATCAGAGATTGAAGAGGATTAATGCTTCTGCTCTCTTTGTATTCTTTGAGGTTAGACATGAACATGTCTGGCTAACTTTCTTTTATTGTGGTTAGGGTCAAAATCCAATGTGAACTCCTCTATAATTTGATTGGTATTAATATGAGATTATTATGATTGCTTTGTGTTACTCTGTTCTTCATTGTTATATTCTTTCTTAGAACTGGCCATTCTATTTAAGTTCTTAGGGTTAGAATTCGCAATAGGAATGTTGGAATTCTAATTTCTGACAGGAGTAAAATAACAGTTTTACATTGTCTAGGGATAGGGATGTATGATTGCAGAAACTTTATGATGTATTCTTTTAAATGCTTAGCTTGATAGGAATTGCTAAGGAATTAGGATTTCTAATTAGGTTAAAGGGTTAAATTGCTAAGGAATTAGGATTTAACTAAATTTGAGAAGATACATCCTCTGAGTAATCAGAAGTAATTGAAATTAATAACCAATTCAAGTGAAAGAGGTAGGGATTAAAGGGGATTGTGTTCTAACCACAATGATTTCCCTTAACTGCATTACAATCAATTTAAACTTGTTTTAATTTCTTATTAATTTCTGTCATTTATTTAATTATTTAATTCCACAACACAACACTGCTTTTCTTAAAACAATTTATTTCCTTCCAATCTCTTAGACCGTAAGTTACGATAAAATTAGACATTCAATCCCTGTGAATACGATACTCTACTTACTCACTTTATTACTTGAAACGAACGGTACACTTGCCGTTTCGCAACAAGTTTTTGGCGCCGTTGCCGGGGATTGAAACGCTAATTTCATAGTAATTTTAATCTTTGCGATTGGAAACCCTTTTGTTACTAAATTGCTTCTCTGAGTTTATGCGAGCTACAGTTAATCCTGATCATCTACAATACGATCCTGAGATAGAGAGAGCCGCTAGAAAGAACAGGAAACTAGCAAGACAAAGAAGAAGAGAAGCAGAAAATTTTGATTCAATTCCTGAATCAGAGTTAGAATTAGAAATGGCTGAAGGCACAAATAATTAGCCAAGACCGGAAGATGAACTGATGGAGGATATTCTGGCTCCATTGTTCACTAGACCAAACCCTAGCATTGTCAGACCACCAATTCAAGCCAATAATTTTGACATTCATCCGTCATTGATCACATTGGTGGAACGCAGTCAGTTTGGTGGGGAAGATGATGAAGACCCCCATAACTTCATTGATAGATTTCTGAGAATCTGTGATACCATCAGACATCAAGGACTGTCAGATGATGCTATTAGATTGAGATTATTCCCTTTTGCTGTTAAGGGAAAAGCACTCAGATGGTTAGATAGACAAAGCTCAAATAGCATCACCACTTGGGAAGAATTAGTTGCAAAATTTTTCTCCCAATACTTTTCTATGGAGAAGTATAATAGGTTGGTGAATGAAATCACCAATTTCACTCAGAATGGAAGAGAGACTATATGCGCAGCTTGGAACAGGTTTCAAGAGTTGATTAGAAGGTGTCCACAATATGACATGTCTGTGGGTAAGCAGGTACGTATTTTCTTTAATGGTATGACTCCTGAATCACGAATGATTGTTAATGTTGCAGCTGGTGGCTCAATAAGATCTAAGACAGCAGCTCAGACTTATGAGCTAATTAATTCTCTAGCCCGTAATGAGAATGAAAGCATTATGGTTCAGCCAAAGAGAGAAGTCATTCAACTGGGGAGCAGTGATGCCATGCTGGCAGAGCAGAAAATATTGGCCCAGCAACTGGCCAAATTAACTAAAAAGATAGATAGACTTCAAGTCTCTGCCGCTCAAGTCTCATCCAGCAGAATGCCACATGTCAGCTGTGACTATTGTCAAGGTGAGCATGAATCTAATGAATGTCCTATACTTGTAGGAGCTGACCCAGTGCAGGTAAATGGCGTGTGGAACGATCAGAGACCCCAGCAGAATTACTGGAGAAATCAAAACTATACTATGGGAAATAATTATTAGAGCAGAATTCAGGGAGGAGGTTTAGATTACAAGTCTAATCATTATCTACAACCTCCATCTATTCCACCCCAAGAGCCATCTGAACTAGAGAAAGCCTTGCTGCAATTAACAAAGATTACTATGATCATATCCAGACAACAAATGCATTCATCAATGAGACTAGAGCTCATCATAGAAATCAAGATGCTTCCATCCGAAATCTTGAGAACCAAATTGGTCAACTGGCAAAACAAATATCTGAAAGGCCTCAAGGGCAGTTCCCTAGTGACACCATAGTAAATCCAAGGGAACATGCCAATGCAATCACTACTAGGAGTGGAAAGGTAATCACCCCTCAGAAAAAGCCTAAGGTTAGCAATAAAGAAGATGAGGAGGAGAAGACCACGGTTGCTGCAGAAACAGAGGTAGAAGAATCTTTAAATAAAGAAAGAGAAGAAAAAAATTCTGCACCTCCAAAGAAACAATGGGATTTTTCTCGTTTTGAGAAACCTCCCTATCCAGTGCAGTCCAAGCAACAGATTCAAAAGCAACAGTTTGTCAGGTTCTTAGACATGTTTAAGAAATTGCACATTAATATTCCATTTGCTGAAGCATTAGCTAACATGCCTAATTATGCAAAATTTATGAAAGAACTGTTGTCTAGAAAACATAAACTGCAGGACTGTGAAACTATTGCACTTACTGAAGAGTGCAGTGCTATCATACAGAGAAAGCTTCCACAAAAGCTAAATGACCCAGGAAGCTTCAATATCCCTATTGCAATAGGGAATATTAATGTGGTAAGAGCATTATGTGACCTTGGGGCAAGCATAAATTTAATGTCATTATCAGTTTGTAAGTCCCTTGGTATTTCTGAATTGAAACCCACCAGAGTTTCTCTACAGCTTGCAGATCGCTCACTGAGAAAGCCTACAGGAGTCATTGAAGATGTTCTGGTTAAAGTTGATAAATTTATTTTTCCTGCAGACTTTATAGTCTTAGATATGGATGGTGAAAGTGAAATACCTCTTCTTTTAGGTAGATCATTTTTAGCTACAGCTAGGACTTTAATTGATGTAGAGCAGGGCAAATTAGAACTTAGGATGGATAATGAATCTGTTGTTTTTAATGTTTTTGATACTATGAAAAATCCATTTGACAAACATGATTGTTCAAGGTTAGATATTCTGGATAATATGATTTGTGCAGGTCAAACAGAGGAAGAAAAACTTAAAGAAGAGGTGGAAATTCAAAGCCAAAAGACCATACAAGAAGCTACTGAGATAGTAATGGAGGTGCTTGAGAAGAAAGAAGATGATATTCCAATTGGAGCACCAAAGGTTGAGCTGAAAAGGATTCTAGAAAAGACTATGGAAACATCTAAGAAGGATTGGGCCAAAAAGCTTGATGATGCACATTGGACATATCAGACTGCAGGCAAAACACCTTTAGCTGCAGGTGAGAATGCTAGGACCTATAAAGAGAAGATCAAGAAGTGGCATAACAATAAAATTCGCCAAAAAGAATTTGAGCCGGGACAACAGGTATTGCTCTCTAAATTTCGCCTGAAGTTTTTTCCAGGTAAGTTAAAACTCTGTTGGTTTGGTCCATTCTTGGTGCGAAAGATTTTTCCTTATTAAATAGTAGAAATCTCTCCTTTAGACAATGGCAGGTCTTTTAAAGTTAACAGATGTCGGCTGAAGTTTTACGTTGGAGGCCAAGTGGATAGGAATACAGTTTCTCTTCCACTAAATTCATTTGATGATTAACAGAATGGTACGTCAGGCTCGCGACGTTAAACAAGCGCTACTTGGAAGGCAATCCAAGAGTCTGAAGTTATTGTTTTTAATTTTGTGCAATAAGATATGAATGGATTTAAATCTGGGAATTGCCAAGTCTAGTACCATATTACTTTTGCATTGCAATATTTAGTGGATGCTTTTCTGAGTTTTAGGGTGAACAGATTGAGAAAGACAAGAAGAAAAGTACTGCTGCATCTGGCAGCAAAGTGACAGACCAGGACCATTTATTTTTGTTTTAATTTGATTGTTCTTTTTTTTAATTTTTAGTATCTTTACATTACTTTTAGGTTAGTTGAATGCTTGATGAATTTAGGTTAGTTGTTTTATTATTAAATTGTTTTTAAGTGTGTTCTGTTTGGATTAATGTTTCGTTCTGGTTGTGATTTCTCAAATAATGCATATGTGATTGAGTATTTAGTAGCGCATAATCCTTTTTAGTTATTGCTGGGGACAACAATTTTCTAAATCTGGGAATGGGTGCATATGCATTATTTGAAGAATCACATTCAAGAAACAAAGGATGTCTAACATAATTTTTTTTTTAAGTTTTAGTAGTTTTAAATTTTAGTCATTAGTTTTAAATTTTTAGTTAATTGTTTCAATAAAGGTTAGAAGTATATCTTATTTATCTCAAATTAGAATTGTGAAATCAATGATGAATTGGATGTCTCTGTTAGGAAGCATGAGTGAAATGAAATATGACATGAATTACATGAAACATAGTTGGAATTATGATTGTTGGTATGTTGATGCTCATGTTAAAGTAGGAATGATACTTGATATGAAATTAACAGAGTCTAGCTTGAGACTGTAGCCTGTGAGGATTGAGCCCATACATAATTATTTTTCTAAGAGAGACCTCACTTTGATAGTACTCTAGAACTTGCTCTGTTTCTCTGGATGCATGTATATTCTGATATGATTAAGGCAGTTTATTCTTTTAAGCCAGGGCCAAATTGACTCACCTCAATTTTTCCATTGCTACCCCCTTTGAGCCTAAGCCTTTTCATTCATATACCTAACATTTAGACCATACACCTTAACAACCCTACTTAAGATTGGAGGAAGAAAGAATTAGAACTAAGACCACTAGATATTGAAAAATAGCAAAGTTAAATGTCCATAGAAAGTTAAGAAGAAGTAAGAGGAAAGACAAAGATACCCAAGAAGACAATAGTTCAATGAAAAAGAGTCAGTCTGATATTCCAATTGCTTTGTTTAAAAAAATGGTGTTTATGATAATATTTATAGATGTGGACAAGGAGACATGAGAATGAAATAATTGATATTGTGTTTGAGTGGACTTGGGAAATTCTATCTAAATCCAATCTTAACCCAGCTACTATCCAAAACATTCATACCCTTAAGCCAGGCCAAGTTACAATCCTATAAAGACCTTTTGATCAGTTGTGCATGCATTTATGTTTCTTATCTTATGGAACTTGAGAATATGATCAAGCTTATGGTAGTGCTATGACTGTGTTGAATTGAGTGATGATATGAACCTTTATACACTTGAGCGTTAAGCGAAACAGATATATCCTTGTGAGAAATGCTCAAGTAAGACTCTTTAAGTTAATGGAATTGAAAAGTGTTGTGGAGACTTTGATGTGAAACTTGATTATACTCAGCATTGTGATTCTAAGATTCTTAAATGTGATATATGTTTGATTGTTGATCCTTGCTTCCATCTTGAGATTTTGTTTGTTGCTGAGGACATCAATGTCTAAATCTGGGAATTATTTGATATGCTGCTAACACATCTTAGTTTTTAGGGTTAATTTAGTTATAATTCAATCAATAATTAACAATATATGTTAGAATTAGGTAAGTTTATTTATTTATTTGTTTTTATCTCATTTTATTACTATTTTATTTCAGAGTCAAAAAGAAGGAAATAAACATAACAAAGAAAGATTTGTCACAAAAATAAAGCACCAGAAGGGTTTAGTTACCCTAATTAACTATATGGACATGGAATTATAAATAGGGACTTTGGAGGCCAAAAGAAGAACACACAGAAATACAGACAGAAACACAGTGGAGAGAAGATCAAGACCAGAGATTGAAGAGGATTAATGCTTCTGCTCTCTTTGTATTCTTTGAGGTTAGACATGAACATGTCTGGCTAACTTTCTTTTATTGTGGTTAGGGCCAAAACCCAATGTGAACTCCTCGGTAATTTGATTGGTATTAATATGAGATTATTATGATTGCTTTGTTTTACTTTGTTCTTCATTGTTATATTCTTTCTTAGAACTGACCATTCTATTTAAGTTCTTAGGGTTAGAATTCGCAATAGGAATGTTGGAATTCTAATTTCTGACAGGAGTAAAATAACAGTTTTTACATTGCCTAGGGATAGGGATGTATGATTGCAGAAACTTTATGATGTATTCTTTTAAATGCTTAGCTTGATAGGAATTGCTAAGGAATTAGGATTTCTAATTGGGTTAAAGAGTTAAATTGCTAAGGAATTAGGATTTAACTAAATTTGAGAAGATACATCCTCTGAGTAATCAGAAGTAATTGAAATTAATAACCAATTTAAGTGAAAGAGGTAGGGATTAAAGGGGATTGTGTTCTAACCACAATGATTTCTCTTAACTGCATTACAATCAATTTAAACTTGTTTTAATTTCTTATTAATTTCTGTCATTTATTTAATTATTTAATTCCACAACACAACACTACTTTTCTTAAAACAATTTATTTCCTTCCAATCTCTTAGACTGTAAGTTACGATAAAATTAGACATTCAATCCCTGTGGATACGATACTCTACTTACTCACTTTATTACTTGAAACGAACGGTACACTTGACGTTTCGCAACATAGCACTCCTGGTAGCACTCCAGCATGTAAAAGCGTGAAATTAAAATCCAACGGTCCACATTACTTTTCTATTATACGAAACTTATTTGACTCTCGCACCCTAGACCCCGTCAAGAAGAAAAGAGGGGAAGAATGAAGGGAAAATAAGAAAGAATTTTTTTTTTTAAAATCAAATATAAGAATAAAAAATTCAGGTAGCACTTCATGTCATTATACTTATGAGTGATTTTGCACTTATATAGTTGACATGTTAAATCAAATCTTATTTTAGATGAAGGTTAATTTGTAGGGATCTTTTTTGAAATTTTTGGAACTCAGCTAGAAACAAAAACTTTTTAAAAATTAATTGTGAAATTCAAGTATATTTTAGGCATCTCAAGGTATTAAAACCTTTTTAATTTTATGAGAATGGAAAATATATTTAAATCTTAATTTTTTATACTATAACTATTTTAAATTTTATTTTTCATCCAATTTGTCCTATTTTTTATAAATTTAAATATAAACACACGTGAAATTGTTTGAGTCATCGTATACTACATTATATAATTATAATATTTTATTTTAATATCATTAGTACAAAAGAGATAACCTCATTTATTTTCTACATAGAGGTAAAATATATAAATTAAAGATAACATAATTACAATATTAAGACATGCTCATCAAATACGACATCCACACATGCATGTTAATTCCTTGCTCCATGACTCCTCATCCTTGTCCTCCTCTTTAGTCTTCACCATTCTACTACACTGACCTTAGACCATTCTCACGAGCCATTTAGGCTTCTCTGTTAGAAATACACAACATCCCAAACCCACTCCAAAAACCATGCCACATCCATATCCTATAGCCACTGGTTTCCACCCAAATCCAAATTTATGTTCATGCGGAAAGGTTGATGAAGATGGAGAATGTTGTGTAGGTCCCTTGTTGCATTTCATTGACAATGGAAGTCCACATAATCCCAAGTTTCCCACATAGGAATCCTTTGAAAATGTGTTGAACTACTCCCCTTGTGGTATTTCTCCCACCAGATGGTTATAGGAAAGATTCAAGACTGCAAGAAAGTTCAGATTGGTTAGTTCTATAGGAATGCCACCAGTGAGGATATTTGAGGATAGGTCCAATAATTCCAAGTTAGCCAAATTTCCCAAGGATAGAGGAATAGGACCGAAGAGTCTGTTATGGGAAAGATTGAGCCATTTGAGTGCATGAAGCTCTCCAACATCATTTGGAATCTCTCCTTCAAATGTGTTGCATGATAAATCAACATATACAAAGATCGTTGGTATTTTCGTGAATGTGATACTGATCCCTTTTGTTGTTACATTCACAGAATCATAGAACATGTTAAAGTTTCTTCCATCTGCATTTGTGCCTGACATTGTCACCATGTGTTGCAAACTTCTATGCCCTTCAGCTTGAACAACATTCTTCATGGCTCCAAAACTTCTTATATAAGCTTTTGGTATTGGGCCACTGAAGTTATTGTATGAAATATCAAAAATAATTAAACTAGGAAACATATTTTTTGTCTTCAAACTGGCAATAGGACCATAAAACTTATTGGCTCGCAAAATCAGAACTATCAAACTTGGTAGAGTTTGAAGCCGAAAGGGAAATGTTCCCTTTATTTGGTTGTTGCCAAGATTTAGAACCTTCAGTTGAGTAAAGTTGGACAAAGATTCAGGCAAAGGACCTTCTAATTTGTTCCTATTGAGATTCAAAGTACTGAGCTGGATGTTCATTGAAATGGCACTTGGTAAAGCGCCATAAAGCTTGTTCATTTGTAGATCCAAAACTCGAAGGGATTGTAAGTTTACAAGGCATTGTGGAATGATGCCAGTCAACTTGTTGTGTGACAAATTGAGAATCACAAGTGAGCTTGCATTGCAAATTAATGAAGGGATGTCACTAGCCATTAAGTTGACACTAAGATCAAGGTAACTGAACTCGTAATTCCTTGGCAATTGGTCCATTGATGTCAACAGGTTGTTGGAGAGGTTCAAAAAATTTAATGAATTCATTTCATGTAGTAACCAATTGGGTGCTCTTCCATTAAGGTTGTTGTGAGACAGATCGAGATAACTCAAACTTGGGAATTTTTCAGATGACATGGGAAATTCAGTCAAACTGAGAGAAGATAATTCCAAAGCTTTTAGATGAGAGAAATTGTAAGTGATATTGGATTCAAAGCTTAGTGACAATTGACTATTCTGAGAAAGGGAAAGAACTTCCAGATTTTGAAACTTGGAGAAGAGTTCAAAATTGACAGGGCCACTCAAGTTGTTTGATGATTAGATACAAGTCCCTTAGATTTCCAAGGCTGAAAAGTGATTCTGGAATGTTACCTTGTAGCTTGTTATTGCTCAAATATAGATGCTCCATGGGAAATGATGACACTGAACTCATAAGCCCTTCAAATTGATTAAATGATAGATACAAATTTAATAAAGATGGTAAAGATAAACACCACGAGGGGATTGTCCCATTCAGTAAATTATTATTTAAGTACAAGTCAGTTAGGTTTGACAATCCTGTTATTTTATTTGGCAGAGGACCCTTTAATTTGTTATAAGAACAATCCAAGTGAGAAAGTTGAGTCAGGTCAAACAATGAAGATGGGATTTGTCCTTCTAAATTGTTATAACTAAGATCGAGAGATTCCAATATGTTTAGTCCACCAAACACATCGGGGATTTGACCTCTTACCATGTTTCGTGAAAAATCCAAGTGAACGAGTTGTGGAAGTTGTGAAAGTGATGAAGGGATCAGACCACTGAGTTGATTTGATGAAAGGTCCAAGTAAGTGAGAAGATTTGAAAGTGAGGATGGGATCAAACCATTGAGTTGATTGCCTGAAATATCCAAGTGAATGAGATGTTGAAGGTTTGAAAGTGATGATGGTAGCTCACCTCCTATATTGTTAAGGCTCAAATCTAATTCTTGAAATTTGTTTGACTGATGGAAGACATTTGAGATTTGGCCATAGAGATTATTATCTTTTAGATTCAAGGAAGTTAGATGTGGAAGGGCTATAAGTGAGGAAGGGATTGAACAGTTGAGGTTGTTCCCTGAGAGACTCAAGCAAGTAAGATATGAGAGGTTAGAGAAAAAATGAGGAAATGGCCCTTGGAATTGACATCCTGAAAGGTCGTAGATATTGAGACAAGTGCTACAACTCAATGTTGGAAGATGGCCTCCAAGGTTGAAATTATTTGTTAAATATAGCTTTTGAAGATTTGGTAAACAAATAATGTCACTTGTCAAGGTTCCCCTTAATCCAGTTGATGCAAGACTAAGAGTAACCAAAGAGGAAGACATATTGAGGAGCAGAGGCATCAAGCTTGGCCTGATTGAAGACATGTTTGTTTGATCTAAAACAAGCTCCCTTAAATTTGTTGCATTTTGTGGAAGACTCTTCAAAGTGGTTTCTTTCCATTCCAATTCAAAATCCCAAGTGAGATTAAGTGAGACTAATTTGGACAGGTGTGAGATTTGGGAAGGGATTTCACCTCTAATGTAAGAATAAGACAAGTCAAGATGTGTGAGACTTGTGAAAAACCCACCAAATTGAGATGGCAATTGGAACTGGTTGAGAACATTGAAAGAAAGATTAAGTGTTTGGAGATGAGAAAGCTGGAAAAGGGAGCTGTTAGAATGGATTGTACCTTGAAGCCCCTCACAACTAAGGTTGAGGCCAATGACATTTCCAGAGATGGAGTTGCATGTGACCCCAAGCCATGAGCAACAATCTGTCCCATTTTTCCATGTTGTTGTCTTCAAATATTCATCACAAGCATAAGTAGTATTAGTAACCAAAGAGTTTTTGAATTCAAGTAAGGTAGCTTTGGTCAGGATGGCACAAGTGGGAAGAAGAAGAAGAAGAAAAGGATGGAAAATCAAAGAGCAACAAATGAAAGCATAGAATAATTTGAAATAGCAACCACAACCACTCCATGGATGATTTTGTTGAGCAATTTTAATCTTAGTAGAAAACGTTCACGATTTAACACGAAGGAGAAAAGAAAAAAGAAGAGAAGGAAGTGTGCACGGAATGGTAAGGAACGTATGAATTTATAGCCAAATTAAAACACAATAGTTTTATTATTTGTTTAGCTTTTGGTGAGATAAAGCTTTGATGGTCTTTGTTGATCAACAGGGAAACAAAATTAGTTGGGCAAATTAAATGCATAAGAACGAGACTTCTTCAATGGCCTAAGCCTACATGGAAACAGTCAATCAGAATAGTGTTGGCTTAATAGTAAATTTATAATCCAACTTTTTAATTTTTTTTCTTGTAAATTTTATCACTTAATTTTTTTCTCACAAATTTTATCACTTAATTTTTTTTTCACAAATTTTATCATCCAACTTTTACTATTTTACAAATTTTAACGCCCAAATTTATTTTCATGAATTTTACAATCTAGCTATTATCATTTTGTGAATTTTACTATCCGCAAAGTGATGTCAGTTTTTTTTTTTTAAGAATGAGTTTGTTTGTGTGCAACAGTTCAAGAGAAAAGAATAGAAGAGATTGACATTTAATATTTAAATTAAAGTAGAAAGAAAAAAATTATTTTCATGAATTTTACCATCTAGCTTTTATCATTTTGTGAATTTTACTATCCACAAAGTGATGTCAGTTTTTTTTAAGAATGAGTTTGGTTGTGTGCAACAGTTCAAGAGAAAAGAATAGAAGAGATTGAGATTAAATATTTAAATTAAAGTAGAAAGAAAAAAATTATTTTCATGAATTTCACCATCTAGCTTTTATCATTTTGTGAATTTTACTATCTGCAAAGTGATGCCAGTTTTTTGTTTTTTAAGGGTGAGTTTGGTTATGTGCAAAAGTGCAAGAGAAAAGAATAGAAGAGATTGAGATTAAATATTTAAATTAAAGTAGAAAGAATTATTTTTTAAAAAATTCATCTTGAACAGTACTTTCTTCCCCACAACCTAATCAAAGTTAACATTTTTTTGACATGTTAACGGTGGTAAAATATGTAAAAATTGAAATTTTGGATGGTAAAAGTCACAAAAATAAAAGTTAAATGGTAAAATTTACAAAAATATAAAAGTTGAATGGTAAAATTTGTACTTAAGTCAATATTATTTAGTTCACCGATGATGACGCTTTTAATTTCATTCAAATTAATTATAGGCTTAATGTCATTTTCTATCTATTATGTTTCATAATTATTTTGTTTTGGTATATCAAGTTTTAAAAATTTGATTTGGATACTTTAAATTTGTAAAGTGCATCACTTTAGTCCTTTATTTTTAATTTCCGTTAGCAAATATTAATGTCTCGTAATATTTAAATTTTAAAATAATTAATTAATATAACAACAACTAAAAATTACTATTATCTGTATTTTATTTTAAAAAAAGTAAACAACTAAAATAAATTGTCATCCCTCATCCTCTTTTGACCATCACCCAAAAACATCACCCCAGACTTGCAATTAAAGCAATCAGCAACCTTTTGAGTAATATATATGTGCTGATATAGCACGCGCGCCCTCCACACGGATAGCAACATAAGGCTTTCCAACAACACACAGATGCAGGGCAACGCACGATGAAGATCATAACATGTGACAAAACCCACGGTGCACGACAGAGGTCACAACTGTTTGCAAAGTCCCAAGACATTACGGATCCATCAACGCATGGCTTGAAAACATATCTCTGCTGGGTACAACCTCTCCAAAGTTGCCACCACCACCGTGTCGACGTGCGAGAAGGCTAAAATCCCCACTGATGTCTCAAGCTTGAACTCGCTGTTGTTGTTGGACTTGGTGATTACGAGGGCATCGATGTTCAAGTACGGATCTAGGAAAAAAGAGAACCCATATTTGTTTATGATTTGGAGAAAAAGTTACTACAAGCATGGGCGTACCTACGTACAAGAGAGGGGGGCAAGTGCTCCCCCTTAAATTATGATATGAATTTACTAAAATACCTCTATTGTAAATTGATTTCACAAAATTGTCCATATCCTAATATGCTCCACAGCCTGTGCACATCTCACACCTCAGTTCACAGTTCTACTTTGTGCTCTCGCAAGACCACGTGCGACAGTGCGGCACCTCAGGTCTCCTTCTCAGCTCCTCCGCCACTGACCATCGGCCACCGTGGACCGCCCACCTGTAGACCAGAGCCCATCTGCGTCGCGCGTCACGCCTTGAACCTCACTTGCGAGCTGCTCCGTCACGCCTTGAACCTCACTCGCAAGTTAATTGTACTTTAAAGAATTCTAGTATCAATTATTATTTGTATCTTGTTTAGCTTTATTACTTCAAGTGTAAAAAATTGTTGTGTATTGGTCAATCAGAGTGAGGTCCATGAAGTTTGATAAGTCTAATTGCAATTTTTAGGCAGCATTCCTTCATCATTTAATATTTTATTTTTGATCTTTTCCCCCACAAAACCTTTATTTTTTTTCATGTATGTGATGTGTGGCAACAGGGACACAGCTGGACAAGAAAGATTTAGAAGTCTTATTCCAAGTTACATTAGGGACTCATCTATTGTTGTCATCGCTTATGATGTAGCAAGTATGCTATTTAGGGTGTTTCCCTTCACCTATTCCTTTCTTTTTGCTGCTTTTGCTTTATAATTTTAATCAAGTGATGTTAAAAAAATTATAATCAAAATGCTAATTAACCTTCTCTAACTGCTGCAGTCTATTCTATTATCCATAGTCACCTTCTTGGATCTCTGTACATGATTTCAATAGTCTCTATAATTCACCAAGCCACCAAACACCAATTTCTCAACTGTCTCAACACTCAACAGTCAAGACCCAAGACTCCATGAGGAGGTACCCGTACACCATAATCATTTTTTTATGTTATATTTATTATTTTTATTATTTCATAAAATTTGTGTTTTATTTAGTGTTTTTTTACCCTAATCATGTCATTTGTGAGTTGCGATAGACATTAATTGAAAGAATTGAGGTAACAACTATGTTGATTGCTAATTCTTTATTTTGCATAATTGATCCTATTGTTGCTTCTCATTTAATTTATCTTGATACTGATTACTGTCAGGTGGGGAAAAAGTCTGAAATTCTTAATCAAGAAATTCAAGCATTAGAAAGAAAGACTATTGTCAATGCAGCTGGACATATCAATGAAGTTGTACAATTATATGAGCAAAATTCAATGCATGAGGTGTTTCAGGGTAATTAAAGAGCTCCTCATGATCTTCTTGTTCATATATTGACCTTCAATATATACAATCTTGTTCCACTGAACTTATTTTGATAGCAAACATATGCTTTCCATTATAATTAAGCAGGGAATACTCCAATTTCAAACTGTATCTGTGTGTTTCAATTTCAACACCTATATGTTTCTCTTTATTTGCAGTTTGATGAAAGTATAGTTACTTTATTTCCTTATGGCTTCTTAAAAACCGCATCAAGTATTTTAGGGGGCACCACACTAGGTGCCATGGATTGAAATATTATAGAGATAGGCAGAGAGAGTTTTAGTTCCAAAGTTTAGTAGCACTTATTATATTAAGGACAAAAGTAGCAGTAACCTTCATAGAAATGTGAGAATGCCCAAAAGGGTCAATCAAATTACAATTTCTTTAATGAATAATACATTTGTCTGTCAGCATGTTTGCCTTATGCAATGTTTGTCTTCTGTCAGCATGTTTGCCACATATTTCACACTACTTGAAATGCGATGATTTGAAAGGGGAATATTAATCTCATGCTTAAACAGATCCAAAGAAAGTCAGGATAGGCCCAAACATTATTACTATTTATGTTAAAATATTTGCCTTTATTATTCAGGAGTTCATATTGGAGGCATGTACAAGTAGCTATGAAGCCCAATTCCCATCTCCCATTGCGCGCAATTTTGAGTTAAAAAATAGGCTGGTATGAAATTTTACTATTCTAAATCCATCCATTCATTCATTTTACTTGAAATTATTGAGTGCTCATCCTTCATTAATTTCCTGAATCCGCCACTGACTATAAGTATGTATTTTGCTAATCAACGGGTATTTCTTGTGATTTGGGAAAATGAGTGAAGTTTATGGGCCAAGTGAAAGGTTGAAGAAGATAAAGATTAAAGAGGATAAGGGATAATGATTTTTTAATTGTTTATTTTCTTAAAATAAAATATAGGGAAGATTTTTAATGTTAATTAATTATTTTAAAATTTAAATATTAACAAAATATTAAAAAATTAAAATGATATACTTTATGAATCTAAAATATTAAAATAAAACTTTTAAAATTTAATAAATCAAAATAAAATAATTATAAAATATAATAGATTAAAATTGACATACCAACTCTTTCTTTAATAGGAATCCATGCAAGTTCCAAAAAATATCCATGGAAATGGATAAAGTTGTTCAAAATTTATTATAGTCGACCAGTCTATATTAATTGATATATCCAATCTAAAAGCAATTGACTTGGTCTTCAATTTTAAAATACATGTCCTACTCGGATTGAGTTAGAAGCCATTGTCTTCTAATGGACTTAATTACATAATATGATATGATTTTCCATGTCAGAATTTCTTCTGCTTCCTATCTTTATTTTACCTTTTTTCAATATTTTTTTCTCAAACATGCCCAAATTCAAATCACAAATAGAATGTGCATGGCTTCGGATCCAAATCCTCTCCTGCATAATGTCTCTCCAGCAGTGTTGTAAACCCTTGGATGGCTTCTAATTAATCCACAAAAGCAAATATGTAAAATAAAACAACTTTGCTGGACATGAGTGTTAAAAACTAAACTAATCTAATTGAATAAAATAAGTTGAAAAATAAAAATAAAAAACAAATTAATTAAATTATACTTTATTTGAATATAAAGTTTAAACTAATTCAATTGAATATGGATGAAATTTATTAGACCCAATCCCTCAAGCCAGATTTAAATTCATTCTTTTAGTTTAAAATATATTAGGATTGGCAATTCTAGTTTATAATTATATTTAGAATTCGGATTTATATATTTTGATTATATTTTAAAATCTTCATTTAGTATAGTATACATTATTATGAATTAGTTTATATTTGTACTTGATGTATTTTGGTAAAATTGGATTTTTATATTTTATAAATTTATATATTAAAAAAATACTAATGACAATTTTTAGTCAACCTAATCCAATTTAAATTGTTAATTTCTAATTAAAATAAATTTTTATTATATACACACTCTTATAATGCACAAGTTGTCTTCTTTTATGTAAATAAATTGAAAAAAGGTTAAAATAATAAACTATATATAAAATAGGTGTTTTATTTGTAATTAATTTTTATTTAATTAATTTCTAATTATTTTCATTTTTAAGATGGAAAATCAAAATGATAAAACAAGTTTAAACAACAATGACAACTTCCCAATGGATAATATTTTGTTTAGAAAATTAAACTTAGTGTAAAACTTTCATGATTTAAGAGGAGGAAGGAGAAAAGAAAAGAACGAATAAAATCGTTGAAAATCGATTACTTTCAACATTGATTTTTCAAACAATGTGAAAAATGACTTTCTAAATCGATTGTCGTTACAAGTGATAAAGAAAATATTAAATATGTACATTTCTCAACTTCTATATTTATTGTGTTTTTAATTGATAGAGAAAGTCATTATTTTAAAAAAATATATGACTTATTTTCTTTATTTTCCTCTCTTGTAATTGTGAAGATTATCCTACCTATAATGTGAATGCATAGTGAATAAATAAAATAAATCTACAAATATTCAAGCAAAATGTAACCGGACCAACTTTATGATAGTTCCTACACTGTAAAGTATAATGTAACCACATGTCCATAATTAACTATGTAAAATTTCAATTTTAATTGGCCAGTATATATAACCCAGGCAGCTAGTAGGGTATCCGTAATTAACTATAACAAACATTAGAATCACAAATAATTGATATTAATACTTACAGGTAAAGCAGAAGAACAACTAGTCCATGTGTGCAATAAAAATACCATCCAAGCTTAATGACTTGCATAAACCAAATAAAGCATACGAAAACACCACTGGAGGATGAAGTCAATGATAGCTCTAAAAATTAAAAACAAACCAAATACATGGGAATCTCACTCCTTTTATAAATACAAGAAATAAATGGTATAACTAAAACTTAAATTGGACAAAAAAAGGTTAGAGACAGTCCAATAAGCTTGTGTTATCTTATCATCCTGCAACAGAAAAGAAAATAACATTCAAGCATATGTAATAATTTATTATCCAAAGATACAGGTTTGGACTTCAACAACCCTAGTTCCTATACATATACCAACAATAGCTACCACCCTATCTAGTTTTGGACTGCAGTTACTTCATGGCTCACAAGTCACATACATATATACTCCAGTCCTTATGACAAACAATGGCTTCCTTGGTATAGATGTCACTTGGAAACAAAGACTCACATTCACATCGTCTACCAGGGTCCAGTAAGTGTATTAGGCTTTAAATTTGAGCGCATGTTATGTAGTTTATTTGTATATAATTCTTTATATATATATATATATATATATATATATATATATATATATTTTGTCGGATACCTCTTTAGAACGAAGTTTACCTCTACTTAAGTACTAAAAAACCTTCGTTCCTTGAAAGCGCTCTGTCATCCTATCCGATTATAGTGTATAATGATCATTTTTCTCTTTAAATTTAGTCCTGAATGCAGACTAATTTATCAACTGCAATATTTAAAAAATTAAATAGAAGTTCCTTAGAACTAGGAAGTGGAGGCGCAAGAGCACTACATGAGATAGCTAGCTCTGCAAGATTGCAACAAGTCGTTTACAGCAAAAATCGCTATTTCCGACGGACGAAATCCGTCGCTAAACCATAAAATCCGTCGGAAAAATAGAATTTCCGACAGAATTCCGACGGCCAAAAATCGGTCGGTAAAACGCTCGTAGGAAGTGTTATCCGTCAGAATTTTTTTTCTTCCGTCGGTAATTTCCGACGGAAATATCCGTCGGAAATGACCCGTGGAGAAATACACGTATGGGATATTATACTACTCCAACAAGCGCTTTCTACGTCGATTTGAAAACCGTCTTAGAATTTGGTAACCTGGAAAGTTGACACCTTCTAAGACGGTTTTCCAAATAACCGTCTTAGTATGTCATTTTTAAAATTAAAAAATTGAGGATTCTAAAACGGTTAAAAAACCGTCTTAGAGTACCTTTTATTAAAAAAAAAAAAAAATCAAATTCACATATATTACACTAATTCAGATTCCAGCATGATATTACACAAAAAACCACAATCAACATATTGTAATCCTCATTGTACAGTTTTCAATTATCAGATATAATATTCATTTTTCCACATATTTTACGTGGATTTATTTGCACCTGAATAAGTAAATACAGGCCAACATGTACCTCTGTGTAGCATTTGAATTGTCCTCTTCATGAAGCTTGCGTCGATAATGTTGATCAAATCTGTCTAAGGCATGCAACTCATGATATAATTCCTACACTCAAAGAAAAAAGTCAAACTAAATTAAATCAAGTCTTCATAAAATCAGCTGTACAGCTAAAGAAATAATTAAGAACCAACTTTCCATCTTCATAAAATCAGTCTTCATAATATCCTGTTTAGAGCTAATGTTCAACTTATTTTCTAAATTCTAAAAGCAAAAATGCTTCCCTATATCTTTACTTTCTTCCTTCAACATTTCATATTACCTGTGCTTCTTTAAACTTCAGCCATGTGATGCAAGCCCAGCCAAGTCATTCTCCATGTAGCAAAAACTGACATTTATATCAAAATTCCAGAGACATATGACACATCCATCCCTTTCCTTACTGACTTGCAGGTAAGAAAAATTATATGTAGTCCCATCCATTTACAGGACTTCAATTAGTGCTCTTTTCTAAGGTTATATATACGGATCAAGGGTTCAAACAATAGAAAATTGGAAAATCTATATACTCATCCCCTTACTTTCCTTTATTTGATTCCTCTTATACTTTAATATGTGTGTAGGTGGGCATGTGAAAGGTGCTTCCTAAAATTGAGTTGTTTAATTATTTACTCTAAACTATCATGTTCCTCTACAAATATTAATAATCAACATTGATAAATAAAAATAATTATGTAAAGTTTGGCACATGGGCAGATAGAAAGAAACATAGCAGTTTATTATACTCTATTCAACTTAATTTTATCTTGTTAAGAGAATAAAAATATATTCAGTCTTACATTCTATTATGCTTGCTTTAAAGAACACAAAGCATGAAATTAAATAAAGCCTATATATAACATGTTTTGTATCATTTAAATCATATATTCAAATCACTGATATGTTGATAAGATATAATAATAAGATATATCTTAATAATAAAATCACTTTGAAAAATAATTAAGAAAAATGAAATTGAGAATTGACTAGAAAAGTTGCAGTTACTAAAAAATGATTAAGAAAAATGAAATCACTTTGGAAAATAATTAAGCATTAGTTGACTAAAAAATGTCATATTGGTGGGTAGTACTCAGTAGGAGTTTGCCACACCTAACATCCTAGCCTTTTTTGTCGTATTAGTTGACTAAAGAAATTGAATTAGGAACTAGTACCAATTAGGCATCAATGTTTGATATAGCTAAAATGCCAAAAGTGTACGACTTCTCGGTGAAAAAAAAAAAAAAACTGGAATTGAAATAAAGCCAAATTGGATAACGGCAAAATGTTGTGAGATAATGTTAGTTATTGAATAGAGATCAAAGCAAGTCCATTAAGATATGCAATGATAGTGGCCAAAGGAAGTAAGAAACTTAACAAGTCAATATAAAAGCATAGAAATATGCTGTTCTAAAATTGGAATGTTAATCCCATAAAAGGTATATATTGAAGTAATTAAGTTCTTTTACAAATACACGTGAATCTAGTTTAAGATAATACTTGTTTATTATGTTTATTTAAGTTCCACTTGATTTTAAAGGAGTCCCTAGGAAAAAAAAACTTAAGAAGCATATCCTTGAATTGTTATTATTTTCATTAAACATGCACATCAGCACCCATTAATTAATTTAATTATTTATACTACTATACTAAGTATCTCACATGCACACACATTGTAACTTCAATTTAAATACTCTAATGTTCTTACATGCACAAGGAACATTTAGAATGCACGAATAAGGAGTTAATTGGCTATTGATGTCAGAGAACCTCTGATTTCCAATATCCTGAATATAGTTTTTCATCTCCAACTTTGACATAGGAGAAGTATGATAACTTTGTTACAATCTTAAGATATCTTTGTTACAGCATTATGTAGAAACTTGTAAATGCATACCTTGCCAAGGACAGTGGGGCTCAATTGACTGGGACAGCCTTTTTAACATTTCCTTGCAACATTAAGTGGGATTTTTGAAGCTGAACCTTTGCAAGAGGAATGTAAAACCCATATGAGGACAAGGTTTTTGTAGCTGCAGCCACAGCAAAACAATCATAAATTTGGAAAAACAGTTTTTTAGTACAGTGTAATCTCAAATTTTAATATTTTGTTTGTCTCAAACTTCATGCATGCAAAATATCAGGAAATCAACTAAACTATTTTATTTACTTTTGGTCTAATTAGTAGCTGGAGGCCACCCATTGCAAAATGGTTAAAGTTAAGAAGGTTAATAGTGTCTTCTAAACCAAAAATATAAAGGTTAAATTGATCCGTAGTCCCTGTAATTTTTTAAAATGTCCAAGTTTTGAATGTAGGAAAGTATTTGAATATTCTCTAAGTATAGGGACAGATATACTAATTAAACAAGAAAAAGTAATCATAAAAAACAGAGTCAATGAACAACAACTGAAAACCCAAGATCCTGACAACATCCTGCTTATCACAAGTAAAGCTTCAAGATTAACAAAGGGTTTCCAAAATATTTTCTCAGAGAACACCATTGTTTTGCCTCATGGTGCTCGTCTTTAACAATTAAAAACTATTGGAAATAACACCATGTTGAAAGGATTCCATAAATAATAAGGCTAACTGAGGTATAAACACTTGAGCAAATCTCGGCTAACTGAGGAAAACCAAACTGCACAAAACCCTCCAACTATACCTTCTTCTTTAACCTATATCCCATGATTCCCATTGGAATTTTAGGCACAGTGTTTCTCAGCTCTTTTGCAACAACAGAGGCTTATGCTAGGCACTTTTAAATCCGAAGACCCTATGAAATACGACAAACACCCAAAACCCCTAACCCAGAACAGAACACATTCACTAATGTAAACCCAAGACCCTCTAATTGAAATAATAAAAACTGTTGGGCAAATAAAATACCCTCACCTAACGTGAAATCAAAGAGGAGATGAAACACGAGGGACAAGCTCCAATCACTTACAACGTACCTGTTGACAACAAAAGATAGAAGGGGACAACCAAAATTTCAAAGCTGCAAAGCTAAGTTCCTAGCATATCAACGAAGAAGACTTGGAGTTAAAAAGGGTACCTGTATGTGACTTCAATAGACACGCGCGAAATGGAGCTTTTAATGCGCGAATGGAGCTTTAACTCTAAATAGTAAATAATTAAATGAAAAGAAAGGAGAAAATCAGGATTACGAAAAAAAAAAGAAGCTAAAAAGCAGGATCTGCTGACCTATTTTGAATCAGAAACTAGTGTGATGTGAAGGATCTAAGAAAGTGAACGAATGCCTTCATAAAATAGTGATAGTCTAAGATATTATTATTTTTTTATACTACCCCTGATCTTTTTTTTTTTTGTGACATGGAAAAAAGAGAGAGAAAACCCCACCTTTCTTAAACTTAAACCCCAACCTGAATCCCTAACTCTCTGAATCTCTCCTCTCTCGTCTCCAACACCCTCACGCATGTTCATTAAATCCAACCCACAAACATGGCCTTAAAACACACACACACCCCCCCTTAAAATAACAGCACTAACCTCGTGCGGCGTGTGGAACGACGGCAGCACTACCACAACAATGTGCGGCGGAGGCCTCACAACCTCGTGCGAGGGTGGCGTCACTGTCCTCGGGCTCGTGCTACGGCTGCGTGACGCTGGTGGGGGACAGCCGACGACGGCGTTATAGCCACTGTGAGAAGCCTTTCGTTGGATGCGAAACCAAAAAGGGAAGTAACTGACTCCCTAGGGTTGGGTGTTTTAATTTGGGTATATTTTAAATTTTCGAAGGACACATGTTATGGGTAAAATGCATCGGAAAATGATTTTTTCCCACAAAATACTCCTCTGTCAAAAATTCCGCCGGTAAGCCTCACATTTCCGACGGAATAATTTCTTTGGGAAATATTCCATTGGAAATACCCCTTTTTTTGTAGTTTAACATTTTTAACAAAATGTTTATCAGATAAATAGATCAAATAGATAGATATCACATACCTCAAGATCACCATTTTCACCCAAATTAAAGTAAGACTATGTAATAGCCAATTAATTGAAAACGCAAGAGATTTTATTACCTGTTTGTCTTTAATTTGGTCAGCTAAAAAGCTTTGATGGTCTTTGGTGATCCACTGGCATGGGAAAAAAAATTAATTGGGCAAATTAAATGCATTCCAACGAGACTTCTTCAATAGCCTAAGCCTACATGGAAATAGTCTATCAGAAGTGCTGAGTCACCAGTGATGACGCTTTTGTTTTCATTCAAATTAATTGTATACTAACTCTTTACGAATCCATGCCAGTTCGGAAAAATATCAATCCAAATGGATTGACTTGTTCAAAATTTATTAGACTCCACCAAACTCTATTAATTGATATATCCAATCTAAAAGCAATTGAATTGGTCTTCAATTTTAAAATACACGCCCTACTCGGATTGAGTTAGAACTTAGAAGTCTTTTTTTTGGAAAATATGTAAATATGTATATATTCTCCAAAGATACTTACAAAACTCAGGGCATACCCTAGTGAAACAAGCAACACTGGGCACTACACTTGCCAAAAGAAGCAAATGATCTACAAAACACGGGAAAATACAACCCCGGCCAAAGAAACAAGTCAAAAACAAAGCAAAATACAATTGCTAATACCAATGAGCTAAGTGAGCATAACGAAGAATACGAAATTTAATTTTTTCTATCAGATTTATCCTACTAAAAGTATGATCATCAAAAATAATACAATTCCTGCAAGCCCATGTACAAAAAACTGTCATAGCTAAAGCCAAACAACGGATTCTGCCCATGTTCCCAGATGTAGCTCGGAAATGCACCATAGAGTTCAGCGTGCCATGCAAGGAGATGTTTCTTCTTGGAAATCCCACCCAATCACGGATTTCAGCCCACACCCTCATAGTCGTCCTACACTTGAAGAACAAATGATCATTGGTCTCCGCCTCCAAGTTACAATATTTGCAAAGAGTTCCCTTACCAAGAAAAGGAGCACGGTCCAAGGTAAGGAACTTCCTACTGGTGGCAAGCCAGAGGCTAAAAGCTTCCTTTGGAGGAATGCCGGAATCCCACACAATCTTAGACCAGAATCTTCTAGGATTAGCACCCCTGAAATAATCATAGGCCAAAGATGTATCAAATCTGCCGGATTGGAACCAAGAAGCAAAAACGGATTTAGCACCAGCAATGCTGCCCTCTTTAAGCACAAGGGAATCCCGGATTTGACACAATCTCTTGACCAAAGCCGAGTCAGTCTTAGAGGCTTGGAACTGCCAAACTGGTTGACTCTTGAGATAAACATGATGCACCCACCGAACCCATAAGGATTCTTTACTGGTCGAGATGTCCCACAACACTTTAGCAAGAAGGGCACAATTCCAGTCTCTAAGACTGTGGAGCCCAAGGCCTCCCTCCCTCTTAGGAGTGCAAATAATCTTCCAGGCGATAGGCGTCTTCTTCCTACCCGGCCCTTGCTTGCCCCAAAGAAAGTTCCTGCAAAGGCCATCAATCCTATCTATAACAATCCCAGGTAAGGGAAACAGCCCCATCCAAAAATTAACCATACCCCCGACCACGCTTCTGATAAGCTCAAGTCGACCCGCATAAGAGAGATTCTTCCGGTGCCAACTCTGAACATAACTACCAAGACGGCTAAGAAGAGGAGCATAGTGACACACATTCAGCCTGGATGCCAAGAGGGGTATGCCAAGATACCTGACTAGAAAAGAACCCGGCTGAAAACCAGTCAGCTCAAACATGTCAGCCAAGGAATCCTCATCAACCCCCGAAGAAAAGAGAGCCGACTTCTCATGGCTAATAGACAGCCCTGAAACTCTACAAAATTTGTCCAACTTATTGTAAATGGTAGCCATCGAAGGATAATCTCCCCTGGAAAAGAGAACAATGTCATCCGCAAACGCCAAGTGAGACATATTGAGAGCTCCACAAGTCGGGTGGAAATTAAACAGCATGTTATCCTTGAGCCTTTTGAGATCCCTCGAAAGATACTCCATGCAGATGACAAACAGATAAGGAGATAACGGATCCCCTTGCCTCAGCCCCCTCCTCCCCTGGAAATGACCATAAATATTCCCATTGACAGCCACACTGAAAGAAGTGGAGGACACACATTCCATGATCCAGCCACTAAAAACATTTGGAAAGCCCAAATTATCCAACATCCAGCGAAGAAAAGGCCAAGAAATGGAGTCATACGCCTTATGTAAGTCAACATTCAACATGCATCTAGGAGAATTCCTTTTCCTCGAATATTTTCTAATGATCTCCTGGACAAGAAATACATTATCAGCCATTCTTCTTGACTTAATAAAAGCAGCCTGGGCAGGGTCAATGAAATCATCAAGGACCTGCCTCAACCTATTCGCAAGCACTTTGGAAACAATTTTATAAATAATGTTGCAGCAAGAAATAGGCCTGAATTGGTTCACTTTGGAAGCTCCATCTGTTTTGGGAATGAGAGCAATAATGGCATGGTTCACTTGTTTGAGGAGTTTACCTGAATTGAAGAACTCCTGAACCGCAGCCACAATGTCATTGCCAATGACAGGCCAAGCTTGCTTGAAAAAATATGCATTATATCCATCCGGCCCCGGCGATTTGTTGTTGTCCATATGAGCAACAATATTCCAAACCTCGTCATAAGAAACCTGCCTCAATAATTCACTATGACAATCGAGGGAAATCTTGGCACCGTTATTGCAAACATCTATGGAAGGAGCATCACAAGGTATGTTAACTCCCAGAAGGCCCGAGAAAAAATTAACGAATTCAGCACCAATGCCCTCCTGGGATGTTGTGCAGCTCCCATCATCCAACAGGATAGCTGGGATAAATCTGGAGTTCCTATCCCTATTGATAAGAGAGTAAAAAAACTTAGAGTTCTTGTCAGCAGCCACCAGATATTTGTTCTTGGAAAGCTGAGCCAGCTTGCGGGATTCAGCTAACCGGAGACCAATGATATCAGCCCTATCTTTGGCTATCTTCACAATAAGGTTCTGATTATA
>PYAF01000082.1:450774-500504 GCA_007407185.1 Glycine tomentella
GGTTATATAGCTTAACCCATACCGGCACTCGACAAATCTCCTCATTTCCGAAATCAAAAAACTCTGGCATTTTTTTCAGAAGCAAAGGCCTCTTGAACACATAATACGGTCCACCATATAACACCTTCTCCAGATTCTCCTCACTTTCAAACCTGAAGATAAGCCACCCGCTTGGATGAACTGAATATTGAAACGGTGCATCCCATTTGTTGCAAACCTCCAATAGTGCCTTCTTCCCTGGAAATCTACCTGCTACATACCCAATCAGGCTATGCCCACAAGCTTCCCGGAATGGCACACAATCCTCCTCGGACAAGTGAAATCTCTGTTCAACACATTCTGGAATATTTCCCAGAATATGGCCTTCTGAGGGAGCTCTGCTGTTTTTGAAGAGACTAGACCATGAAGCTTTTGTTTTACCCTCTCGAGCTCTTCCCTCATCACTCCCATTGACTACCTTTTCATTTTCAACAGAGGCTTCATCCTCCTCACCCGACTGACCACCTTCGTCCACTGTATTAGAAATTGTGTCCTCCTCCCCCAAAGTTCGAGAAGCACTAGATGGGAAAGGGGAATCAGAACTATTCTCCAAATGAGCTTCTTGAGACTGAACAACAGAAGCAGCTAGTTCCTCGACTGAATTCATATTGGACTCAGATTTTTTCTCGGGCCCATTTTCAAACACCTTGTGGGCATCAAAATCCGGTGTTTCTATGGAATCATGTGAACTATCCCCATTCTTCCCAGCTGGAATGCCTATCACCGCACCCCTCCTCTCTAACTTTTTCTTGCCTTTTCCCATGCCTAAATCACAGAAACATGGTTGGGGCTAAAAGGTAAAGATCTGGGAATAAAGAAAGCACCCTAAGGGACACAACCTGCAATAAAACCCCCAAAGGAACGGTCCAGGATCTCCGTTCCTAAGTAGAAGGGACCAAACAGATCACAGCTTACAGTTGATTACATGAATATCACAGAATACACAGACCAGTTGCAAAATCGAAAAAACGAAATACGGAAATACAGTCGCGATTACAATAGAACAAAAGAACAACGACAACAAATAAAGCTTTTGCATTGTTGAAAGGTAGCTCTGAATAAGTTTGATGAAGCCTTCTTTTTTGTGAAATCGGCCACCTCTTATGCTTTCCTTGAAGAAAGGAACCCAGGCACAGAGGGATAGCTACGAGCGACCCCGAGAATAGGCTTATAGGGCTGGCACCGCTTCCGGCCACCCCCTGAGAGCTGCTCCGCCTCGGAATCCTCACCTACACCACCCCTCACCGGAATCACGACCCCCGCTCCAGCACTGCCTTCAACTGGCCATTTCTCTCAAAAGGGGCCCAAGCCCTAACCACAGCATCTCCGGGTTCTATCGCGAAAGTCACAAAAGGAAATGGGAGAGCCCCACTATATTTCGCGATTCAAAACCGAAATGAATGCAGCACAATACGTGTCAAACACCAACAAGATTAAGCACCGCCCAAACCACTCACCAAACTTTAGAAACGACTAAGGCCAAATGAGCACTACGGAATCTCCATCTACCCCAATCCAGTAGCTAACACTACAGGGACACGCCCAAGGGAAGGGGGATCAGGAAAGAGTTCGGGTGTCCTTTTTTAATTGGAAAAGGATTGTGGGAATCCTTGGAAAATAGCTCTAGTAAAAAGGACAACACATACTCCAGCAATAGAACTTAGAAGTCTTGGTCTTCTTAGATGGGGACTTAGGTACATACTTGGTTTGGTTTTCCATGTCAGAATTTCTTCTACTTCCTATCTTTATTTTATCTTTTATCAATATTTTTTTCCAAACATGCTCAAATAATAAATAGAGTGTAATTCAGAGGATTGATGCAACTATTTAAATTTTCGTTGTGTTCGTACGAGGGAGAACAATTTATTTAGCAGAAAAATCATGTTATATCTTACCATGTATAAAATTCTCTTGAACCAAAGATAGTCACAAATCGCAAACAATATTAGTTTCTGACCTAGTAATTTGAGAGATAGATGTGCTCTTTCACCCAGACAAAAAAAAAATATCACAAATAGAGTGTGCATGTCTTCCTCTCGGATCCAGATCGATCCTCTTCTGCATAATGCCTTTCCAGCCTCTCTCAAGCAGTGTTGTAGACCCTTTGATGGATCTTCAGAAAAAAAATGCTTTTATCTCTAAAGCTCATTCCAAAAGCAAATGGCAATATTGAGATAGGAGTTCCCCTTTATGTTTCGTATACGTAAAATAAAACAACGCTGCTGGACAAGAGTGTTAAAACTGAATTAATCCAATTGAATAAAAAAGACAGGAAAATATAAAAAAACATTAAATTAAATTAAATAATAAACAAATCAATTAAATTAAATCATATTTTAATTTGAATATGAAATTTAAACTAATCCAATTGAATATGAATGAAATTAATTAGACTCAATCCCTCAAGTTAGAGTAAAATTCATTTTTAATTTAAAAATAATTATATTTAGAATTCATATTTTGATGATTTTTTAAAATCTTCATTTACTATAGTATATATTATTGTGAATTACTTTATATTTGTATTTGATGTATTTTGGTAAAATTTGATTTTTATATTTTATAAAATTAGTTTAAAATATATTTTTCATCCCTATAAATATCGAAATGTTTGAAATTCATCTTGCGAAATTTCTATTATATTTTTTGTCTTCGCAAAATCAAAATATTTTAAATTTTAGCCCAAAGTTAGGTTCGATTATATCCAAACCTATTGATGATTATGCAAATAAGTCAATCTATTAACACGTGTCAATGCTCCAACCCTATCTCTCTCTTGAATCCATGGACGAGTCTGGTGGAGGAGGGCACAAGTTTAGTGGTGGATTTCGATCTCCTCGACGAGATTTTGTAGGTAATACCAATGGACACATACTAGCAGTTGGATCTCACTCACAAGATAATCTCCATGGTCATCGCCTCTCACCTCAGCTAGAAGCTTCTAAAAAAGGACTGCCTCTCTAGAGATCCAGATTCGAATACCTAAGCAGGAGCTTCTTCGCATATTGGTGAATCTCCAAGAGCATTCCTCTACCTCTTTTCATGGGCGTGATGGTGACGGTAATGATGGCTTTTGATAATTTCTTATAGAAAGAGAGAGAGAGATGGAATGTTTCAAGCTATCAACGGAAATAAAGTAAATGAATTGTTGTTGTTGGCTTGTTGCAAAAGCATATTTTGTGGACAAAAATGTGGTAATGAGTGTGTGGGGTGGCATTAGGAGGAAGAAACATGGTGGTGTAGCACAAAAAGTGGACCCTTTTGTCCCAAGAAGTGAGCACAACCGACAAGAGTTACGTTTAGGG
Source organism: Glycine tomentella (assembly GCA_007407185.1). Lineage (NCBI taxonomy): Eukaryota > Viridiplantae > Streptophyta > Magnoliopsida > Fabales > Fabaceae > Glycine > Glycine tomentella. Next base: position 454,119 of record PYAF01000082.1, read on the forward strand.
GCGAAAAGAACAGGTTTTGTTTCTGATTACTTGGGGGAAGTAGGGACAAGTGGGAGTGCAAAGTTTAATGATTTTAAGAAGAGAGGAGGAGGGTCATCTCTGAAGATAGAGATAGATTTGGTGGTGGGGAGGATGAGGCAAGAGATCAAACCAGAGACTCATGGAGGTGTCGTGAGGGGTGAGAGTGGAGTTGGGAAGAGGTATGTTCATTTTGGGTTTGGAAATTGATGGTGATGGTTGGGTTTGGTTGTGCAGTGGTCGGAGGTAGTTTGGTGCAATGAACTCGAGCGATTGATGTCTCCGGTCTAGGGCCATTGGAAATTGAGGAATTTTTGCATCGGTTATAATTATAATCGATGTAAATAATGGGTTTTACATTGGTTGTAATAATAACCAATGTTAAGAAAGTTGAAAAAAACTAGATTGACATACATGTAGGCTTGGATTAGGTTCGGGTTACCCGATGCTAGTTTCAAGCCAAAAAACAAGACATTTCAATTTTGTGAGAACTGGAAACATGCAGAAAATCTTACAAGGGTGAATTATGAATATTTTGGTATTTATTGGGACGAAAAATACATTTTAGCCAAAAAAAATTGAAAATTGAAGCTGAATTTATTAATAAGGACACCAAATGTGTCCCATCAAGGAATTACAAGAAGAAAAAGAAGATAGGAACTAACACAAAACCGTTAAATTAACTATCTAGAGGGTTGTTACACCATGAAGAAAAGGGAACATGTATATCCAAAATTAAGGGTCTTGTAAATTACCTACATCCAAGAAAATCTATGAATTTGCACCAAAACTCCAGGTATATCCGCAACAACATTCTAGTTTATGATGTTGTTTCTATTCAACCATATACACCAACAAACAACATGCCAAATAACATAGTGTATGCTTTATTTCTTTTCCCTAAGACAAGGCTTATCAAATACTTGTGCATCCATATATGTTAATGAAGGAAAGTAAAAAAATGTTTGAATAGAAGCAAGAACACTTGTTTTTATAATGGTTCACTCAACTTTGAACCATGTCTAGTTCTCCTTCAACCTTAGAAAGGTTCCATTAATCAGAAAGTGATTACAACAAGTATTCTACTACCATTATCTTTTTTGGCTATAACAAGTATTGTTTAGTACACTTCTTACACACCCACAATTTCATCATGAGATTGCCAAAATATCAAGTATTCTTTGTTAACTAAGTAGTCACTATTGACTTTTATAAACAATAATGTTTGAAAAGATTCACAATGAAATCAACTCTCATAGAGAAGATAAGCAATACACACTACTACAAAAAGACTTTTTTTTAGATCTATTAAAAATGACTTTTTACATTGATTGTACAGATGATTTCTATGCAAGTGTAATAGAAAGTTAGATCAATTTTTAAACGATCTAAAAAGTCACTTTTAAGATCGATTATTTTAGTATCCAATATAAAAGGCTAACTTTTTAGATGAATTATCTATCATAATTGATTTAAAAAAGTTAACTTTTTAGATTGATTATTATTATAACCAATCTAAAAAGTTAATCTTTTAAATCAGTTATGACAAAAAATTTATCTAAAAAGTTAATCTTTTAAATCAATTATAACATAATTGATCTAAAAGTTAATTTTAAAAAAAAATTACTTTATACATTTTATTTATTTTCTTCCATATAATTTGTAATCGTGGCAATGCTTAATTTAGGAGATATAGAATCTAAATACCATAAAGAAAAAATCTCAATGTATAGTATTGCTAACTAATAATTATAAAAGTATAACGTGTGCATAGTATTAATGCCTACATATATAAGCATACTACACAAGCAACACCACAAACTCGATCAGTTACACACTATATATATAACCACAGGTATACAAATGCACTAGTACAAGCCTTAAAGAAGAATGTCTAGCCATTCCCTTGTCATGTCATGTGGCCTCTTATTCTAACGACACCGCTAAGTGCTAACATAAACATCATACACCAACTTCACAGCACCCTGCATCAAAACAAAAAAGACTCATCACACACACTGAATAGACACAACAAAAAAATAATTGGTTGCGTTATTCACTTATTGTCTTTTATAGTTATCTACATAATTATACTAGAAAATCAGCAATTTTAGTCCCTACATGAAAAAAATTGTAAACTTTAGTTTCTACACATATACAAGAGTTAAGTTTCGGTACCTGATGTTAACACCAAAAAGAACTTTTTAGTAGTGTAAATTGCTATACAAACTAATTTCTGTCAGTGATAAACTATATATATTAAAAAAAAGTATATTTATAGATTTGGCATCTAATTAAATTATAGAAATCGAAAATCTTCTTTATAAATTCTAAAAAACCAATTTACCGTATTCTGATTTTAATTAATACTTAGTTTTTAGTTGGAAACTAATAATGTGAAATGTGAACAACCTTCACATTTTATACTATTACTATAAAAAGAACCTTTATTTCAGTCTTGGCCCATGGGCCCTCCTGATCTAGGTTCTTCCTTGTTAGCTGATGCTATGGGGACCTCTTTCCTCGGGGGTAGCTAGTTTCTTTTTCTCCCGTTGTTTCTGCATTCCCCTTAATAAAAAATATTAAAATAATTATAAGAATAATTACTTTATTTAAATAATGTAATTTATAAATGAATAAAAATTAATTATTTATCCAAGTAAATGTTTTATAAACGGAGGATTTTTTTTACTCAAATACAAAATTTTAGAAATAAATAGATTTATTATTTTATCAAAACAAGAAATTTTAGAAATGAAAAAAAATTGATTACTTCATCCCAACATAGAATTTAAAAAATGAAAGAACTTTATTTCTTTATCTAAAACATATCAAAATAAAAGTCCAATTAAACTATTAAAATATAACTCATATAAAAAGGACCAATTAAAATATTAAAGTTCTTTTAAATTCTATTATACTCCTATTACGGATAAAAGATAAGTGATATATTATCTTTTGTCCTATTAATTCAAATATTCAAATTCCCACTCATCCATTATCACAACCACGAAGATATAACTGTTATATTCCAGTTATCTATATCTCCGAATATCTCAGAAGAAGATATTGGGTTTCAACGTCTGCTATCAGAGTCCAGGTTAGAATCCTATAAATACAGTACAAATCATGGTGAAAGGTACACACAATTCTGACTCTCTCTTTCCATTCACACGGCACACCTTAAGTTGCTTCAGTTTCATAAGCTTCTTAAGAGAGAGAGTTTGATCCTATAGAAAATCATCCAACACCACTTGTTGGACATTTCTGTTCTCTTTGAGCAGAAAAACTCCATTAAAATACATGTCGGCAAACAAGAATTTACTTATAAACAAACATTTTATTATAACTTAATTTTTCTAAATCTATTATGGACTAATGTAACCTAACAATTTTATTTTTTTATTAGTAAATATTAGTTGTTAATTGTTAGTATTTTGTCAATACAAGAATTAAACTTATGGTCTTTTCCTCTTCTTTTTTTGTCACAATATCTTGGCATGATAACTCCATATTCATTCTCTCCAAATAATGCAATTAATGCAAATTTTATTTTTATTCTATTTTAATAGAATCTTAAATTAATTATAGAATTTTAAATCACTATTAATTTATTCTAAATATTTACTGAATATAACTTATTATATATTTATTTATTGTTTTAAATTTTTATATTCATCACAATTTATTTTCATATTTTAAACAAATATAAAAGAACAATTAATTAAAATCATAATTAATTGATTGCTGATTACTTGATTTATTAAATATATTTAGTTTCAAAGTCTATTTAATTAAAGACATACTACCATTTTTTAGGTTAATTAAATCAAATAATTTTTTATCATTCTAATTGTGATTTTTATCCTTTTTTATTTTTCAGTTTTAATTAATTTCCAACAAAAATTTATCTATAGAAAATTTGACAGAATTATATGTTAGAAAGCATGTGAGAAGAAAAACAAAATTTTTCAAGCGGAAACACACATACCACACAAGAATCATTCTTTAGGACATATATATTACCTTGTTTATATTCGAAACTTGATAATCAATAATAGACTTGAAGATACAAGTCCTCTAATGTTGATCCACACCACTCCTTGTCAAGACTCAAGAACACTTCTTGAAGGCCACCAACAAACACCAATGAAGGCAGGCTAGGCGCACCAATGGAGAGAAAGAAGGTTAGGTTTCAAAGTGTTTTTCTTATCTAAGAGGCTCACCAATAGATGATATTGGTGGCTGAATTTTTCTGTCAAAACTCACACAAGGAACGCATGAAAGGGGAGGAAGGTAGATAGGTTTTTTTTTTTTTTTCAAAAAACCATTAGAGAACTATGATCACAAGAGCACACTTTATAGAAGAGTTTGAGTCAGATTTTTAACCAACAAATCTGATTATGGAGCATCCCACACGTGAAGAAAAAAAATAGAGTTATTGCATTTCAAAAATTGCCAACAACCTCCCATCATATCCTCCTAAGACCAAGTCAATTACTTGGGAATTATTTTGCCAAATAATAATTAAATATCCAGCCATATGTAGTGCCCCTAATCAGCCCTCAAACCTCTTCCTAAAATCTAGGACATGATCATGACAAGATACTAGTTGAATTCAAATTCAAATCTAGCTCTCATCTTCTCCTTTTGATATGAAACTAACTACTATAGTTATTTCATATTTAAAATATTTAAATTCAAAATTTAAATTATCAAATTTAAATATTAGATAATTAATTTAACTATTTAAATTAATTAATAATGTCTTGGACTATCCAAGCCCATTAACTTCATTCATGCGTCCCTCTCTCTTTAAGATAGGTATCCAAACTCCTTCTTGGGCCAACAACCATTATTAGGCCCAAAACCTTTAATGCTATAATGTCATGACAATAAAGTGTTAGTGTGTGACCCATTAGGCCCAACATAGCTACTGACATAAATGAGTTTGGGCCCAACAAAGCCACTACCCATTTAATGTCAACACATAGCACTAGCAATGCTTTGTTGTCCCAAAACTAGTTAGGTAAATGACAAGATCATCCTATTAAATCTATTTGGTTTCCGTATGTATTTTCTTTCGTCTCGGTTACCTTCCCATAAAACCTAGGGTAAGGAAACGTATCTGCCCTTGCGGTCTAGGGTAAACTTTAGTACGAAATAGGGATTCTCCAATTTTACTGACTCTAAAGGCAGATCATCTCATGATTTCTTTTACTATGCATAGATTCCCGAGTCCCATAAATGTCATCCCGATTTCTCCGGTTTACAGATAACCTAATCTCTAACAGAGATTTAATGAATTCATTCAGCTAGTCACCTTAGGCTCGTGTTCTTTCAGAACATGCCCAAAGGTATACCTATGTGTCTTCATGTTTCAGGCAGACGAGGTATACAATCAAAACATGTCTTCTAGAACACAGTCTAGGTGAAAACTTATGGTCTAAAGAAAGACACACCCAAATAATAAGAGACTACTTTAATGATACTATCTGTGAGATTTCCTCATAAAGTCTCTTTGTGGATCCGTTTAGTGCGAGTTATAGCCTTATAGGTCCACCCACGACTTTAGCTAAGACATCTCTATGTTTGTAGCTCATGAAGTCTTTACCTTGCATCTGCATACAAGTAGATAAGCCGTGCTAGTCTTACTCGAGATCACTGATCCCCATTCTTAGTGTCTTTAAACTAGGAACATAAAATTAGGAGTAGACATCTGGTATCCTTGAATCCTCATGATCGTGATCCCATTCTAAAGGTTTTATCCAGTTACTCATATATTAATAATGATATCGAGACAGAATGTGAAACAAGATAAAGAAAGCTTATAATTTATTCATGATAATATGAAAAGTACATATACGTCCTAATCTAATGAACAGATTTTCTCCAGGACATCCAAATACTAACATTATATAAACCATAAAAAAATTATCATGGGTATATATTTGATTTAATTAAATCGTTAAATCTTATATAAATTTTTATTTTATATAATACCTAAATTAATTTATGAATTTTTCTGAAATAGTTTTTATAATTATAATAATTAATTATCATGTGATCGAAATAATAAATAAAATATTTTATTTATCAATTATGATATATTAAAATATTGAAACTATGTAATCAAGTACAAAAGCAAAATATAAAAAATGTGTGCAAATCATAATAAATATATTTAATTAATAAAGTACGAATTCTATTGTAATTACACAATTTAAATCAATTTTTTTATTCCAAATGTAAACAAAAAAATAAAAATGAAATAAATCATTTAAAAAAATTTAAAAGAAAACATATAAGACATCGTTAAAATAAAGATGATTCTACCTTGACAACAATGTCAATATTAATAATTTTTTTGGAGTATGTGTGTATATAAAAAGTATATTTAAATTATCCTGGTGAAGAGAAGCTCAAGATTCAAGAAAGGGGGGTTCTTTATGGAATTCAATTCATAATGCTTTTATTGAATTGAAAGATGGTTTTGCTTTGAGGTTGGGAGCTGGCTCTGGTAGTCTTTGGTATTCTGATTGGTTTGAGGGCCGGGTAAGAAGCTTTGTCTGGATGTTACATATGTTACTATTATGATCAGCAGTTACAGATTCGTGAGGCCTTTAGGGAGGGGAAATGACACTTGGAGCAATTATTAATTTTCTCCCGTTCCTAATGATATATGCTAGAAAATTCAAGATGCATGTCCATTTGTATATGCATGATAACGTTCTAGACTTGCTAACTTGGGAGCCTTGTCTGCCTGGTAATTATACTACAAACTCTTGTTACAGGTGGTTGGTTGAACAAGAAGTTGGTCACTCTCAGCTTTCTTCATAGAACTGGTTCTGGAAGGCTCATCTTCCAGAAAATATTAAAGACTTTTTTGTTTCAAGCGTGTAATAAAGCTCTTCCTACTCACAAGATGATCTCAGACCTCCATATTTCAATTTCTTCCCCCTGCCCTAGGTGTAATCAAGGTGAGGAAGCTTCATTGCTCGAATGTGAGGTTAGTTTGGCAAGAATTAGGTATCAACTTTGATTGTCTTAGTAATGTGAGTAATATGGCTATTGGTGAATGGGCTCGATTCATGCTCCACAAATTTGGAAGTGTGTTTGTTGTAGTCCATCATACAACTTCTCTTTTGAACATTATTGGAAGAGATCTCCTTCTAGATTTTTAAAGGATGCTCCAGCTTCTATGCGTTTGCTTCTGGACTCTAATGACAAGGATGTAAACTACTTGAGAGTGTAGTTTGTCTGTTTTGTTTCCTTTTTGTCTTTTGTTTTCTTCATTCAAAAAAAAAAAAAAAAACTATCAAAGATTGGTTATGAAAATTAAAAACTTGTTTTTGAATTTAAAAACTTAAAAAATACAAATTTTAATTTAAAGGAAATAAAAGACAAAATTCAAATTTAAAGGAATACTAACATTTTTTTAATCTAAATCACAAATATCCACGTGCTTGGCGATGAATATTAACATATTTATTTACCTAATATTAAAAGTTAAAAGTATATATTCTAATTTCTAATCGATTTTAAAGATTCGTGGCAAGCCTCACGGCAAAAAATTAAAAATAATATAAATTAAATAAAAAATTAAAAAAATGATGCAAATGGTCAAATAAAAACACGTTCTAAATGGATTGAGTAGGTGATTCGCGATATTTTTGTAAATTACGGAAGACCATAACTCTTGACCGGGACGTCCGATTGAGACGAAATTAGTGGTCATGCGCTCGAAATTGAGAGGAGAAGACCTGATTTTGCTAAATATTTGACCATTTGCACCATTTTTCTACCGTGGAAACTGCGCACGTAAAAGAAATCACCAGTGCGTGAGTGTGAAGATTGAAGAAGCTCCCTCCCATTCAGAGGTAGGTCTGCGAGAAAACGCTGTGAATCAACACAACGCAAAAGTCATCTATAACGAACCCCATTTCACCCAATTTTTCATCATACACATATCTTATCGCTCGCTCACTCTCACTTTCTTTCTCACATTTCGTAACTTAGGGTTTTCCAAATTCCAATGGCCGAAGTCATGAACGTACCTCCCGAATCCCTAGACAAATCCCCTTCGTCCTCCGCTCTCCCTCCGCCTCCCCCGCCACCGCCTCCGTCGTCCTCCGCCGCGGAAGACCTCCCGCCGCCGCATTACCCTCCCCGGCGAAGGGACCGGCGAGACGACAGGGATTTCGATCGCCCTCCCAACCGCCGCGGCGATTACTTTGACCGGAACGCGTCGTCCCCGTCGTCACCGCGAGACAGAGACCGAGACAGAGACAGGGACTTCAAGCGCCGCCGCAGCCCCAGCCCTCCCCACCGCGAACGGCGGCATTCTCCGCCTCGACGCTTGCCTCCGCCGTACAAGCGGTCGCGCAGGGGCAGTCCTCGCGGCGGGTACGGACCTGATGATAGGTAGAATTTGTTCACATTGTGTGATTGTGAGAATTGAATCTCATATGATTGATTGTGTGAATTGAATCTCATATGATTGATTGTGTGATTGTGAGAATTGAATCTCATATGATTGATTGTGTGATTGTGAAAGTTGAATGTCATATGACTGATTTAGCTTTAGCTACTTGCTGTGCTTTAAGAATATAGATTTTTCTGGAAGAATCTGGAAAATGAAGTCAATTGTGTGTTAAGCAACGGGGAACTGCTAAATGTCATATGAGTGATTTAGCTTTAGCTACTTGCTGTGCTTTAAGAATATAGATTTTTCTGGAAGAATCTGGAAAATGAAGTCAATTGTGTGTTAAGCAACGGGTAACTGCTATTTGGTACAAATAACTTTTTGTTGAAAGTCTTACTAATCATTTTTTAACTGACCAGAAGAATAGGTATATGATTGATGTGAGTGAGGTTTTAAATTGCAATCGTGGTCATGGTTTTGTCGCAATCATTGATATTGCCAGAAATTGGGGACAAATGTTACTGATATGACTGCAATTGCTGTCTTGGAGACTTCAAAAACCTTGGTGTTGCCACTGAAATCATGGCCGTGAACTGGTTTTTAAAACCTTGGATGTGAGAAAAGGTTATCTTAAGCGAGAAATGTTTCCGAGGGAGAAATTTATATTGTCGTGTATTTTACAAAAAGCTTCTTCATGCCTTTCAACGTTTTCCTTCTATGTCTTACTTAGTGTTGTAATTCTTGTTTTGTTTCCAACCAGCTGTAGTCTCACCATTTTGAAGAGAAAAGTTTGTGTTAATCTGATAAATTTTCTTAGTAATGTTTCGTTAGTATCTTGAATTTATTGGAATTTGGTGTTGCTTCTATGAATGGTGTATAGAAGTCTTTGTTATTGAGATAGAAGTATTTGTGTATCTTCTGTATTTCTGTTGTGCGCTGAATAATATAAATTACGCTATTTTGACATGGCTAGTCGAGGACGAGTTGTTATATATGAAGTGACTTATTGTTGTTTATGGTCCCAGCTTTTAAATTCTCTCTGAGAAACCTAAGCATGGTAGGATATTGTTCTTTACTTCTTTTTATGTTATAATGGAAAATCGTAGTGATAGCATGCTTAACATGTTTTTGTTTCTCTCTGCTACTTGAACTTAGTTCCTTTACTTCTGTTTCCTCACTTTATTACCCTAAATTATACTTCACGCTTATCCAAAACTATTTTTAATATTTTCTTCTTTAACCTTGTCATCTGATTACAGCAGACATGGATATGATTATTATGGTGGTTATGAACGGGGAATGGGTGGAAGAGGTGGTTATGCAGATGAGAAGTCCTATGGCAGGTTTGGACCACGTTCTTCAGGGGGGTATCAAAATGGGATTTCCGGTATGTCAGTAGTTGCTAATAAGTACTAGGTCTTTTCCTATATCCCATAAATTCCATTTTATTGTTGGCATTATTATTGTTATTTCTTCAACTAATTTATACTCATTATCTCCCTATTTTCAAATAAAAAAAAAACATAGTTGCATAATAATTTATGATTTTCTTGTTCTTAGTTTTCATGATTTCTTTATTGCATGTTGCTATGGTATGTGTTGAATTGGTAATATTTTTCTTGAGCAAGTCATATTCTTTTCAACTCATTTCCAAACTTAATGCAGAAACCACTGTTTTTCAGATTATAATTCCTTTGTTATAATGACATGCATATGTATTGTTCATAAATGAAGGAAAATGGGCTTCACCATGGTTTTTTTTTTTTTTTTTTGGTTGAAATGGTTTCTCTGTTTGCTTCCTTCGCCTACCCCCCTCTCCTACCCAAAACACACTTAGACACCCTATATTTAGCTATTATGTTTTTCAATTATTTTATTAACATTGTATTTTTTGTTTATAAATGTTGAACTATGGTTGTTCACATAACTGAAGAACAGAACATCCAAACTCTTACGTAGCATCAGCATTAAGTGTCAACATTTTGTTTTTCTGATAAAGACAACATACCGTTTATATGCTTCTATGTTTTTGACCTTGGTAGTTACCTTTCGGCTTTTGCAGATATAGAATCCAATCGTGGTTACAGAGACATGCCAAGTGGTGGTGCACAAAGGTCAGCTTTGTAATTTTTCTATTATCCAAATCTAATTAATAAATATTGCCTGCCATATATAGCAGTTCTTGTACAACATAGACAAGGAATTTGATTGGTGTTAAGATAGTTTAGTTTGGAATGATGGAAGACATGCCAATATACTCTCATAAATGATAACCTTTCAGTACATGAAACTGGGGCTTTTGAGAACTAGGCTGTTAAGGAGTTTTCAAATGCTCTGGTAACATGTTTTACTAAACATTTGAAATGGCGGGTGGCTACAGTTGAAACAATTTGACTAGGCCAAGATGGGATATCCCTATTGAGATTATCTATCCTCTACAATAGATTTGGTGTCACTTATATATAAATGGTTAAAAATAGAATAAAAACAAGATAGTATTTTTCTAAATTTTAGGAAAAAACATAACTGGAAATGAAAACATAAAACAAACCAAACAGTCATTTTTTTGGGGGGGTTACAACATCTCCACTGTCGAATTCTACATCTCATTTTGTTTTAGCCTTATCATAGTTGACATTCTTAAAGTTTCTTTGTACTTTGAATGAAGGAAAGGATATATAACAGGAAAAGTTCTTGCTGCATCCCTCCATGATTATATTAGCCTATGGCTTGAAACAGTACTTTTTTCTGCATCAGATTTGATAAAGCCACTTAAAACTACCTTTTCTTGACAATTTGCCTGTCTTGATCAGTTGATATCAAGTTTAAGCACTATGTTCTGGACCAACTCTATAAATTTGCAAAACTAAATTATTTAACAGTTTTAGAAATTTTCATAACTGCTTATACTTGTAATTGGAATTCACCTTACCATGTTATGTTTCTGGGAATTCCCAAAGTCAAACCATTGTTCTGTATTGCGTGCTGCTACTAACTTTGCATGCACTTTGGGACATTCAAAAGTAATATTTTATTACCTTCTATAGAGTTTTTCAGCATGCCGTATTTAAACACACTTTATCCAGTTCACCTATATTGAGAGCCTTACTGTTGTTGATGGGAGCGGTTATTGAGAATCAGCTGTCAGCCCAATGTTCAATATCCTTGTTATTGATCTGGTTGGCTTTTGGTGTAGAAACCTTGACTTTGAATTGCCTTCACAAAATTTACCCTAATTAAAGCTTCAGTTTTTGATTTTAGTTACCATTTTTGTCCTCATCAACTACTGGTGCGTGAACTGTTGCTTCAGCTGTAGAAACTGACAATTCTTATCCATATTCCTTAAGTTGTTACCTTTCGGATCCTTAACTTTTGGAGTACTCAGCACATTATTCATGTCTTTCTTTTTTTTTTTTTTCCTTTTTCTAATCTCTATTGACAGTTGTTTCCTTTGTTGATTACTGCATATCCACTCATGTGACATTTAAGTGTCTTCAACTTTGAGCTTTCTTAGTTAATAGTGAAAGCAACACATGATTATGCAATTGCTTGTTTAATGATTCTATATTATCTTTGTTTTACTCCATCGATAGATTTTTTTGGGAAAACATGTTAACATTATGAATTTGTGAGTCATTCCAGAGAGGGGTTGATGTCTTATAAACAGTTCATTCAGGAGCTTGAGGACGATATACTACCAGCTGAAGCAGAGCGTAGGTTAGTTCTGGAAATAATATCTTATATCATGTCTAAGCGTTCCAGTAACGTAAGAATATAGGGGATGCTCATTGACAAAAGACCTTTGACCAATTGATTTTCTAGGTATCAAGAATACAAATTAGAGTATATCTCGACCCAAAAACGAGCTTATTTTAATGCTCATAAGGATGAGGAGTGGTATTGTTTTTCTTCCTCCTTAAAATTGTAGTTCAATCTTTCAAATGTTTACTATGTAAAGCACATGTTACCATATTTTTTCAAGTTCAAGCGATCAAATGTTCTTTCCATTATTTGTTTTACTTTTGGATATAGGTTGAAAGATAAATATCATCCAACAAATTTGGTTACAGTCATTGAAAGGTGAGCTGTTATCAAACTTCATTCTAATTAAGCATTGTATATATTTTCCTCTTAAATATTAATATTGATGGGTCATTTTTTTGTTTTTATTGTGGGATGGTTACTAGATAGGGGTGGATTGAAATATTTATCAAGATATCTAATTTGTAAAGAATATTTGTTTGGTTCATCATCTTATAGGAGGAATGAAAATGCTCGACAGCTAGCAAAGGATTTTTTGCTTGATTTACAGAGTGGAACATTAGAACTGTATGTCCTTGTCCTCTCTCTCGCTCTCATATGTTTTTCTTTCTATCTGTCCTTCCTCCTCATACTTTCACTATTCTTCATATCAACCAATGATACATACTTTTGTATCACATTCAATGCAGAAATCCTGGTTTAAATGCCTCTATAAGTAAATCAGGGCAAGCTAGTGAACCAAATTCAGAGGAGGAAGCAGACACTGGAGGTAAACGAACAAGGCAGGGTAGGGGATCCAATAAAGAAAATGATTTCTCAGCTGCTCCAAAGGCTCATCCTATCAGTACTGAACCAAGACGGATACAAGCAGAAGTTCAACAGGCTCAGGCCCTTGTTCGTAAGCTTGACACAGAAAAGGGGATTGAAGATAATATTTTATGCATCAGTGATCACAATAAAAATGATGATAAGGCTCACAGTGCATCTGTGGCTCCCATAGTAATTATACGAGGCCTAACATCTGTTAAGGGTTTGGAAGGTGATGAGCTTCTGGATACACTCATTACCTATCTTTGGCGGATTCATGGTGTAGATTATTATGGCATGATTGAGACTAATGAAGCTAAGGGCTTTAGGCATGTGAGACCGGAAGGGACAGCGCATGTAGTAGTAACAGGTAAATCAGGTTCTGAATGGGAAAAGAGACTTGACTTATTTTGGCAAGGAAGGCTGAATGGTCAGGATCCCTTGGAAGTAATGACTGCTAAGGAGAAGATAGATGCTGCAGCAATGGAAGTATTGGATCCATATGTTCGAAAAATTAGGGATGAAAAGTTTGGATGGAAGTATGGTTGTGGAGCTATGGGCTGCACAAAGCTTTTTCATGCTACTGAATTTGTGCACAAACATCTGAAGCTCAAACACCCAGAGCTTGTTGTGGAACAGACTTCCAAAGTACGAGAGGATCTCTATTTTCAAAATTACATGAAGTAAGAAATACAAGTGGATTCTTTTGTTTTGGAGTTACTATAGCAAGTTTTGGTGAAATATCACTTATAGTGGCCTTTGTTGCAGTGATAAAGATGCTCCTGGTGGAATGCCCATCATGCAGCAACCTCAGGTGGGCTGCTAATTTTGTTTACCGCATAAGCATATACCTAGATAAAAGACATTAAATGATGCATGATTCGAAACAACTATCTTCATGGTTGTGTTGTGAGAATCTTTTAAGGTTTTGGTTGTCGTTTATCCCTGATTTGGCATTTTGGCGTTGTGGATAAATTCTGCATAGCTTGCCAAATATTGAAGTTTTCAAAATTTCCTACTAAGCTATTCGGCATGCCTATGAGTGTAAATAATCTGATGTATCACAACCCTTAGGATTTATGGCTTAGGTTCTGAGTTTCAGATTCTTTTTTTTTTTTTTTTTTTTTTTCCATTTTTAGAAGGGCAGGCCTTTAAAGCGAAGAGGTCTTGAGGGCCGATTGAGAGATGATCGTGGTAATCGACGAGACCTTGACCAGAGTGACAGAATGAATGGAGATAGGCCTGATAATTCCCCATCCCATGAAGCCATGATGGGAAACCGTGATGAAACAATGTATGATTCATATGCAGGGCCAGGTGTACCGCCATTTGGCTCAGATGTACCTCCACCGGTGCTGATGCCTGTCCCTGGTGCTGGGTAGGTTTCCCCTTCTCATTTTCCTTCCACTTCACAATCTGATGCACTTTTATATTTTAATAAGACTTGGTTAGTGATTAAATGCTAATATATTTTATAACACTACAGGCCTTTGGGACCCTTTGTTCCTGCTCCCCCAGAAGTTGCGATGCAGATGTTAAGAGATCAAGGAGGACCATCATACGATGCCTCTGGAAGAAAGATGCACTCTGGCCCTCCTATGGGTGGAGGACCATCAATAATTGCTGTTCCTCCAACTTTTAGACCAGATCCTCGGCGAATGCGAAGGTAAATGTTCTGCCTGAACCCTGTTTTACATATTGTCATATTGTATATTTGTATCTCCACTCAGTCCCTTCCCTCTCACTTCTGTGCTCTTTCATTTTGGAGTTCTCTCGAGTAGCATTATTTTTGTCTTTTTTAAGTGCACAGGCAAGGCAATTTTTATGTCCTTTTTAACTCTTGATTAGTATCACTTAAGTGCTCAGCAGCCTCAGTTTATTGGTCCATATTCTGATATTTTGACAGAGTGCCTATAAATTTATTTATTTTCTCTGTGCATGGCAAATTCGTTTGAAAGAAAAGTTTTTTTTTTTTTTTTAATTATTGCCAGAAAATTAGGAAAAGGCACTTTGTAAACTAGCAAAATTCAGAAGCATGTCCTAGTTAACAAAAAGAATATTCCTGCCACAGATGAATGCAGATATCTTGTATTTGGGGTAAATGACTATTTTAGTCCTTGATTGTAAATCGGTGACAGTTTAGTCCCTGGAAAAACAAAAATTCTGATTTAGTCTTTAAATGTGTAAAAAGTGCGATAATTACATCATGCCGTTAAGTTTTATAGGATTAATTTGTCATTAATTTATAATGTTTAAGTACCAATTTGATATTAAGATGTAAAGTTTAAGTTGTAGGACAAGATATAACTGTTGCACTTTTTTCGCAATCAAAGACGAAATCAGAATTTGCGGTTTCAAGAACTAAATTGTCACTAATTTATACATTTGTGGACCAAAATTACCATTTACCCTTCTATTTCAATTCTTTGCACTAATAGATATGCTTAAGTCGTTATTTTTGTCTGTGGTTGACCTTTAATGATTATGGAGCAGTTATCAAGATCTGGATGCCCCAGAGGACGAGGTCACTGTGATAGACTATCGGAGTTTGTAGGTTCATCTTTGGGGGCCGAATCTGCCATGGATACTTTGCTGGGGGATTTTATTCTGAGTCATGGGTGGATAGACTTTAAATTGTACTACAATTTAGATTTGATGTATATTTGTTGAACTAAATTTCCTTTCAATATATTTTTTTGGGCGGACAATTTCCTTTCAATATTATACTTAGGTCAGTGATCCGTAATTTTGTACGGAAGTTTGCGGGTCAGTGTTTGCGCAAGCACTTACAAAATTGATTTCTAATCAAATTAATTTTAAATGAAATGATTTATATTTGGATGCCTATATCTTAAAAGCAATTTTTTTTTTTTTTATAAAAACTTGGTGTAAATTTTTTGGGGTATGATGGTCATTGGTCAGTTTGATTTGCGAGCTTAAGCTAATGAGCAAAATAATGTTTGAAGGGTGCATGTATATAGGATCTCCCCGCAATTTGTTTAGTCCAAAATTTCCTTTGACCATATCCTAGTTTCCAGATTAATGAATAGCTCAGATTATTTCTTTTTATAAGATGACCAGTCCTGATTTTAAAAAAATGTAAAAGTGTCAAATATAATTTCCTATTTCATATATTATATATTCGAGTTTTTTATTTTTAGTAAAATTCTTATTTGTCTATTTTCTTAATTTAATTTTAATATTCTTTATTTTTTTATTATATAGTGATTTTCACATACAACTTATGATATTAGTTTTTTTAAGTTTTTTATATTTTTAAATTTTAAATTATTATTAATGAGTATGTTCTTATTTTAAAATTAAATTAAATGAAATGGTAATGGCTATTGTTATGAATATACTATTATCTTTAAATTCAAATTAAATCCTATTTTACTTTTAAGTTTTATTGCTTTTAAAATATTATTGTTATAATTAATTATTAATTTCAAATTTAAATCAAACGAAATGTTACTTCTAAATGAGTTTTGATTTACCAAAAATATAATTTTAATTTATAAAACAAATTAATTAATTGTATAAAAAAATCTTACCCACCCTATTCGTAGAAGTGAAAAATGCTTGTAGTAATATAGTATGAGAAAAAGAATTAACAGCAAATTATGATTGAACGATAGATGTTAAATATTTTACACTTTTAGTATATGAGCATTGATCATTAAACACACAATAATATCTATAACAATAGATAAAAGAAATATCTCTTTCGTTACTCATTCTTCTCTTCTTTTTTTATCCTTCCCACAAACTAAGTAATTCGAAACATTTTTTCATTCAATTTCTCAAATGTTTTTGTCTTTTCACCGGTTTTTCTTTCCAATTATACTATACTTTTATCTCCCATTTATATTTTTATTGTTGTAATAATAAATAAACTTGTAACAGTAAAACACTAAAAAACTCTTTCTACATCCTTCTGCAGTCTACGCTAAAGAGGAGCCCGCCCTCTTTTTGATTTCACGCCGCTAAAAAATTAAAGTTACCGCCTCTACAATATCAAAGGTCCATTCACGCGGCTCAAGAACATCAAATCTCATTGGTTCATCGACGCAGCCACGGATTCCCAATCGCAACCGTCCATTACTAACTAATCAACGCCTCATATTCACCCTCTCCACAACAAAAATTTCCACTTCTTCCCGCTTCTTTCTTTTTTCTTCTGCAACTGTATAAATAAATCCTCACACGGCATACCAATCCTTCCATTCACAAATCCTCAGTTCCTCAATTCCGCGCTTTAACAAAAAAAAGACCACACATTTTCCCTTTCAATGGCACGAACCAAGCAAACCGCACGCAAGTCCACCGGCGGCAAGGCTCCTCGGAAGCAGCTCGCCACAAAAGCCGCCAGAAAGTCCGCTCCGGCGACCGGCGGAGTAAAAAAGCCGCACCGCTTCAGGCCCGGCACGGTGGCGCTGAG
Organism: Glycine tomentella; assembly: GCA_007407185.1. NCBI lineage: Eukaryota > Viridiplantae > Streptophyta > Magnoliopsida > Fabales > Fabaceae > Glycine > Glycine tomentella. Next base: position 471,572 of record PYAF01000082.1, read on the forward strand.
GGAGATCCGAAAGTACCAGAAGAGCACGGAGCTTCTGATCCGGAAGCTTCCGTTCCAGCGGCTGGTGCGCGAGATCGCACAGGATTTCAAAACCGATTTGCGGTTTCAGAGTAGCGCTGTTTCTGCGCTTCAGGAAGCTGCGGAGGCTTATTTGGTTGGGTTGTTTGAGGATACTAATCTTTGTGCCATTCACGCCAAGCGCGTCACCATCATGCCCAAGGATATTCAACTTGCAAGGAGGATCAGGGGAGAGAGGGCTTGAGGGTTTTGAATTGTTTCATCACCGCTAGGATACGTTAAAATTTGATCTGGTTCATGTAGTTTGGGGTTTTGGTGTATTTAGTCAACCGTGAGGGTTGTGATTGTTAGTATGAAGATGTTGAGTTGAAGATATCGGGCTAATTAGTAGTTTAGTGTTTACTTTGAATTTGTTGATTGGGTGAATGAATTGAAAGGTTGATTGCAATGAATTTTGGTTTCATTTAATTCTTCTTGCATTTTGGTTTGCAAAATCATGCATTCCGATTTGATTTTGAGGTTGATGATATTTGCTTTAACAATTTTAAGTGGTAATTAAAATTTAACGAGTTTTTCATTACTAGACTATAGGAATAGGGAAAAGAAACTCACTTCAGACTTCTATCAGTATTTATTTATTAAAAATAAGAGTAACAAGAAGGAAATGAGGTTAAATGTAAAAAGAGAAAGAAATTAGGTTAATAGTATAGATTTAGTTGAGTTAATCCAATATTTAAATTAAGAGTAAAACATCAAACTAAGTGTACACCAAAATGGATTATAGTAGTATGGATTCATATTTCATTTCTTTATTATTATTGTGATACTTAATTGTCATATTTGGCTTATTTGTTTGAAGATACCAATCTTTGTCATTCATTCTGGGTGTTTTAGGTTTACATTGTATCCAATGTATTTCTCGTTTAAAAAAAAAAAAAATCAGATTTGAAAGGCTAGTTGGAGATTTGAGTCATTTGCTCCTATAATAATATTATTATCTTGATAATATATATAATAGCTAATTGTTATTTTTGATATGATTTAATATAATTTCACCATACTTGTTCTTGACTATCTAGTACGAGAAAAATGACAAAAAATTTATTAGTAATTTAATAATAATACTCAATAAAATAATTTATAATAATAAATAGTTATGTAATATATAATTTGATTGTGTCAATGATTTTAGTTTGAGTATAAAATATGGATTAATAATATTTTGAAAGCTATATTATATATATTTTTCATTTTTTAATATATATATATATATATATATATATATATATCAGATCAATCAGTTCAATTAGTGATCAAACAGTTTGATCACTAACTTACTAATTCAGTGTTTTGATTGGATCAATTTTCAACTAGATTGATTTTCATAACACTAATTTGAACTTTGAAAAATAGAAGTATGTCACTATATTCCCCAGAGGCCGAAAAACAAATAAGACATCTGCAATGCTCCCAAGTGATATTCTTGATATTCAGAAATACATGTACAAAATAAATTTCCATAATGGAAATGGTGTATAATCTGATGTAAAGAGGGTAAAGAAAGAATGCGAAAAGAAAAAACTATCCAATTCTACTATAAACATTGTTGATGGATTAAATACTAGAGATTCCTGGGCTACTTACACCATGAAATATTAAATGAAGGGTCACTAGGTACATAAAAAATGGCAAACCTTCACAGAATAATAAGTACTTCAGGATATGGATGTTAGACTATACTGCACTAGGGCACTTCCATCGCTGTCTAGCCATCCATAATTTATAGAAACTGTGACAAAAAAAAAAAAGTTTAGAAAAAAGTAACTGATAATTATCCACTGAAATTCATGTAACTAGCAGTTTAGTATTGAAACAAGAACAACAACAAAAGTATTATCCAACTAAATGAGATTGACTACATGAATCACACATTATTAGGCTCGGTCATAAACCAATTTTTCAGGGATATTATGCATAAAAGTTATCTTTTAATAATTTTCTCCAATAACCTTTTGGTCTTCCTCTACCTTTTCACAAGGCTAAAAACCATGTAATCTTCTCTCCTCACCAATGCCTTTAGTGGCCTTCTTTGCATATGCTCAAACTACCTTAATTGATTTTTTGTCATCATCTTCGGTATAAGTGTCATATCAACATCTAATATACAATCATTTTGTATCCTGCCCTTTCTTGAATGACAACACATTCATCTTAACATTCTTTTTTATGCTACTCTCAATTTTTCTTGTGGTCTCCTTAAAGCCCACCATTCATTAGCCGAGAGTATTGTTGGTCGTATGGCTGTACAATAAAACTTTCCTTTGACCTTGGTAGATTCTTTACAGTCACAAATAACCCCTAGTGTGTTTCTACATTTTAACCACCCAACTTATATTTTGTGTAAGATCATTCATTTTCCCATCAATTTGGAATCAAATAGTTAAGCTTAGAAACTTGCGGTATAGCATCTCCAATTTTTACCTCCAAGACATTTATTTTCCCCTTGTTTCTTGCTTGAATTGCAATGCATATAATACTGCATCTTCTACTCAAGAAAAATCCTTTGGTTCCAATTTTTGTCTCTATTTAAAATTAACCTGACTCAAGAATTATATCATTTGCAAAAAAGCATGTGTTTAAGGATAATCTTCTATGTCCTTGATAAGTACATGTAATACTAGATTAAACAAGTATTTCTAACATGTTGGTTTGAGTGGAACTGAGTTTGGATCCTTAAACAAGGTCTCAAGTATGAGCTTTGTGGATGGAAAAAACATAGTTGAAAGGGGAGATCTCACTAAAGGTTGCCAACTAAGTTTTCCAGAGAAGATTAACCATCAACAAACCTAGTGGATACTTTGCACCGGTGTCATGGTGATAAAAAAAAAAAAAAGATTAAATTAGTATTGGGTGAACTTGCTAATACTTGTTTAAGGATAAGCGTGAGTCCTGATGTAAACATATTGTTATAAGGAAGTTCTTAGTATTGCTTCTAGGAGTTCTCACACTAGTAATTATCCCATTGTATGTCTTGTATAGCTTGCATATAAGTCATGAGAACACCTTTTTTTTTTCCAAAGCATTTTATATAACACTTCTCTTAGCACTCAATCATGTTTCTTTTTCAAGTCAATAAAAACTATATATAAGTTTCCTTCTTTGCTTTGGTACCTTTCCATCAAAACCCTTGTAGAAGATAAATAGCTTCTATTGTCGACCTTTGCATAAAGCCAAATTAATTCTTTGCAATCTCACTTTTTTCTCTTCATCTATGCTCAATTGCCTTTTACATATTTTCATAATGTGACTCAGAAGTTTATCCTCTTGTAATTTACACAACTTTGAATATCACTTGTAATCAAAATGAAACACTCATCTGAAATTTTCTTACATCTCAAAATATCATTAAGTAGCTTAGTATACAATTATTATTATTATTATTATTATTATTATTATTATTATTTAAGTTGAATAGCTGGAAAAAAGATAAAAACAAAGAGCTTGAAATATAATGCGTACAACTCTTATAGCTGCTCCTGGATATAGGCCATAGATCTCAGCATGGAACCCAGCGTATCTCTAGAAACTTGGAATTTCACCTCTGTTTGCCCAGTAGTTGTCTTTGTATCCTGGAGCTGGAAGAAATAGTAGCATTGTAAAAATAAGCCAAAATACCTTGGACACTATCTTATAGAACAAAATATTAAAAAAAATTAGACCGCAAAAAATGCATAATTAATCATACCTGTACAAAGAAATATGGAATTGAAATAAAAGGGTCAATATCAAGTCCAAGAATAATTAAAAATACTACTGGACCATTTAAAATCACTAATACTAAATTCTATTATCAAAACCTAGTTTTTAGTAGAAGAAATTGTGTAAAAGCAATTGCTCATGCAATTCAATGGGTGGTGGTTAGGTAAAGTTCTCCCGTAAGTAACAATTCCCAGATTCAAACCCTTAACATGGTAATAAAACATTTTATTTAGCATTTCAAGATATCATATGCTCCAGAATTAACTGCTGGATGTTCCAAATTCAGATAGATGTCCAATACAACTGGTAATAACCATGTAGATATAGTTATTAGATTGTAAGGATTAAAATATTTTTATAACCCTTATTACCAATAAACTAGTCGTCCAAAAGCTCCAGTCCTGCACCCATATCCTTTACGATAAAATGAAAAATAATAATTTTATTAATTATCCATTATACACAGGGTCATCTGAGCTTCTATTTTCAAAATGGGACTTATTAGCGTATTATCTATCATTTACACAACAATGGAACAATTACTATGCTAGAGAATCTACTTCTCTGCCATATAATAACTAGACTTTTACGTCAAGTATGAGTAACTTTTACAAATTTTTGCATCTAACACATCCTCTCAAAAAAAAACATTGGACTTGTAGTATGTCCAATACAAAGACCAACTCTACCTCGTGCAAAAATTCAACTTAAGAATGGGAGAGACAAAGATTGAACTCTTAACCAATCAGTCACAAAATCTCCTGTACCACTTGTTGGGGTTGGGACTTGGGAGTTTGTTCCAATGGACTTGTGGCCCACTTTTCATGTATCTTCCCACTTGTTACAACTATTAACCAAACCAAGCCGTTCCACCATCTCATCTCACTGCTCATTATTGGCCTAGGACACCTGCTCATACCACCGTTTCTTGAATATTTGTTCCAGCCAAAGCCAAACCAATGACTTTGATATTGTGTCAAGAATTAACTCCCCTAAGAGTTTAAACTATTAGGTCAGGTGAGAGTTCATGATTGGTTTTTCTAATCTAGCAATGCACATTAACTAGTTGATTCTTATCACAATGTTATGAGTCCCACATTCTGAGCATAAAAACCTTAATGTGGTACTTAAGCCATGGAACTTCCCTGCTTAATGGACTAGCTTTTTGGGTAGGATTCTCCTCTTGTGCTTATGTCATAACACACATCTATAACCAAACAATAGTTAAATTCTCGCTGCTTCCATTCTTCTAATTAAGCTATTTTTGTTAGCACAAAGTATGTGTGAGTCTTAACTTTGCCAATGTTTAAAAGGCTTTTCACAAGGGCACATGTTAGAGAAATAAAGATTTCATTGGCCTATATCTTAAAAATTCAAGGGTTTAGAGTAGTTAATCTTTGACATAACATCTTTTTACAGTAACATGTTCAGAACATGCTATATAGATACTCCATAGATGGTGATACCTTGTAGTGGTAAATAAATTATAATGGAAGGGTTAAACCATTTAGCAATAAATAATGAGGACCTCTTATATCCTCTCCAACAATCTATTAGTGTAGATCATTCAGGAAAAGGAAAGAAAAGAAAACTATCAGTGGAACTACTCAAACTTAAGATAGGTTGTAAACCTCCTTTTTTGAGGCTTCATGGGAGCATTTGTAGGAGATAATAATTTTGATTACAAAACTTGTAGTTGATCGTGAAATGTTTAGGATCTAGGAAGAGTACAAGATCATGATCCAAGTTTACATACCCTCAGATTGATGATTGCAACTCTATTGACTGGTGCATTTAGCTGTTGACTGATGTAAGTCATAGACCTCAACATAGGCTCCAAAGTGACCCTTGTCACCCTAAATTGCACTTCTGTCTCTCCTAAAGGGCCCTTACCATAATCTTGAAGCTACAAGAGGGAGAAAAACATAATTAGCAGGTAGGAAAGAATATTTCAGTACCTTGTACGTGTTATGTAAACATGGAAAACAATATGGTAACTGAAACAACCTAGATTGTTAATATTTTCAGCAGAGAACATGAATGTTAAATGGATATCTGGACAGAGACTGATCTCTTCCAACTACAGAGCATATTGTTAGCCACATTAAATTTAATCAGAGTCTCAGACAAAAATATATTGAGATATTTATTTCTCAATAAATAAAAGATGTGAAGACTGTAACTCAGAACAGAACATAGCTTATAGCTTGCAGGCATACAAAGCACCAATATACATACCTTCATGTTGATGACTGCAATTTTACTGGATGAGCTTGAATTCTTATTTTCGATGATCCAAGTCATAGACTTGAAACAAGTAAGGACAACCTGCATCGATAAATGATAGTCAATTAATGTAATGACCAATATATCTGAAACAAATAAACTAAAAATTACAATGGTGATTCAAATCAATACAGTGTTATCTGGAGGGCCACCATCCCGGTGAATAGAAACAGGAGCCATACTGGGGGTATTCAGATCAGTAACAGGAAGCCCAAGGTCATTAAGATTGAAGTGATGTGGCACTGAATCTTGCCAAGGCCATAATGATGGGATGACATCAGAAATTGATGAAGGGCTCTTCTTGCTATTGTCTTCCAGGCAGCTTCCATTACCCTGAGTGTTTGGAGGTGTGACTTTTGCAACATTTTTCTTCATAATACCTACCCTTTTAGCACCCTCTCTTAAAGCATTCATTGTTGCCTTATAAGTCTCTACTGCAATTGCCCCTTCTTCAGCAAGCTTAATGGCTTCTCGACATAAAATATTAAAACGTACAGTAAGATTTTCAATGTCAAGTGGATTTGTTATTTTTTCATCAGTTCCAAAATCAGATTTTGCATTCGTTGTCCATCGCTTCAAAATGTAGTGCGATGGAAGGGTAAGAACATTTGTAACAGTGAAGACAGTCAATATATGTCGACAAAGAATGCCTGAATATTCAAACATCTGACAGCTGCAATTCGCCTTCATTTCAGAGATATTCAATGTGACAATGTATGCCTTGTGATCATGTTCATATTTTGCAACCCTGTATTTACTGATCACACCATCATCCTCAACATTATTTGCAGTATAAGCAAAAGTTTCCACCAGTTCCTCCTGAAATTTTGCAAAAATCTTCTTAGTGTACATATTTGCTGCCTGTTGTTCCATTGGTGATGGAGTCTTCAGTACAGGTGTGTTACAAATAGTCTCATAATCTGCTTCTATTTCTTTTTCCAATGAATGTTCAAGAGATCTTTCATACTGCCTAAAAAATAAAGGTATGGTTGTCTGTTGATTTACATAGCCATCAAAAAAGGAGCTAACCCCATGGTTCGAAGTAATTGCAGCAAAGAAAGTATCATGAAAGTATACAGGGGCCCATTGTTTGCGAGCATTATACACTGCTTGAAGCCAATCATTTTTCTGGAGATCATATTTATCCAGAAGAGACTTCCATGTTGATTCAAAATCCTCGGTAGTCTCAGAAAAATTGATACATCTGTATAGATCCCCATAGAATGAAGGATGAGCAAGGTAAATATGAGACAATCTTTCTTGACCCTCTCTCAAAATGTGCCACTTACAAATACAGTGGCGAGTTTCTGGAAACACATGAGCAACAGCTGCTTGTATGGCTCTATCTTGGTCTGTGGTTATGGAAACGGGTGGTCGATCATTCATAGCAGATAGCCACGTCTTGAATAGCCAAGTAAAGGAGGACTCAGATTCATCTAGAAGTAATGCACAACCAAATATAACCATCTGGCCATGGTGATTGAATCCTGTAAATGGAGCAAATGGGACTTGGTATTGATTTGGTCTATACATGGTGTCAAAAATTACAGCATCACCAAAGTAATTATACGCTGTTCTTGACCTTGCATCAGCCCAGAATACATTGGTCATGCGATTTTCATCATCTAGCTGTATCGCATAATAGAAGCCAGGGTTTTCTCCCTGCATCTTCTTAAAATAATTCAGAAGATTTTGAGCATCTCTTCCAAGGTTCCTCTTTCGAGAAGATCTTGCATAGGTAAGAGACTCGATGTTTCTCATTGGATGACATTTTTCTGCTGGAGAGGAGCTCCTAACTGTACCAATTGGTTCTAAATGATTGCCATTCAAGGAAACATAGGATTCATTACGGGCATCAAATGTCTCTGTTGTAACACTCCTTGCAGCACCTACAAAATGCCTACCGGGTTGAAGGTTTTGCACCTTTCTAGAGGAACCAAGGGAATGGTTATGGTCCTCAACAAATTTTGTCACTATCCAGTTTCCATCTTTTCTCTCTACTCTAAGCATTGCATTGCAACTAACTATGTTCTTCCTTTTAAATACCTCCCTGGAACAAGCAAAGTCCCAAGTTATAATTGGACCATCAGGCTTAGCATGACTGAATTGACCAACATGTATGCTAAATCCTACATGTCTTGCATATGCGTCATAAAATGATTTTGCAGCATCTTCGGATTCAAACAGCATGCCCACTTGTGGCTTCCTATATGCATCACCATTCTGATTATTTACTTCTCTTTCAGCCAAGTTTAGAGTCATATTTTGTTCCTGGCCTTTTTCAGTTTCAACATTTTTAGAAGCAGGTCTATCACTGTTTTCCCCTTCATCTACTGCCTCGACATCCATGATAGTGTAGCTAATGATAAGAGCACCTCAATAGTTTTCCTTGAAAGGACTAGAAAACATGACTTGTGCTAATCCTTTTGAAGCAATGATGGAAATCGCCTGCATTATCTCTACCTACACAGTGCATTGAATAAGAACATCTCGTTTGTAACAGATCATAGAAATATATGATTACACACTTGGGAAGTAATTTTCAAATTCTAGAACCCAGAAGGTCAAAGGAATTTCCATAAGTTTAAAATCATAAAATCACCAATACTGTCAACCCATTAGAGATATCAATAGATCCTACTGCATGAAAATTCTAGTTTATTCTAACCTAGAAAGTGTGGTTGTTGCAGCTTGGGTAAAGTAATTAAAAAAGACATTTGCGAGTTTTGGTCTAACATCCACAAAGTCACATTTTTTATAAATATTAGAAAAAACTGATATTTATATGTTCAGAAAACCCTTGATTGAAACTAGTGAAGCATTTTTCATGGAGAAATCAAATTGAAGTTATTATAAAATGAAAAATAATTTAATTTTCATTTGAAAAAATAATTGTAGTCAAAATACCTCAGACGTTAATTTTAACAGGTTTCTACAAGTGTGAATTTGTTCTATATAAAGAACAGCATAAAGCCTCAAAAAGTGTTGTTGCAGGATTATTGAACCCTAAATTAAAAACTGCAAGAATTCCTAAGAAAATATGCTCATGGCAATAATTTCATTAAATCATGAGAAACTATCTGGTACAACATTGAAATTAGACACGGAAATTATCTAGACCGGCTTTGCCTTGTTGAAAGAAAATCTTAATCACATAAAAACCTACAATTCGCACCTATGGTTAGAGTCTGTTTTCAGAACACCTGTCCAAAAAAATACACAGAAACTCTTCAATCCAATAACCTTTTTTCTTCATAGCCAACAACCACTTAATCACTTAAAAAGCTACAATTTTGCAACATACACACCTCCACCTATTTTTTTTTAGTCAGTTTTTCTTTTCAGATTACCTATCCATTGTTACTTAAAAATATATACAGAGACCATTCAATTCAATAACCTTTTCTTTTTCTTCATTTTCAATAAAACTACACATTATGGATTATCACATAATAAATACAATATCTTCCACTACAATTGCTGACCCAAAATCATGTTTACACTTTTACAATTCTCAAAGAGCATTTGCCATTACAACCCATTCATAATCATTTGATTCTTGGCTCTTCCGAAAGAGCAAAGTTTAATTAAAAAAATGATATTTTTTAATTACCATAATGATAAATAATGGAAAAATAAATAAATTCACTTCCAAAATCCAAACTTATTTGCATTATATGTCGAGAATGAACAAGAAAGCAAAATTCACTCACCTGATGCGCCACAAGAAAGAGCTGGGTTTAGCTTGAGATTGAGAGTAAAATGAAAACGCAGCGTTTTGGTCCACAAACCCTTCGTGTTGGTGATTAGGAATTTTTAGTTGAGAGGAAAAAGAGCTTGAATTTCACCGTGAAAGAGTGGCAGTATCCAAAAGCCAGACACAAACGCTCACAGTTCACACTTCACACTCATATTTTCCTTTTTTTATTTAAAGAAACATTTTTTTCCAAATTCTTTTCGATTTTTGTATTTACGATTTACCTATCTAAATCTAAATATTAATTTGGATATGATGTGGATGAATATATAATATATTTAAGTAAATTAGACTTAAAATAAATATTAATTTTATTGACGTAATATTTGTATAAATATATAAATAACTCTATTTTTTTCTTATATATTGTCATTTAATTATTATTTAAAAAAATTATTTTATATAAATATAAATTTTAATATGTATTAATATAATATTTATTCAAATATATAAATAAATAGATTTTTCTAATAAAACATCACATGATTTTCTTATTTAATTAAGTTTTTTTCTCAAACTATTGTTTGTAAAACATTAAAAAAATATAGATTCATATATATATATATATATATATATATATATATATATATATATAAAAGAAAATCTTAATCCAAACAGGTATGTCGGTTGGGCATCATAGACCTTAAATTCTTTTTCGGACATGTGTCCCAGCTTAGAGAAAAAAGCTTTCTCACCTTTGGAAGCATATCGTAGAATAGAATTAGAAGTTATCTTGACTAACTCGTTATCACATCTCGAATTGGTACAACCATTCTCTTGGAAGACCTTCCTCACAGGACTCTCAATATGCTACCAGTCCGATCTAACTGGCCGGTAAACCAAATCCAATAGATAATGCATGTATTTGTTGTTGTTATGAATTAGGCCTAGTGCCTAACTAGCATTTAACAACATATAACTAATCTCTGTAGCCAATGAGCATTGAATAGAAATTTAATCCATCTTCTTATTTATAAATATTATTTTCATTAGTATTATTGGTATGCATATTCATTACTATTATACATTTTGTGGGATTTCTTTGCTAACATAACCATTAAAGTTCTTTTACAAGTATCTCATCCTCACTTGCCCTAGTTCACATTTAGAGAGTTTATTCATTTGCTTGTTTGATAAGCTCTATCACTAAAGTCCAAATGATCACCACCCTTACTTTAAACAAGATAATTAGTTTAGTCTCTTGGAATTCGGAAATTTGGATTCCTATCACCAGAATGCATAAACAATGAACAATCAAGAACATTTATTATACTTAGTCGATCCAAATTCAGGTGGATTTGCATAGGACTGGGATTTGGGTACTTCAAGCAAAAAGTTTTTAAGAAGCTAGTTGATCATGGAAGTAAGACTGACTTCAGGGCTCAGGTCTCAGATTCAGACTGAGACTAAGGAGAACATCTCCATGAAGTCGTAGAGTGACTCATCTTCTTTCTATCAAATGTTCGCGAGTACTACTGCAATCAAGTGATGTGGACTACTTGTCGCATATTAGGCTCTGAAACGTGTAATAAGTGTAGCAATAGAGTCTATCAAGTTCCTCGGCATACGAGTGTACCAATGGAGCGTCGCGCCTCTTAGGGTTGTTGGGAATACTCGACACATGATGGCATCATCATTCACGAACAAATTGATCTATGTAACAAATGTGTCCACGTGTTCATCTAGGTTTGAGATTCCATTGTAACGATCTATGGTCAGCGTCTTCCATTCGGGTGGTAGTTGTGCTTCCATAATTCCATCCACAAAGGGATAAAGTCAATTCCCCATATTTGATGCTCTTTGGATTGGCTGAGTGACCGATGAAGTTCCTTCTCTCCACGTCGTGTCAGCTTCATCGGTCCTGGACTGGTGAGTCCGATCAGTGGCAGATGTCGAGACCGAGGTGCACTGTTATCTTCCTAAAGCTATAGATATTGTTTGGCGTTCTCCTTTCGAAGGTTCTCTATCTCTTGGGCATTCTACTGCTTCAGCGTGTTCATCTCCCTTTGCAAGGCAACGATCAAAGCATGATCCTCAGGCTCCTGACGAGGGATCTTCACCACACTTGTTGGGCTCCCATTTTCATGGGCTCCCATGGTAGGCATTAAAAACAAGATGGATGACCACCCTTGTGGTGGTATTCTTTGGTTGGCTGCAATGGTCGTTTGATACCATTGGCAATGGTCAAAGGAGAAGTTTTCTAAAGGTGAAATTGGATAATAAGATCTCCATTTCCCTTCTAAGATAATGTAAATAGGGAAAATATGATTTTATTTTATCTTTCGTCTAATAATAGATAGTTTCCAGTTTTAAGGGCTTGGTTGCTAATGGCAGTCTGTAGTACTCCTTAGGTGGCTAGGAGGAAAGTTCTGTGGAACATTATTTCTGATATTGATAAACCATAATTTGAGTGATATTTTATGTGAGTTTTCATGCTATTTCATGTACTTTCTTGGCAGAACTCACGATTGGACATTAGTTTTTACTTTGCAGAAGTACAACCGCTCAATTAAGTGGAAATTTTGGGTAATGCACAATTTCATGAAGATCTAATGTTTATTTTCACTTGATAACGGTCATGGTAAATTGACCACAATCATGATCAACTCCAAAAGGGTCATGGCCAACATCATAGGGTTGTTATCAGTTTGCAAAGTTCCAAAATGTCATAACTTCCAACAACGAATGTGGTCAACCACGAGGGTCCTCGTCATTTCAAAACATATCAAGCTTCTGCGTCAGGATTCTGATAACGGTCGTGGTGAATATCACCATAATTAAGGAAATTATCTTTAGGCGTATAATTAAAGTAATTGTAGTTAGAGATCTAATTAGAATATTTATCTATAGTGCACATAATTAAAGTAATTATTTTTAAAGATCACATTATAATATTTATCTATAGTGTGCCTATTCAAAGTAATTATCTTTAGGGTCTAATCAGAATATTTACCTATAGGGCACCTAATTAAAGTAATTATCTTTATAGATCATATTAGAATATCTATCAATAGTACATTTAATTAAAGTGATTATCTTTAAAGATCATATCAAAATATCTATCTATAGTTTTCCTAATTAAAGTAATTATCTTTAGGAGTCTAGAAAAAAGAAGTTGGAGTTTGTACATGGGAAGATTCAAAATTCATTATATAGTTTACATTGTTTGAGAGATTAGAGAATGTTTCTAGCGTTTTTGAGGCGTGGGCAACACCATAACGATGGATTGTGATAATCGTTCCTCCCCTACAGGTATGTCTATGCTAATTTTTTCTAGACTTTCTAGTTTTGTTTTGGCCATGAGCGGCTAGTCTCCCCTAGTCCAAGGTTTATGATGTAACTGTTCAATTGTACTCCTTCCTTCGTTCTTAATGAAATTCGTCTATATTTTATGTTAATTAATTCTTTGCCTTATTGTTATTGTTAATTAAGACTTGATCAACCTTAACTTAATCGAATATACAATGGTGATCATCCTCATGTATTTGGTGGATCTAGGTAGTGAATGTTTTTTTATACCAAATTGCATGGTCAAACTTTTTCAGTAATCTCCAATAGATTGGTTTATATTTAATTAGTCATCTCTAGAACTTATTTTATCCTTTGTCTTAATTTGATATATTCATGATCATTGGAGTATCGATTTAAGGCAAAAGCATCTATTGACCCAGATCAAAATCTTTAGGTGACTTTGGGAATTAGTAATTCACATGGGGTAGGAATTTATTAGGAACAGAGTTTGGAAGAAATTGGTACTAGTGAATCATAATCCCCGATTGCTTTAAATATCACTTAATTTTCTCATTTATCTTATTTTACTTGCTTTCTTTTAAAATTAAAATCACAAAAATAATTCAATTTCTTCTTAATTTACTAAAATTGTTTAGTTTAATAATTTTGACTATTTGGGAACACAATTGATCTCTAGTGTTCAATATCTAGACTTTTAGTTCATTGTTAATATTGCGCAAGGTACACTTGTCATTGTGTTAACATATTTTACGCATCAAATACCAGTAGTGATCTTGATGGTGATTGGGCTTTGATAGGAGACTTCAACTATAATCCTTCTCCTAATGAAAGAAGAGGTTCCACTTCCACTTAGGGTCATCGAGACATGGAGGCCTTTCGAAATGTTCCTCAAGAATGTAATCTTCTTGATATGGGGTATCAGGGGGACTTTATCATGTGGGAAATTTAGAGGATTAGAGTAAAGCTTGATCATTGTTTGATTAATATTGGTTGGCAAATTAGATTCCAAGAAGCCTTAGTAGTTCATCTAGGCTGGATGAAATTGGATTATCATCCTTTGCTTTTGAAGTTGAAGGGGACAAAATATGTTAATAGACATAAACATTCGTTCAAATTCGAAGCTAATTGGACGTTGCACAGTGAGTTTCCAAGCCTTGTCAAGAACCATTAGGGAAAGGGCCTTGAGATCTCTTCTTGGTCTAGGACTATTTCAGCCTTTTCTGAAGACTTAAAGAGATGGAACTGTGAGACTTTTAGGTGCATCCATAAAAGGAAAAGGTTGTTGAAGCATAAGCTTGATAGGCTGGATAGTAGAAGATCCTATAATTAAGACTCAAATATTGATGCTAATTACAAGAGGGTATGGAGAGACTATTGATAATTGCTATTTATACGTAAATTATGTATTTAAATTACATAGCAATTATCTTTTTTTTCCTCTTTTATGCTTTTTCTGTGATTGAAAATATAAGAATTTAACTTGTCTGAGCTTTTATCTAATAAATGCTAAAATTAGTTGATTTATAGTTTGTTGATTGTATTTTCTTTGCAAGATTACACATTAAAGACTTGGAAGATGGATTAAGGATTTGAACTTAGCGCGCATATACAGGCTTAGAGCGTTGCCAATATTAAAAAAAACCCAATAAAACAAAATTTGGATTATAAAAAGGGGTGAACAGTCAGAGGCAAAACATATTGAGAAGCCAATAAATCCAATGAAGATTTTTTCACTTATATATTATATCTTGATATTATTTCTAATCAATGTGAGACTTAAGTTTTTTCCAATACACTCCACATCCAACACTTTTGAACTCTAATACCATCATAAAATATGGATTTGAGTCTAACTCAACCTCAAAAATTAACTCTTTAAGGATGAGAATTGTTGTTACTTATATATTATATTTTGATACTCTCTAGTCAATATAGATATGAATTTTTTTCCAATATCTCTACTATCAAATATCACCATTAGATGATGACTAAACATAACCAAAAATTGTTTGGATAAATTTTATATTAAACAATTTCTAGCACTTTAAAATAATTTTTAGGTAACAGTGGTTACTCTCTCCCACCATGTGTTTATGTGGGATCTACTTTTTTCTTTTGCCTAAAACTTGTTTGACTTTTTAATCTGATGATTGATTTAGAAGGAATATATTTTATTATTATAAAAGTTTTCTCTAATTATAAGAGACAAGTAATTGTTGGCATTTAAAAATTGTCAGAAATTATGTAATAAATTTTAAATGTCACCATCAAATATTTTTTGGTGATTTTTTACCGCAATAAAAGAAATATTACAAAACAAATTAAAATATTAATAAAATTAAAATAATTTTACATTATTATTTAACTATGATATTTGTTGGTGTAGACTAAAAATAATAACGGAATAAAAATTCATAGATTAAGACCAATCAATTTTTTTCTTCAGAAATTAAAAGTGGAATTGAAAAAAAAGTTTAAGGACAGATAACTTATCTTAATTTTATTTATTTATACCTTACAAGAGTATCTTTTAAAAAGGGATCATCTTGTTGGTGCATTCGTGCGGTAACGGGAGGCGACAATAAACGTCTGCGTCGCTTACATAGCTGAAAACTTCCATACCCATTATCTGTTATAATTCTACATTCACGCTCCAAAGTTCAAACCCCACTTCAGATTTTGTTTGCTGGGTATCATTTCTTTGCGCTTTCTTTCATTCTTAACGTTATCTGATTCCATTTTGGACTCTTTCGTTGCATGAGTAGTTTTTCATATCTGCGCACCACCTGTTCGATTATTTGCCCAAGTGGTTTACACGCTGGAATTTTTGCTTTTTGTTTATGTTGCTCGTGTACCTTATTGTCAGAGCTTTGAGTATGTTTGTGGGGTTCCATTTATATGGTTGACTCGTTAGGAAATTTGAAAATGGTGGAGGCTTTATTTATTTATTTTACTCAATTTGTTTTTTGGCGTGTTCAAAAGGAAGGGTTTTGGGTTTGTGTCATTTTTTTATGATAATTTGTATTGCTGGTTTTTCTTGACAATGCTAGATTGGCTTGTAACTGGTTTGTATTTGGGTGCTGATAGAAGCTGAGTAGTGACTATGCATTTTATGTTAGACAAAACTTAAATACTGTTCCTTAAGTACTTTTAGTGTTGTTCTCTAATCAGAATTGGAGTTTTACATCAGTAATCTATAGTGACATTTAATTCAAACCTTTATTATGCAGATTACTGTGGTGAAACTCTGATTGTGATTGGAAAACATCACCAAAAACACTTAAGGAATTGCATTTAAGTTTTATTCTTCTATGTTTTGATATTGTCTTGTGGGTGATGTGTTGTCATGCCTATATTGCTGCTGGGAGATTAAATGGTATTAGATTTTAATGTTGAGGTTGCTGGCTGAATTTCAGAAGGAAAGTGTTCAAAGGATCCAATCCATACATGAGACACAATGGCAACAAACACACTCATGTTAGCTTCAATGTGTTATTATTGCTGCCACTGTGATTCATGAATAAGTCACTGTCTCAAAGGATATGGAGCTGTTTTCTTCCAGTGAATATTTGGTTTGAAATTTATGTAATTTTCTCTGAAAAGTGATTACTAGTTTCCCTCAAACAATAATGGAAGCAGCAAAGGTTCTTTCACACTGCAAAACTGCCCCTTTTGGTTTCTCTATCGTGAGCAACAAAGTGTCTCTAAGACCTTTCAACAAACATTTTCATGCTGATGTACTTGCTAACAGACCCAAGAATATTAGTTTTCAATTGAATTGCACCTATGGAAACCCTTTTTCCTCAGTATCGAAACCAGCAAGAAAATGGGCTGATTTGTTACCTTTTCCCAGATGCTCAATTTCCAGTAATGCCAGCACTGAATCTCAAAATTCAGTCCTAGAGTTCTTCAGAAATCTATCATTTGATTCAATAAAAGCTACTCTTCTGCAGTTGACTCCGATTGATGTTGTAAAGTGGTCTGGGATATTATGCATCATAACCGCAGCCACAAAATGGACTAAGAATATGCTTTTCAGTCCCTTCTTTTGGATGTATTTTAGCTGGACCTGGTTGTTCTGGCCTTGGATGGCAGCCGTAGTGCTTGCAGTCTATGGGTTATATTGCTTTCGGAAACATCTGCATGGTGAGGCAAACATATTTGAGCAATTGGCAATTGTTACATCAGTTTTTATGTGGCTCACCCTTGTTCCACCTGGTCATTTCAATGGCTACCTTGAAGGCTGGCCTTATGTTTTCTTTTTTGTGTATCATTATTTCTTTTTCTTCAATGTTAGTGTTAGAAAGCGGTTATATGGAGATTATTTTGCTAGGCCCCATGACCCAAAGTGGGACGTGAACTTGCCAATGTGGTCTCGCCTATTGTTCAGCGCAGGAGTCATGGTTGGCCATTGGCTTGCAGCATTTGAAGGGCCTGAGCTTCACCTCATACCGGGTGGGTGGAGCAATCTTGGAATCTGGGCTTTAATCATTACAACTCTGCTAATGCAGTATAACGCAACATTGTATCTCGCTAAGTATTCAGAAAATGTGGTGGAGCCAACTGCTGTTGTGCAATTTGGACCTTATCGTTGGGTCCGTCATCCAATATATTCATCAACCATGCTTTTGTTTGTAACATACTGCATTGCACTTCGAGCACCTCTGAGTCTGCTATTTATTGTAGCAGTATGCTTGTTGTATTATAAGCAGAAGGCAGAGAGGGAAGAGGATTTGATGGTTGAGACTTTTGGCCAGAGTTACACAGAATATGCAAGCAAAGTTAAGTACAAGCTTATTCCTTTTATCTATTAGTTGATCTCCAGAAGTTTAGTCAGTCATCAAAATCTGATTGTAATGTCAGGTTTAGGCAAAAGATAGTGCCAATTCTCAAAATCCAAGTGTATGTCTTTGTTTACTCTTTACTTTGTTATCTGCAGTGTGTTTAACTTGCCTTAAATTATGGCATCCTGTGTACTTGTGGTGATTACAGTTTTCAATATTTAGGTTTTCGATGATGTTTTGTTTCATATAAGCTTAGATGGTTTAATATGTCTTTGATCAGAACATGCAAACTTTGACTATATAAATCTGTTGTCTATATTGAGCTGTGTGCCTTAATTGGTGCTAAAGTTTACTTTGCCTAATTCATAGAAACTAAAGTTTCTACCATATATAGCTGCTTTCTGCAAATGGTTTTACTTGAAATGAAAGGGCCCATCCTCGTGCATTTTCCTGTTCCACGTAGACAAAACAATCGATCATTTTTTCCTATTATAATATGACCTATGCTGGCACTCTTATCCAAAATTTTTGTGATAAAATACTTCGCATGTTGATATGGTTGTGGTTTTCAGTACTTGTGTTCATGGCCATTCTGTCCCATTAATCTGGATTGGCCCAAAACTAATTATAACGTGTTCGAATTGTGTTTTGGATTGTTCTTAGTTTAATTAGTGTCCTGTATTTTTTAAAAAATTTATAACTTTTTTAACAATTATATATTACTAACACAACTTTTTGACTCAATGTATAACATGTTATGGATTGATAGTATATATTTTGATATATATTGAAGAATGCATCTTAATTTTAGTTTAATATTTCTTTAATTCAATGATTTGATTAAACATAATATTAAACTTTATATATTATGTTTCTATAGTGAATAATCTATTATGTTTCATCTCATATTAGTGGGGCTTGACTGAGTCAGGTTCAAGTCTAAATAAATGATGCTATGAGAATTTCATGTTATGTAAGGATTAAGATAAACTCGTCTTATTTTTTTGGTTTGAAGGAGGGAAAACCCCGAAGATAAACTCATGTTACTCATCTTAAGGACACTTCTTGCACCCGCCGGATTCCAATTCTTTATTGTCCATTAAGTTGAATTTTTTCTTTATGTTGCAAAATCAATGTGTAATTTACCTTTTTTTTGGGGTGAATGTGCTTGACCATTTTTTAAGTGCACATAAGCTTAGTATCAATTATCATTAAAAAAAAAGCTTAGTATCAATTTAGCTACAAATAGAAACGTAATATTTTTCTTCTTTTCATAAAATAAAAGGGAAAATATGAAAACCATTTAAATTTTGGGTTTGGCTATTGGATTTGCACACATCCTGATCATATCAATAATTATTCTTAGAGTCTCACACACATATTCTCATCATAACAATAATTATTCTTAGGGTCACACACATTCTGGTCATATCAATAATTATTATATCAATAATTATTTTTAGAATTTGTTTGATTCGTTAAAATCATGGTACAGGAAAAAAAAAAGAAACACTTGATATTTATTATTATTTGACAAATAATGGACTGTGCAAATAAAATAATATAAAATTTACTAAAATACTCTTTTAATATTTTATCTTAATACAATATCAAATTCAATATATTTATTAAAATAAAGTGGGAAGAGAGAGATTTGAATAAAAAAAATTAGTGTTTTCTTTTTAAAATGATTATGTAAGACAATTACTATTTTTTTGATTATTAAAAAGATAAAAGTTGAGATAAATATGTTTTTTTAATACTTTCTACTTGAGACAAAAAATTGTCTCACATTGTCTGAATAATAAAAATTAGAGATTTTGTCTTCTTTTTAATTTTCTTAATATGTGTTATTCCCTAATCATTTTTTAAATTTAATGTGAAACAAAAATATTTATCTCATCTAATACCGTGATTTTTAACTAATCAAACGGTCCATTATTATTAAATTAATTTAGGAAGACAAATATTCTAACACATGCATACTAGCGGTCGGCGACATATATAGAACAAACCAAACCAGAGATCAGATTTCAGATCTCAACACCAACTATCATGCCCACATTAAATAAAAAAGGCAAAGGAAAAGAAAGCCCAAATTGTTTAAACAAAGAAAAACTGGCCTTTGCAGTTTGCATCCCCAATGCTAAAAAAAGTCTGAACTGATAATCTTAATGTATGCTGCATTGAATTATCCCCTAAGAATAGGAATAGTTCAATTTTCCCTCTCTCCATCTTCTTACCCAAAAATAAATAAAAAAAAGGAACTATGTTGCACCCAAATCACATTTTTAATTTTTGCTCCTTTATACTAAAATCCAAGTCTAAAATGAAAGATAAGGGAGTATGGATGAAAGGAAAATCCTAAAACCAATGAACACTTTCACAAGTCACCCAATGTTCACACCCATCCACCAACCTATCACAACAAATCCCAACAACATACATAACAAACCCAATAATCTACACAAGGTTCCATTCCATGTAAGCTCATCCAACACCCTTCTTAAGAGATCATAGATCTAAAGTATAGTCACTAGAAACTGTAGTTGTTGTAGATGATGGTGAAGAAGAAGAAGCAAATGAAAGCATCTTCTTCTGCTTATTATTATTATTATCTACATGATGATACACCATGCTTCTTCCACCAGCCCCATTTGTGTCTCCACACTCAACACTATCCAAAACTGCACTCATGTTGTTGACATGACTCTCAGTCTCATTATCACCAGGTTGTGTGCTGAACAGAAAATCAATGTCTTCCTCAAACCCTGCACCATCAAACATGCCTGCCAAGTCATCATCACCTTTGCTGAAAGCCAAGTTTGGATCTTGAAACTGAGATAAGCCAGTGTACATGAAGCTCCATGGCAGATCCTGTTCAAGCACATGGTCCATAATTGTGACCAGTGATGATGATTCTTCTTCCCTTGGAGAGACATATTGGGTGTATTGAACTTGGTGCTGCTGTGGTAGCATGTGCAGATTTTCAGATGGGGGTGGTGTAGTTATTGTTGTTGTGTGTTGTTGTTCTACTTCTGCTTCTTCGGAGTCAGAGGAGTTAGGAACTGTTTCTGTTTGTGCTTCTGTTTGTTGTTGTTGTTGTTGTTGTAGGGTTTGGTCATTTTTCTTCTTTATTTTGTCCATGTAGTTGCTTATGTCAAAATTCGTCACTGCATTGACTCCACGGTACTCTATTGCTGCCATGTCATATGCCACTGCTGCCTCCTCTTGAGTTTCTTTGGAGTTCAAATGAAGCAAAAGAAAAAATGACCGTACCCCAAAAGATTAGCAATTAAAAAAGGAGAAAAAAATTATACATTAATATAATAAAAAATTATGCAATCATCCAATCATAATTCACCATATAATAAATTTGTTTACTTTTAAAATAATTATCTTAAAATAATTTAAACGATTATTTATAATTTAAGGACAGTGTAAAATATTATATTATCAGTTAATAGACATTGAACTTTAAAAAAAAAAAAAGAATAAATAATTTATGCATTGAGTGTGTAAAGGGTAAATTATTTTTACACTTTCATCTAATTATATATCATTGTATTTGAAAAGTTTGTTATCTTAAAAATCATACTAAGAATGGATTTTTAACTGATTGGCAATCTAATTTTTTTTTAAAAAATAAAACTTAGATTGACATCGTATAAAAATTAAAACGGAGTGTGTTAACTAAAGTGGTTGGTGACTATTTAATTCATGAAAGAATAAGATTTGCAAAAAGACAACTTTATGACAGACATTATTATACATAGAATCTCACAAAGCTAAAAGCTTGAAGTATCACGGCAGGATTACTATTCACGTGCCCACTGGATTTGGGGGGTTGTTAGTGTTCTGCTTCTTGATCTAGTTTTCTTTTTAATTTAAGCATTTCTTTTTAGCTGACGATAAAATTATTCAAAACAAACTTTCATTTTTATTCTGCTTTCAAGATTGGCAATTTTTAAATTGTTACTTTTGACCGACATGTTGGCAGGAGATTGTGGACACTGCATATGAACAAAGCATTGTCAAGGATATGCTGTACCATCCAATATGCTTGTCTATTGGGTTTAGGGCTCTCTTGTCAAATGTTAGATTCAACTTGGCCAACTAATTGTGCATTAAACATAGCTAAATTTTACAAAAACATTATTTAGACATTTTTTTTTAGTTTTCAAAAAATTGTCATAGCACAATATTTAAGTTAAGAGAATGACATAATTTTATTTTGCCTATATGCACTTTTGATTCCCTTATTATTATCATTTTACGAATTTGGTCTCATTTAAAAAAAAATGATCTCACTGATTTAATTGTACAATTTTGGTTTATCTGTATAATATTGGACAACAAGTTCTAAACCAAAATTGTACAACTAAAACAGTAAGATGATCAAATTACAAAAAAAATAAGGGAACTAAATTTGCAAAATGATGATAACAAAGGAACAAAAATATTATTTAACTTAAATTTGTTTTCTATCAAGCTATAGGCAAATACATTTACAATATGTGACAATTTATGAAAAATGAAAATTTCAATATGGTTGCACAAGAATTAGAATTATGGGTATGTCAACCCTACTCACAATCCCCTGGTGGTCACTTTAAATAAATTGGACCCATCAAGAAAGGGGTGTGGGGAATGCACGTGCCATGTTGCTTACTGTAGCAGCTGTAACTTTCCTATGATCCTATTTTTATGTGATCCACAACCACATATTATACTGTCAGACCAGAAATTGATGCATACTGCAACTAGTGGACAACAGTACTGCAGCTACAGTTCATGCAATGAGCACATCTCACACATGCACCCTAAAACTGAAGCTTTTACTGTCTCATTAATTATGAGAACTGCAGTTTTACAAGCTGTACTGTGGTAAAATATTTGTCTTAAGAATTAAATCTTCCCTCTCTTTTCTATCTCATTTGTTAATCTTTTAATTGAAAGATAACACCCCAACAAAAATAAATAAAAGAAAGTAAATTGCCACTATAAAAAGAGTTTTATTTTTTTACTGGTATGTTATTTTTTGAATGAATTTTTTTGTTGTCATTTGTCAAAGTTACTTTCCAGTTAACAAAAAATGGTAACAAAACAGGTAGAGTCAGACAGAGAGAATAGGAAATTTGAATCCAGCTACATGTGGTTCGGACTTCTAAGAGAATTTTTGTCCTATACTATATATAAAAATGCAATTTTGAAGAAGCTACTAGATCTGTATATTTTGTTTAACCAGAAGGAGGATGAGTAGAAAGAGAAAATTTTGAAATTTAAATTGGAAAGAAAAAGAAAAAGAAAGAAAATAAAATTTTGTTATTGGAATTAAACCTTTCTCTTTTCTTTATACTAATTTTTTCTTCAACTAAATAAAAATTATCAATATTCATTTTTGCGAGTAAAGGGTGGACTTATTGTGTGTAATTATCAAATAAATAAAAAGAATCTTAGTCTAATTAAATATTTATTTATTTTATTTGTCATTTTATTAGTATGGAATATCATCGCCTTTGTTGATAATTCTTCGTTATGGAATTTGATTGATTATATTTAATGAAAATTTTATTTTTTTAATCATATTTTTTTATTTATAATGCTCTAACTCGAGTGGAATATATTTTAAACATGGAAGTTGGAAAATTAGCAAAAAATTCATAGACTGAATGAAGGTGAAAAATAGCATCATTTAATTATGTGCAATTTATGAGGCGCCGGATAAAGGAATTTTATTTTATGAAACACAAATGCGAATGCGAAAGCGTACTCTGGGGTCTACAAATTGTACTTTTCCCAGCTATGGATAGCCACATGCCCATGTGACATTCTTTGCTTAGGTTGCGAAAGAGAGAAAAGAAATTACGCTTTATATTTTCCCTTTGCAATTTCACAAAATTCACCTTAGTTTTGTTATAACACTTCCCTAGGACAAAAAGTTTGAAACAATTTCATATAGCAAAAAACAGAGTTTGCAACAGTTTTAATCTAAGAAAATATAGATGTGACAACTTACTATATGTTCCCAAGTAGAGGTACTTGTTTCCACATACTCTTCCAATGCGAGCTTCCCAGCGACCATTATGATGATGCCTATCCAAAGTATAAGATATGTATTAATATCATAATACTTAATTTACTAAGAATATTTACCATTTTAATTACCAATGTAAATCGAAAAACCCATACTAGGCCCTCCAGTCACACATTAAACGAGATTAATCTTTGATCTAGAGGGTTAAAAGATTTGTAATCTCCGATCCAATCAAGACAAAAAAAAAATTCACTGAAGTGAGTTAAGTGATTTTTTACACGTCAATTCTTATGCACCCAATTGTAAAATTAAAGAAATTGACTTTAATTATGAGAAAATATCATTTGAAAATGCAACTAACCTAGCAACCCCACGGTACTTAGAGATGCCTCTAGAAAAGCCACTGCTTTGGCGCCGCAAAGAAGCTAAATATTCTTCTCTTGAAACCTTGTCCATTTCCTCGAGGTCCTTGGTATAAGTTTCTATCTGCACGGTTCAACTAAAATTAGTTAATAGAATAAAAATATTTTCTTATCTTATTATAAATTATACAAAAATAAATAAAATTAATATACCGGGAAATTCAGGGTTGCATCTTTTCCCCAGTACTTAAGGGCTGCAAGGTCATAGGTACGGCCTGCAGATTCTTCAGTATCATATGCCCCTACGTGAACAAAAATAAAGAATTGAATCTTTCTTGATCTTAAAAAATAATCCGAAAAGAAGGGATACTGCAATACAATTAATTAATTAGAAAAAATTGAGTCGACTAGGATTTTGTGAGATCCAAGTGCATGAAAAAAGGACTTACCCAAATAAACTAAACCAGCCCCAAAAGTGTATGTGAACGTTGCAATCACAAAGATTACCAGGAATAAAACAAGGTCAGAAATGATGATAATAATAATAATAATCACCACTTAAAAAAATACACAGCAAAAATAGTAAACAAAAGGTAATAGATCTCCTTGATTTTCTCTATCTTGTGTTTTTTTTCTTCCCTTTTTTTAAATTTTTTTCTGCATTAATTTAATCACCCCACAGAAAACCAAATTACCTTGTCTACCCTTCTTGCTCTGAATGTTGTTCCAAGAGCTCTTATCCCATAGGTGAGCTTCAAACCTCCCTGTCCACCTATGCCTATTGATCAAAGAACAATTATTAAGTGACATGCAAATGCAAGTGAAACCCCATTTAGGAGAATAAAAATAATAATGCAAAACAGAATTGAAAAAACAGTGACTCAAATCAAACCTTGTAACTCCTCTATAAATAGAGCTTCTTCTGCCACCAGTGGTGGTTTGGTTCTGCTTGCATTTTTGTGACTTCAAATTATTCCTCCTTGGATGCTTAGGCCTTCTTTTTTCAATGGGATGATGAGCTTCAAACCCAACAGAGGAAGTGGATGATGAACAAGAAGATGCTGGAGACCTCTTCATTTGGGGCCTCTATCTCAATCAATGCCAACAACACCCACCTTTATTGCCCCCCAAAAAAAAAACAAAAAATGAAAAATACTCAATGGGGTGTGTTTGGAGATGAATACTAGACCAAAAAAGAAAGAAACAAGGATTTTGAATGTGTTCCCACTTCCCAAGTTTCTCTCTTTTTTATGATAGCATCTTTGTATATGTAGTAGCAGTAGTACTAGTAGTAGCAATCTGGTTACCTAAAGTGGTTTACCAAAACATAGAGAAAAAAGGGAGAATGAAGAAGGAAAAAGATTTCGGGGGGTTTTATGAAAGGAGGAGAAAAATAGTATTTAAATAAGCAATTGAATCTTTAATTTCTGGGGGGGTGGGGGTGGGAAGGATGTGAAGGGAGTAATGGGTTTAACCTTGGGTTGGAATTTAACTTGATCAATTAACCATGGCTAATTAAGTGGCTTGAATTTGAGCAACACTTGGCAAGGTGGTGCAGCCATGCTACCAATGGTTTTGTATTCTAAGCTGGCTGGCTTTCCTGGTTAAGGAATCTCAACCCCTTTGTCAGCAATTTAAATGGTTTTTTTTTTAATTTTAATAAAAAATTAATAATAATAATAATAATAATAATAAAAAAAATATGAAAACTTTAGCTGGCTTGGATGGTGCAAGCGTCCACGTCAGTTACTGTGAGAGTGTTTCTGAAATATTAATAGTTGGAACAGGGCATGTGAGAGAGGAGGGAGAGAAGGTATCTTAATCAGAAAATTAGTTGGGAATGTTATGTGCAAACGTTCTGAAAGTTAACCAAACAATGACAGGAAACAAAATAAATTCAGAGATTATGCAAGGATGGAAAAGACACTCATCGTTTGTTCTGTTTGCTTGCTGCTGCTTTTTTTTTTTTCTTTCTTTTTTTCCCTTTTACTCTTTAGTATAATAAAGATTGTAATCTTTGTGGGTGCAATTTACAAGACAATGAATGAATAGTGGGGCTTTGGAAGGTGAATCTCACTCAGCAATGCATTAATTTGAATTATTTCCACAGATTCAAACATCAATTCAATCTTTCATATACTAATACTAAAATTACTTTGTCTGAATTGAATTTATCTTTCATCTATTGTATTGAGTCATATGTGATCCCTTCTCACATCAAATAAATAAATAAAAATACTATATTATACCTTCTATTAATTGTCACTTTTGAGACAATTAATAGTTGTTTCACCTTAAGTTTGGATCGATATCATAGAGCCATGAATGCTCGTTACTTCTGAAGCAACTAATAATTGTTTATGTGAGACAATTAGCATAGTCTTTAGGAGATGAGTTAAGATCGTGTTTACTTTGTATCATATTTTCTCTTTTACTCCCTCTATCCCTAATTATAAAAGTTTTTAATTTATATTTTTTAAAAATAATTAATTTAGTTAATCATATTAAATCTATTAATTAATTATAATATCATTTTAAAATTGTCCTTTTATTATATTTTATTCATTTAATTATTTTTCATTAATATTTGAAGAAAGAATAATAAAATAGTATATAAGGAAAAAATAATTAATACATCTAAAAATTAAAAAATAATCTTATAAAAATAGATAAATAAATTTTTGAAAGAAATCTTATAATTAGGAACAATAATTATTAATTATTTTGAAATGATTCATTTAACAACTCAGATTTTTTACCATATACTGCACGAAAAAATGGAAGTAATAATTTGAAATACTGGCTTACATTAGTTAATTATGAAGATAGGCCATTAAAAACATTGTCGCTTTAAAATTAAACATTTAATAGTTAACCTATAGTTAACTTGAATTAAATTAGAGTAAATGGGAATGAGAGGAGAAATAACACTAAAAATGACTAATTTTAGAGTTACTTAAACTTAATAAATAGTTTCTTATTTTTTTTATCCGTTGGAGGTTGGAGGTAGTTTAGATGGCAAATTGAACATCTTAAAAATAAGCAATGCATTTTATATAAGAAACGCTCACTTAAGAATTAAAAAATAATTTATTTACAACAACAAACATCATCTAGTGCAAAAAAGAGGAAAATATTTTGTAAATGAGACCTATTCAAAGAAACGTTTTATTGAAGAAAATCACAAACTCTATTTCTTATGTATTTACATAATTACAGAACCACCAAAACTCAACTCAATAAGACACGCAAATAAACGCTTATAGTAGGAGATGTGGTAATAAAATTGTCCTATAAAGATTAGTCATAGATTAAACCAATAAATACACACTAATAATATAGTGACTAAAAAAAGAATTGTATTTCATTGTTATAATTACATAAATGTTATAACATATTCTCTATGAGTTGTTAAAAATTATTAAAAATCACATATTTTATGGGCCTCGCTTATAATTTAATAATTCTTTCTCTTCATTTTGAATTTTCAATAAATTTTATTTAATAACAAAGTGTGTTGAAAATACTCCACTTCAAATTTTATGATTTAAGCTATTTTAATTAGATATATGAATAAAATGAATCTCAAATCACTTTGAATCTTACAATATATGGATAAAAATCAATGCAATTTCTTATCATCGGCACAAATCATACAATTCAATTTTTTGTTTTTTTAATAGTAATTCTCGAGAAATAAATAAAAAGTCATATAAATTTAATTTTTTTTATTAAATCCTAAGATGTACAAGATGTACAGGTAATACATACATCAAAAAATGGCTTCTCCTAAGTTAACTTTCAGTCCCAAAAAAATGCCACATTTAACTTCTCTAACATCAATCACATTTGAAGCATCGAAGTGGCTCCAAGCACCAGCAAGAGAACAAGGTTCCTGGTTTGTTGCCTCCCTTATATAGTAATCACTGCCACGAGATGTGTTTCATGACCAACAAAACACCCCCAGATTCACAATGTTTGCCCCAAAAGGCTGTTTCTATGATTCCATATGCACCAACAAATTGATTGATTTTTTTTTTTGATTTTTTTCATTCATTATTTTTTTTACTAAAATATTATTAACTATTTTATTATAAATCTTATAAATTAAAAATATAAATGTATTATTTCTCTTCTTAGGAAAGAAGATTAACATATGTTAATCAATTAAATAGTAAATAATTAAATAAAAAGAGAGAGAAAAGATTAGTTCCAATAGTTTTAAGGGTAAATCTAAAAAAATAATATAAATTATTAATAAATTAATATTATTAACTAAATTTACTTATTTTTTTAAAAGATATGAATCAGTTAAAATAATTTTATATTTAAAAATAAAGGGAGTATAAGATATATTTGTGCGTATAAAAAAATCTATAAGATTTATTTTATTATCACATATAAATATAAATTATGATTAACAATTTAAAAATTAGATCGATAATTCACAAATTGAATAATAATTTTTTTGGCTCTGGTAAGTGGGATTCAGTTTACCTAAATTTTTGTAAAAATTAAATAAAAATTGATAACCTCTATGTTTTAAATTTCTTATAAGACACCAGTATCTCATACTCCCTCTATATATATATATATAAAGATATTTTATATTTATTAAGAAAATCAGTTAATTTTATTAAATTGTATTATTTCTAATTAAAAAAATTTCAAATTATTT
>PYAF01000082.1:502538-525387 GCA_007407185.1 Glycine tomentella
CTTTTGCTCTGCTCCTCAAGCAGCTTCACTTTAGCTTACTCTCACTCTCAATCTCTCACACGATAGACAGGTAAGCTTCCTTTTTTTTAGGTTAGGTTTTGTGAAAAAAAAACATTAAAAAGGTATTTTTGTAACTTCACCCTAAAAATTAAGGGTGGGCACTTGCCCACCTTCTCCATAACGTGGATCCGCCCTTGGCCACGTGTGTAGCATCTTGTTAAAATTCCTTGCTCAAATAGTATAAGTTTACTCAATTTTTTATAGGTTAAATTAAGTAATTTGGATCTTGTTGAACTATATAGTTCAACAACTTTCAATTAGTTATTTGAACTATTATTTTTTATTAGGTTCTTAAAAATTTGACACACAAACACAAACACAAACACAAGGTGTGCGCGCATGCGTTTGTGTGTGTTGCTGGCACTCTTACGTGAACACGCAAACAGATGCGCATTTAGATTTATATTACATGGGTGAATGATAAGGTCAAAATTACAAGGCATATATAAATAAATAAAAGAGTTGCTTAATCTATGCCTCCAAGTCAATTCCTTATCCCAGAAAATTTAGATAACAAATTATTACACCACCACCACCACAGAGTAACAAACTACCAGAGTGAATTCTACTTTTTAGTAGTACTCTATCAATCAGCAAGCTCTCAGCAGAAGATTGAAAACTATACTCATGAGGGTCACAATAATTTGATCTCATAGTTGAAGACTTCAAAACATTTTTTTCGAACTTTTTTATGTACTGTTGGACGTCTTGTTGAATTGCAGAGGTTTCGGATGGCTTCTCTGCAAAGGAGAAATAGGGTTTGCTACCAGTTTCTGTGCTGTCAGTGATTGAACTGACTTGACCGTGAAAAGCTCCCACAGTATCAATGTTGGCAGGTGGTTGTGAAATGTCATAATGGATATTCATGGATTGTCCTCGTGTGCCCGATTCCTGTGAAAATGTAAGAGATTTATTTTCTGAAAATTCATGTGCATAATTCCTTTTAAGGGTATGTAAGAAAAGACAGAATATGTAACAACAACAAAGTCTTGGAACAACGTCAAGAAATTCAAAAACCGGTTTACATCACCTAACATTTCCCAACGCTTTCTTGAATAAATCCTTTACACTCGATGGTATGGAAAATTAAGGAATTGAAATCTATTACGGACCCAACACATGGACCCATTACAATAGGGTCCATTAAGGGTTTATAGTTCAGAATATCAACAATAATTAGAGAGATCTCAATAACATGCATAACAGTTATCAAAGGAGATCCCTTGTCTTCAAGGACAGAACAATTGGTGTCGTCTGTGGGGACGTTAAATTTCAAATCCCATCGTTCCCGATAGTAAACTCGAGAAGTAACAATTGGCGTCGTCTGTGGGCAGGTGCATCCCTCATTTCGATAAAATTATTAGTATTTGTCTTAAAATATTATATTTTACATCCCATAATTTTATATTTTGCACCCTCTAATTTTATGTATTTGAACCTCCTTATTACTTCACATGTAAGAGTAAGTAAATATACCATCTTATTTTAATAAAATGCAAAAAAATATTATATTTTACACCCCATAATTTTATATTTTGAACTCCATAATTTTATGTATTTGAACCTCGTTACCCATTCAAATGTGAGAGTAAGTAAATGCACCCTCTTATTTTAATAAAATACAAATATTTATCTTAAAACTTTATATTTTGTATCTCTTATCTTCGTGTTTGAATCTAACTATCTCATATGGTAATGATAATTATCAATTTTTATTTTTTAAATAAATTGTCCCTACTGATCCAGGGTCCTAGATCTGCAACTGGATGCAGAATGACAATGCTATGTCGCGGATCAATTGCAATTCTCCCTAAACATTGGCCTCACTTTCTTTCAAATTGTTGTGAGGACACCCCCCTCGGAACTTGAATCTGACGGGACATTTAAGTGTTTCAAAAAGAGAAATGTTGACTTAAATTTAAAAGATAAAAGAGTAAAATAAACCTTTTAAACTTAAGAGACTAAACAAGAATCTAAAATATAAATAAGAGACTAAAGATATAATTTAACCTATAATTTGATACTTGAAAATGATAAATTGTTTATTTTACTCTTGAAAAATAAAAATTAAATGATTTTTTGAATTAATATCTAAAATATCAACATGTTTATTAATTTAATTTCAAAATTATCAATTTGTAAATATTTTTATCTCTTGAGAAACCAATTTATATATATGCTAGTTTATAGAACTTTAAATATCAAAACTTGTTATTTTGAGATGCCACATTATAGATTAATTATTTTGACATTTTTATCAAGCAACTTCTTTTGATTAACTTCCTTGTGACTATTACTTTTAGGCTTAATTGCATTTTTTATTTCCAACTTACAATTTTATTCCAACAAATTAATTTAATGTATTTTATTTTTAACTTTTAAGAAACTTACCAACATGGAACAAAGTCACTGTACAGAAGTTACACATTTATCTTCAACTTTTTACTTTTTTGACAAATTTTATATCCTATTTTTTATTTTGGTAAATTTTACTTCTAACTTTTTATTTTTTTAGCAAATTTTACCCTCAAATTTTTGTACTTATTAATAGAAAAATAGTTAGAATAAAATTTACAATTTTTTTTAAAAGTTGAGGGTAAAAATGTCAAAATTTAAAAGTTAAAGATAAAATTCGTCAAAAAAAAATTTGAGATAAAAATGGAATTAAACCTTCCTTTTAACAAGGTAAACCAGCTACAAATATTTTTGTGGCTCACGTAACTTTGGAAAAAGGTTTCATATAAAACGATATCAAGGAATCGCACATCTACCACGCTTCTAATGCTTTAATGTCCATATTTCCAAAAGGTGGGTAAACTAGTTGGACATGACCAACTTGTCTGTTTAGGAAACTCCGGTATTAGAATCTCCAGCTGCAAATCTGTCAAATCTTTCATTCTCCAAATAGTTGGACCACCATAATACTCCAAATTAAGCAAACACATACAAACGTCGAGAATTAATATTAATTCAAAAGTAATAAAATAATAGAAAAAGAGTTACACATCAAACATTATAAAAAAAAATTATATATTCATTCAATCATAACATATCATATGATAAATTTATTAACTTTTAAATAATTATCTTATAGTAATTCAAATAGTGATTTATGTTTAGATTGTATGAAAAAACTATTTTATACTTAAGCATTAAACTCATAAAATAACTAGACAACAATTATTGTCTTATTTTAGGGCATCTGAATGAGACATGTCTATGATTTAGTATATGAGTGCTTTGCATTGAATCTTTTGCAGTTTTCCCTAAGCTTTGGCCTCACTTTTGTGGTTGCAATTGACCTTCTGAAAGTTTGAGTGACTTCAGCTCCTGAATCAGTTCTTTCAAATTGTTGCGAGTAGATCCTTCAACATGAATAGCTTTCTTAGCAGCATCACTAAGTGCTTTTGCTTTTCTCATTTCTAAAATCTCTTCACCCTCCATCAAAACACCAATTGCATTTCCTATCTCTTCCCTTTTTACCACCTCATCCCCAAACTCATTCCAATTCCTCCACTCATTTGCCCCCATTGGCACCCCAATTCTCACCACCTCAGCCAACAACTTCTCATTGTAAAATTGCTCAGCAAAGAGAGGCCAAGTTGACATTGGCAAACCAGTATTCACATTCTCAATAATTGTGTTCCATCCATAGTGTGTCACCATAGCTCCAATGGCATGATGCTCTAGTATGAGAAGTCGTGGTGCCCAACCCCATATTAAACACCCCTTGTTGCTTGCTTTTACTCTCTTCTTAAACTCTTGGAGAAAATCATTGCCATCATCGTCTTCAATTTTACCCTTTTTCCAAACCACCCAAATGAAATCATGGCCTGAATCCTCAAGGGCATTGTTAGTTTTGTGAAGCCCAAATCAATATATCTGGCCCACTTTGCTTTACACGTTTTCTGTTGCTCTTTAAGTGAAACGGTGAGTTTCACTTTGTAAACCTAACATATATAAAGCTTCTTTTGTCACTAAAATCACAGTGAGCATCAGCATATGTGTGACTTTGAGTTTTCCATATTTTCTCATTATTCCAGCGTTCTCTCTCTCGAAGCTTCTGGCCCCTTTCTTCTTTTTTCTCTGTTGTGACCTAGCTCTACTAGGGTTTGTTGTTTTTGTCAAAACCTTGAGTCTTGGTTGCTGAAATCAGATAGAGTGGTGATAGAGTAGTGGTCTGTGTTCTATTCTTTCTTGTTTGTTTCTGTTTTGGTGTTGTATTGCAGGTGAAAATCTCTCTCTTGGATTTGGTCCAGATTTGTGTTCTTGAGGCTATTCTCTGTAAGGAACTGGTTGAGGAGATTGCATGTTTGTTTTTGACATTGATAAAGAGTAATTCTCTTTTGTACCCTGTAAATCTTGTTTTCTTGTTTCCTGTGATATTGAAGCCTTTGTGCTTGTAGAAAGTTAGAACTGTGTATGCTTGATGAACGATGTTGTAATTGTTCTTGATATCTTAGTGTTAATAAAAGAGTATACAGGTTCTTTGTCCTTGGATGTAGGTAACAAGGATTTTATCCTAGTTACTGAACCAAGTAAAATACTCTTGTGTTCTTTATCTCTTTTATTTTCTACTTCCACGTTAATTTCAGTTTAATTGTGCATTGATAACTCTAATAGGCATGAGCTATTTCAACAAGTTAAGGGGTAGGGAACTTTTTCATGCTCCCAAAATTCACAGAGAACAGAGTTCTCTGTCTTGGAATCAAGCCATGTGAGCCACCCTTCTTCTTCTTTTCCTTCCCCTTCTTGTTCTTCTTTGGCATGCCCTCTATCTGCCTTATTCAAAGCATCTTGGTTCACCCAAAAGGAAACTGGTCCAACACTCCAACTTTTAATTCCCATGGATTTCTTGAATGCTTCTCATAATCTCCCTCAAGCTCATAAAAGGTATTCAACAACCATCCGTAGCTTTTTCTCTCTGAGTCTTTTCATCATGTTCATCAAATAAGTGTATCGAAGCCAATCTGGTAACTGCAAACGTGTCATCTTCAATTTGTGGGGCAATCCAGGAAGCATAAAACTCTCAGTATCTGAATTTACCTATAACAAACAATTATCAGAAAAATGAAAACTTAAAAAGTAATTTTTTTAGTAACCATGATATTGGTATGAAGTTGTCTCCGTCAAGAGCAGTTACACATCTTTATTGGAGATCTTAAACGAACACAAGATGTGTATTATCTTTCTTAAGGAATACAAACCGTTATCACTTGTGTCAGCCGTTATTGGTAAAAACCTAAGTATTTACTTCGCCGCAACCATGATATTGATACTAAACATTGAGTATTTAATAAAGAATAAGTACATTATAATAAAGAAGTTATGTTTGATTGCCTAGTAACAATCACCCTACTAAAAATAGGAATAGGTGTTGATAATCAAGATACAAATTATATGCATAAGACAAATAGAGAGAATAATTCTCAGGAGATGTCATTTTGATTTAAAGATGTAAAATGAATTACAGATAGTCCTATTTATAGAGTTTTGGACTAAACAAATGTAACCAATTTCTTACCAATTTTACACTCTAATAATAGGAAACTCTACTCCTGTATTAAATATGAAAAAGAATAGAATATGAGAACATGCTTTCATCATCAAATCAATTACATAATGCTATTTTATGACACTCCCCTTCTCTATTTTGAACTCTATGATGTTTGGCTTCATCAAGTTAGAGTAACTTGCATCAGTGGCGGATGTATACTACAATGAGGGTGTGTACATGTACCCGCTCACTTTAAAAATTACATATAATTATCTAATATTTTATATTTTGCCCCCTAATTTTATATATTTGAACCCAATACTCTCATGTTTTTATATTTTCATATTTTATACTATTTAATTTTATATATTTGAACTCACTATTCTCAATTGCCCCTACTGGCCCAGGGTCCTAGATCCGTCACTGACTTGCATCTTATCTTAATTATCTTATAGAACTTTTAGTTTATAAAATGTTATAACAAGCATTGAGTATATTGTAATAGAGAAATTATGTTTGATTGTCTAGTAAGAATCACCCTATTAAAAATAAGAAACTCTATTGTTGTATTAAATATTAAAAAAAGTAGAATATTATTTTATTGGACAAATCATCATGATAGTAAGATCACTTTGTCAATTACAATATTCCATCGCGTATTGAGTTGTGATAATGTAATCCTTTAGTGTTAAAAAAGAATAGAATATGAGAAATGAGAATATCATCTTGCATGCATGTCATGAAATCCGATAATACCAATTGTTCAATTGAGTTCTGAGCTGAATGAGCAAGGTAACCACCACTAACATAAATGAGCCATGAAATTCCCAACATAGCTGCAACATCAACAGTCCAAGGGCAGAACATGTCAGTGGACAAGAAATCAGGTTTCACGGAAAAGTTGTTGGTATATTGGTCTTGGAGAATGGTGAGTCCCTAGTAGATTTTGGTGATCATATCCTAAGGAGTGTTGGAGTTGAAGCTTTCCACTACTGACAACCCAACTTGTTCACCATTGGACTTCACGACGTGGGTTCAAATTGCATGGCTGCAGCCGTGGTCATGGTCGATTGAGCTTTGGAAAATGGTGGCATTGGCTGTGGTGGTGATTATGGTGACATCAACACCATGCATGGCAAAGAGCCTAGCTATGTGCACTATTGGAATTAGGTGGCTGGTTGATACAAAGGGAAGAGAAACAAGCTTTAGTTTGTGATCACCTTCACCTTGTTGAACACTAAAGGAGTGGGAATTATTTGAGTTATGGTCAAATTAGGAAAGATTTTGGGAGGATTGGAATGGAATATTGCACACTGGTTTGTTGTAGTGGGATGTGTCCAAGTCACTGTTATTAACTCATTGATCAACTACTTCAATCAGATTAATCACGAATCAGGTTTTACAACTATGGTCCAAGTTCATTTATTAAAAATATGGAAAATGTTGTTGTTTATGTTTTGTATGTCAGGCTTCCTCGCCATACTTGTGTGAATTGAATATTCAATTATTCATTAATTGTGGTAAACTCTCGGTCACAGGCCCTGTGTTTATGTTACGTTACGTTAGTTTGAGAAATTCTTA
Source organism: Glycine tomentella (assembly GCA_007407185.1). NCBI lineage: Eukaryota > Viridiplantae > Streptophyta > Magnoliopsida > Fabales > Fabaceae > Glycine > Glycine tomentella. The sequence continues at coordinate 509,677 of PYAF01000082.1, forward strand.
GGTGCACATGGAGCAAGACATTTTTGTTGCTCTGATCTATTCATTGTTCGTCATGTCAGCATTGTGGATCATTGTTGTTTCCGAAATTAATGGCAGTTTTTAATTTTTCTATGTAGATTAATGACAATTTTTAATTTTTCTAGGTAGATTGCTGACATGGCGAACAATGAATGGATCAGAGCAATAAAATATCTTGCTCTAGGTGCACCTAAGAATTTCTCCGTTAGTTTTACTAGTGTGTCAATATCCGAGAAAAATCTCTTTTATCAAACATATTTGGCTTAGTACATAATTATGTTTTTTTTATAAAATTGTATAAGAAATTGGTACTAAAAGTGTGAGAAAAGATAAATTAATCCTGATGGAAAATTTAATTGTAATTCTTAAATATGTAAAAAGTGCGATAAATTAGTCATATCTTTAAATTTATGAGATTATTTTGTAATTTGGTTATAATATTTAAGAATTAATTTGATAATAATTTATATTTTTTTATAATTAATTTAATATTAAACTATAAAATTTAGAGGTCAATTTATTATTATATTATCTACACTGTCAATCTTTTGTATTTTTTGTATGTTTAAAAAATTAAATTTAAATTTTTTTATCATTTAAAAACAAATCTATCATTACCTTATATTTTTCAGAATCAAAATGAATACTTCTCCATGAATAGGTCAGGTTACTTGGAAACATATTATTGGTGAGGCGAATCAAGTAGCGGATTTTTTTGCCAAGCAAGCCATTGTGGCAGTGAATTCTGTCCAGATTTACGAGTTTTCTACACGATGTATTGTTAATGCTTCACGAGCTCATTTAGATAGCTTTTCCTAGAGGATTCTAGTCCTCATTTGCAAATGTAATTCAAGCATATTAACGAGTTCCAGCATAATTCATAGATGACTATCGACAAAGTCTAATTGAGTTAGTGGAATAATCTAATTTGGAAAGTGACGAATTAATTGATTACCAATTTTTGTAGAAATCAATTTCAGAAGAAATGAGACTTTGTAGTCAGAGATAATTAATTATCATTTTTTAATCTATTATCAAGTTTATGAAAATGCAGAAAAAATAAGATTTTGACGAATTAATTGATTGTCATAATTGACAATCGATTAATATAGTTTTATATGATAAAATTATAAATATCTTTTTATGTTCTTTTCATTGATGACTCTTGATAGGTTTTTTACTTTGAAAAAAACATTTCAAGAGAGTTAATTAAGAGAGATTTACTATATTTCTTATGGATATTCAAAGTTAATCAAGATTCGCTCATTATTTATCATGATTTGATCATCCATAGTGTAATAACTTAAAATTATTTTAGATATTGTATTTTTATTTTGGTTAAATTTTTAAGAATCGTTAGATAATTTTTTTTATTACTATTTTATTTTTACTGAACAGGTCCTAGTATAAATTCTAAAACGTATAAATTATAGAAGTTGTTAAATTGATATATATTATAAGTAGTCAGAGTCCTTGTTACAGAAGTTACTATTAAACAAGTATAGGATTTTCCATACACCAATTTAATTTATATATATATATATACATACATACATACATACACACATATATCATATTTCATTACATCTTCTTTCTCTGTTACATTGTCAACATCAAAGTACTCCAAATACTAATATTTATCTACAAAATCTACAACTCATATCCTTTTTTTTTTAAACATTTCCTCCAGTGCTATCCTCTCCACTGATCACGATTATGGGATCCGTGGCCGGGTTAGGATATACAGGAGCAAATTGTAAGAAGGAGTCGTGTGGATTGAACTTCTCACTAAAGACAGAGACAGGAAAGTGAGTCCCAAACTAGATGTGGGCATGCAGGACGGACTGCATAGTTATAACATAGCAATTTCTGTCTTCATCTATATACCATGCTATGTCCAGTGCATCAAGGAACAGGATGATTGATGCCATCTAAAATGAAACATGGAACAAATCCAGTGAGAAATAAAATTTCTCAGTAGACAAAACTAAACCACCAAACACGTTAGTACGTTAGTAAATCATCAATATAACCAAATAAGTCTCTATAAGAAATTATGCAACTTTATGAATGTATGAAATGAATTTTCCCAGGGTGTACATGGTCTCTACATATCGTACTGTATGTAGCTACACCTCGTATTGGATGTAGACGCTGCAGTCGTCTTACGCAAACATGCATGATTTATTTCATGTATCTGCACCTAGTCACTACATATCGTACTATATGTAGTATCAAATACTATTTCACAAATCTCGTACTGGACTTGGAAATAGAAATCAACATATCATCACATCAAAGTCCATCATTTTCATCAATAACATAATCCATGAGTACATACATATAATCTCATGGAAAAAATTTCTTATCATAACATCATATGTACCAAAAATATGGTTAGGCCACCATACCTTATACAAACAAAACCATACCAACTCAGGCATGATAATTGATTATCGTCAAACTACATAAAAGTCATATTAGTAGTCTAACTAAAATACCATAATATATTTTTTAGTTTTTTTTTTTGTCGGGATGTTTATAGCCGGGATGGCCGGGTTGGTTGTAGCTGGGTTGCCGGGTCAATATAGTTGGGATGTCGGGTTGGTATAGCTGGGATGCCGGGTCGGTGTAGCTGGGTTGCTGGGGTGCTATAGATAGGTTGCCGGGGTGATATAGCTGGGATGTCGGGGTGCTGTGACTGGGTTGCTAGGGTGCTGTGGCTGGGATGCCAAGTTGTGGCCGGGCTGTGGCCGAGTTGCAATTCAAAATAATAAAAACAGCCTGAATATCATCAGAATCACCTCCAAAAATCATCAAATATACTTCCAAACATTACTAATACTTTAGCCTATAAATCATCACTTATCCTATAGTTTAAATCAACATTTTCACATCATTAAATAACCTTCAATTGACATGAAGTTTCAGCCTAAATAAGAGCCATAATTATATATATTTAAGCATGTAAATTAGTCCAAATAAATTCCTAACTAAGGATTGAAGCCTAACCTAAATTCCTAACTAAGGATTGAAGCCTAACCTACCTCAAGTAAGTCTGATGAACTGAGTAGAGGATTTCTAGGTAACTTCAAAGTAGAAAGTTTTTACGTGAAGGAAAGAAGAAATGGAAGTATACAAAGATGATAGAAAATAAAGAACTTAACATAAAGAGTGAAGGCTGAGAGTTTTTGTGCAGAAAGTTTGAATTCTCATACTATTTATACTACTCTAACTGGTTCAGATTTAAGGGTTTTGATTGGATTAAAATTGATGTTAGAAGTTAGTTTAGTTATGTTTTAACTAAGTAATCATTACCTTAGAAGATATTTTAATTTTATATAATAAATACAGATGACTAAGCAAATGCAAGGATGCTGGTAATAAATAACTAAGGGTACGTGGAAGGTTACTTAATGTTTGAACTTCAGTTGCCTATATCCACATGACTGAAACCAAATAAAGCAAGATTCTTCATTTAATGTTTTGCTACTTTGCTGAAAACACCTGTACGCTTGTTTCAATTTATTGTATTATTCCTTTTGCATTGACTTCCTATTGACTTCTCTTTCATATGCCCATGCAGAAATCTTGGACTGTAGGTATGTGAATTCTCATATTCAATTATAGCTAAAAATAAAATTTTAAAGATGTTATAATACTTATGTATGTTCAAATTATTTTTTTTATATGTTTATTGATATGCGCCTAGCATATAAGGTTTTCCTAAGCTTTTTAGAGCAAGAATTGAGCATTAAGCATGGATAATTGCCTTTTTGTGTTGTGAATTGAGCTAATGTGATTAATTGCCAGGAAAACAACCTCAAGTGCCAAGACTAAGCAAAAATCAGAAGAAAAGAGCCAAGTCTGAAGAAAGTTGTGGCGCCATCAGCGCCAGATGTGGCGCCCGGAGCGCCATAAGTACTGGAATCTGGCGCAAAGGGCGCCAGTCTCGCACCTCAAGCGTCATCAGCACTGGAAGTTGGCGCCCTGAGCGCCAAATCCGCGCCTCCAGCGCCACTTGTTCTGGTAGCTGGCGCCAGACCCACGCCAAAGGCGCCAAACTCTCTGTCAGCCAACGCCTGGGGCGCCATGTTCATGCCAAAAGCGCTAGTCCTTCTGGATGTTGGCGCCATCGACGCCAGACTCGCGCCAAGGGCGCCACAGGTCGACAGAAGCAGCATTTTAAGGGCAAAACAGAGACTTCACAAGGGAGACTATAAAGGCTTAAGCCTCAGCATTCAAAGGATGACCTCTTGGAGGGAAACAACACTAAATAGGGTTGAGGAAGCTTGGGTGCCTTAGCTAGGGGTTAGGGAGAGTGAAGGTTCAAGTGGAAGATTCTCCACCTTCTTCTTCCTTGTTTCAACTAGGTATGCCATTTTATGTTGTAACACAGCCACCCATTATGAGGTTTGGCTAGTTCTTTATTGTAGTTAGGGCAAAGCACTAAATGTAACCTCTTTTGGGATTGTATTGTATGCTATCTTTGATTAATATCAAGTTATTTCACTTTATTCTGTTGAATGCATGTCTCTATCTCTTTGGAACTGATCACTCTAGTTAGGTATTAAGAGCTGGGGTTTACAATAGGAATATTGGGGATCTATGCTTGGATTTGGGTAAAGTGACAAGATTTACATTACTAGGGATAGGAGTGTATGCTTGCAACCATTTAATGCATCATTTAATGCTTGGCCTAACCAATATCACTAAGGGATTAGGATATTAAAGTGGGTTAAAGGGTTAAGAACACTACGGAAGTAGGGCTTGGCTATCATTGTATGAAGATGCATGTTTGAGTAACTTGGCTTGATGAAGGTAGTAGATAATACGTGTACAAAGGTAGGGAGCATTTAGTGTGGATGTCCTAGCTACTTAACCACATATATCATTATAATCCTCCATAGTTGTTTATAACATTCATGTTTATAATTAGGTTTTAATTTAATTTGTTTCACACATACAACACCAACTTTATCCAATTTATTTATCATCCAACTTATTGATTCAATTTATAATTAAATTGGTCAAACAATCCTCGTGAGACGATATCTTTTCTTATTCACTTTATTACTTGAGCGACCGATGCACTTGCCGAGTACGCAACAAGTTTTTGGTGCCGTTGCCGGGGATTGTTTTAGCCAAATTTATTATAAAATTTTATCTTTAAGGTTGGATTTATTTTGTTACTAAGCTGCTTCCAGAGTTTATGCGAGGTACCGCTGACCTCGTTAATCTTCAGTTTGATCCGGAGATTGAGAAAACTGCTAAGAGGAACCGGAAGTTAGCGAAACAAAGAAGGGAAGCAGAAGTATCTAGTTCTAGATCACAAGAAGAAGAATCAGAAGAGGAACTAGATATGGCTGACCCAAATCGTGATCAGCCGAGGCCGGAGGATGAACTCATGGAGAACATCCTTGCTCCTTTGTTCGTCCGACCTGCCTCCAGCATTGTCAGACCACCAATACAAGCGAACCATTTCGACATCCACCCGTCTCTGATTAGCTTGGTGGAGAAAAATCAATTTGGTGGTGAGGATGATGAGGACCCTCATGATTTTGCTGATCGATTCATGATGATCTGCGACACCATCTGCCATCAAGGAGTAACGGATGATGCTGTTCGACTACGCCTCTTTCCTTTCGCTCTAAAAGGGAAGACACTCAGGTGGTTGGGTCGTCAAGCCTCTAACAGCATAACCACATGGGATGAGCTGATGGCAAGATTCTTTGCCCAATATTTTTCCATGGAGAAGTATAACCGCTTGGTGAATGAGATCACCAATTTCACTCAGCTCCAAGGAGAAACTCTATGTGCGGCGAACAGATTCCAGGAGCTTATCTGGCGGTGTCCTCAATATGACATGTCAGTTGGGAAGAAGGTGCACATCTTCTTCAATGGGATGACACCTGAATCCAAATTGGTAGTGAATGGAGCAGCTGGAGGCTCGATAAGATCCAAGACTGCAGCCCAGACATATGAGTTGATTGAATCTTTGGCAAGGACTGAAAATGAGAGCATCGCATCTCAGCCTAAGAGGGAAGTCATTTATCTAGGTAGCATTGATGCTATGTTGGCTGAGCAGAAATTATTATCACAGCAGCTGGCCATCCTCAATGCTAAGATTGACAAGCTTGAGATTTCAAAAGCTCAAGCTTCTTCAATCAAGGCAGGCGTGGCTGTCTGTGAATATTGCCAAGGGGACCAAGAGTCCAATGTTTGTCCAACCTTGGTGGGGGCTAATCCTATTCAAGTGAATGGAGTATGGTATGATCAGAGGCCACCACAAGGTTATCAAAGGAACTATAACCAAGCTTTTGGGAGTGGTAGCTACCCAAGAAGGCCACAAGGAAGTGGGTTAGACTACAAGTCTAACCATTATTTACAACCGCCTCCCATCCCTCCCAAGGAGCCATCAGAACTAGAGAAGGCTATGTTGCAGTTGGCCAAGACCACAAATGATCACATCCAGAACACTGATGCTTTTATGAATGAGACAAGGTCTCAGTTGAAGAACCAAGGTGCATCCATCAGAAATCTGGAGACTCAGATTGGCCAGATATCGAAGCAACTAGCAGAGAGACCACCTGGCCAATTCCCTAGTGATACTGTTGTGAATCCTAGGGAACATACCAAGGCCATCACCACTAGAAGTGGAATTGTTATTGGTCCTAAGGAGAAGGCCAAAGTGGTGCCAAGAAAGGAGGAAGAAGAGACTACCACAGCTGCTATAGAACCTGAAGAAGATGACCCATCTAGCAGCCCAAAGGAGCAAGAGAAGGAAAAGGAAAAGGCTCCCTCTAAACCCAAGCAGCCCCTGGACCTCTCCAAGTTTGAGAAACCTCTGTATCCATTGAAGACAAAGCAGAAAGCTCAGAAACAGCAGTTTGCTAAGTTCTTGGAGATGTTCAAGCAGCTTCAAGTGAACATTCCCTTTGCTAAGGCTTTGGCAAACATGCCAAATTATGCCAAGTTCATGAAGGAAATTCTGTCCAAGAAGCATAAGCTGCAGGAGTGTGATACTGTAGTGCTCACTGAGGAATGTAGTGCCATTATTCAGAGGAAGATGCCTCCCAAGCTCAGATATCCTGGAAGCTTCAATATCCCAATTGCCATTGGGAATGTGAATGTTGGGAGAGCTCTCTGTGATCTTGGTGCTAGCATCAACTTGATGCCTTTAACAGTTTGCAAGTCCTTGGGCATTTCTGAACTCAAACCCACCATGGTCTCACTTCAGTTAGTTGATAGATCGTTAAGGAAGCCTAGTGGAGTTTTGGAGGATGTTCTTGTCAAGGTTGACAAGTTTATTTTTCCAGCTGACTTCATAGTGCTGACATGGCTGAAGAAAGTGAGATACCTCTCTTGTTGGGTAGACCATTCTTAGCCACAGCTCGTGCTTTAATCGATGTGGAAAAGGGAAAGCTGGAACTAAGAATGGATGATGAATCAGTGGTGTTCAATGTGTTCGATGTCATGAAGAAACCCTTCGATCAGAATGATTGCTTTTGCATTGATGTATTAGACGAATGTGTCCGAGCTGAAGAAATTCTGGTCGAAGGGATAGAAGAGGACTTAGAACCACTAGATTCCATCATGTCTCAAGAAGGAGTGCAGTCAGTTATGGAGGTTCTGGAAAAGAAGGACACTGATATTGATCATGGGGCCCCAAAACTGGAGTTAAAGGAGCTGCCAGCAGCCCTCAAATATGTGTTTTTGGGGGAAGATGAGACATACCCAGTCATCATTAGCAAAAGCTTATCTGGGGAGGAAGAAGCCAAGCTTGTAAGGGTACTTAAGGAGCATAAGTCCGCCATTGGATGGTCTATATCAGACTTGAAGGGTATTAATCCTTCATTTTGCACACACAAGATTCTAATGGAGGATGATGTGAAGCCAGTCAGACAACCCCAAAGAAGATTGAATCCTATGATGAAGGAGGTTGTCTGGAAGGAAGTAGTGAAGCTCCTTGATGCTAGGATGATCTATCCCATATCAGACACCGCTTGGGTGAGTCCGGTGCAAACAGTCCCAAAGAAGGGTGGGGTGACGGTGGTTCAAAATGATAACAATGATCTGATTCCTACAAGAACCATCACTGGTTGGCGGATGTGTGTTGATTATAGAAGACTAAATGACGCCACCAGGAAAGATCATTTTCCACTCCCCTTCATTGATCAGATGTTGGAAAGACTAGCCGGCCATGCTTTCTATTGTTTCCTTGATGGATACTCAGGCTATAATCAGATTCCTGTGGCACCAGAGGATCAAGAGAAGACAGCATTCACCTGCCCATTCGGAGTATTTGCCTATAGACGGATGTCATTCGGTTTGTGCAATGCGTCCGCAACTTTTCAAAGGTGTATGCTATCCATTTTCTCTGATATGGTTGAAAAATTCTTAGAGGTGTTCATGGATGATTTTTCTGTGTTTGGTTCTTGCTTTGATGCTTGTTTATCTAATTTATCTAAAGTCTTGCAAAGGTGTCAAGAAACCAACCTTGTTTTAAATTGGGAGAAGTACCATTTCATGGTACAAGATGGCATAGTTTTGGGCCACAAAATCTCCTCAAAAGGAATTGAGGTAGATGAGGCCAAGCTTATGTTGATTGAAAAATTGCCTCCTCCCACAAATGCCAACAGTGTGCGTAGCTTTTTGGGCCACGCCGGCTTCTATAGGAGGTTCATTAAGGATTTTTCTAAGATTGCTAGACCTCTGAGCCAATTGTTGACAAAAGAATCTCATTTTGTCTTTGGTGAAGCTTGCCTTAATGCATTTAATGTGTTGAAGGAAAGGCTTACAACTGCACCAGTTCTCACAGCCCCTGATTGGAACTTACCTTTTGAGTTGATGTGCGATGCAAGCGGTTATGCCATTGGGGCTATCCTTGGCCAACATAAGGATAAACTTCTACATGTTATATACTATGCTAGCAAGGTTTTAAATGAGGCACAGATTAACTATGCCACCACTGAAAAAGAAATGCTAGCTGTGGTATATGCATTAGATAAGTTTAGGCCTTACTTGATTGGGTCCAAAGTTATTATTTTCACTGACCATGCTGTTCTTAAGTATTTATTGACAAAGCAGGATGCTAAGCCACGCTTGCTGCGTTGGATGCTCTTATTCCAAGAGTTTGACTTAGAAATAAGAGACAAGGCTGGGGTGGAGAACAAAGTAGCAGATCATTTATCAAGGATTCAAGCTGCAAATCTGCAAGATGGGCCTAAACTAGCCATTAATGAGTCATTTTCAGATGAGCAAATGATGCCTATCACCAATGCTCCTTGGTTTGCTGATATGGCCAACTATAAAGCTGTGGGAGCAGTTCCAGATGACTTGACTTGGCAGCAAAGGAAGAAATTCATGCATGATGCACGAAGATATCACTGGGATAGTCCATTCCTATACTTCCAGTGTGCTGATGGTATTATCAGGAGGTGTGTGGCTGAGTTTGATATGCCAAGGATTCTCTGGCACTGCCATTCTTCCAGCTATGGAGGACATTTTGGAGGCAACCGGACTGCTCACAAAGTGCTGCAAAGTGGGTATTATTGGCCAACTATCTTCAAAGATGCCAAGGCATTTGTGGAGAATTGTGATAGGTGCCAAAGAATGGGTAACATATCCCGTAGAGATGAAATGCCACTTAACAGCATCTTGGAAGTAGAATTATTTGATGTTTGGGGCATAGACTTCATGGGACCCTTTTCCCAAGTCTTTCTCCAATCAATACATCTTGGTGGCAATTGATTACGTTTCAAAATGGGTAGAAGCAGTGGCATTGCCCACTAATGATGCCAGAGTTGTTGCAAACTTCCTGAGAAAGAACATCTTCACTCGGTTTGGGGTTCCAAGAGCCATAATTAGTGATGGAGGCACACATGTCTGCAACAAGCAAATTGAGAGTTTGCTCACCAAGTATGGGGTAACTCACAAGGTGGCCACGCCCTATCACCCACAAACCAGCGGTCAAGTAGAAGTCTCTAACAGAGAATTGAAGCGGATTCTAGAGAAGACTGTTGAAAGTTCCAGAAAAGATTGGTCCAAGAAATTGGATGATGCATTGTGGGCCTACAAGACAACTTTTAAGACACCGATAGGTATGTCACCGTATCAGTTGATGTATGAGAATGCATGTCATCTTCCAGTGGAATTGGAGCATAAAGCTATGTGGGCCACCAAGTTCCTCAACTTTGAGCTTTCAAAGGCGATACAGAAGCGCTTGTTGTAGCTGAATGAATTGGATGAATTCTGACTTACTGCATATGAGAATGCTAGGCTTTACAAGGAGAAAACCAAGAAATGGCATGACAAACACATCCATTCCAAGGAGTTTACCCCAGGTCAACAGGTATTATTGTACAACTCGTGCTTGCGGTTGTTTCCAGGTAAACTCAAGTCTAGATGGTCTGGTCCATTTGTAGTGGTAAGGGTTTTTCCTTATGGAACTGTAGAGATATCTCCTCTTGACACCAACAGACCTTTCAAGGTCAATGGATGGCGGCTGAAGCCATACCATGGTGGTCCAGTTGATAGGGATGCTGTTGCAATCCCTTTGAGCTCCCCTAATCCTTAGTGGATTAACCGTCAGGCTCGTGACGTTAAACAAGCGCTTATTGAGAGGCAACTCAATTGTGTGTTAGTGACATGTTTAGTCTGGTCTTAGGTTAGAGTAGATTATTAGCCATGCATTTATTATTGATAGACCCCATTAGCTTTCATGTACTTGTCCAATTTCAGTCTTTTGGTGTTTATTGTTGTTATTGTTTACGTTTTTCATGAATGCTTGATAATTATAGCTTCATTTTACTTTGTGGTGTGAGAATTGTGGCGACTCTGGGCCTTTAAAAGTCAATTTCTGTAATTACATATCAATGTTAAAGGCCTGGCGCCAAGAGCGCCGTTCTGGCGCTACCAGCGCCACTGTTCTGTAACACCGCGCTCTTGGCGCGACAATGGCGCCATTGCTTCTGGAGTGCCACACTCTTAGTGCCATTGTGGCGCCACTGGCGCTGGCTGGCTTTCAAATCTTCTCATGGCGCTCTCAGCGGGAGTATGACGCATATGGCGCCAAGGTCTCTGGATTTACGCGCCCTGGGCGTGGGATTGGCGTTCCTAGCGCCATTGCTTTTGTCATCTCGCGCTCTTGGCGTGAGATCGGCGCGATCAGCGCCACATGTCGGGTGCCGTTTTATTTTCTCTTTAGTTTTAAATTTTGCAACTCTTCTCATTCTTCCTCATTCTGTCAAGCATTCCGACCTCTCCTCTGTTTCTCCCCACCATTTCTGCACCTCCACACTCAAGCTTTAACTCCCCTCACCCCTTTCCCTTATCATTCACACACTCGCTATCTCTCTCTCCACCAATTTTCGCTTCCTCCACATCTACATTGCGAATCATCTGGTGTTGTGCTTGCATCTTACAATCACATTCATGGCTCGAGACAAGGTAGGTTCCTCATCTCAAGTCTGTATGTGGATGTTTGGGACTTAGTCAATGTGCTTAGGGTTAGGAAAAAAGGGTTTTGAACATTTTTTTTGTTTGTAAAATTGCATGCTTGGGGCGCTTAATTGATGTGCAATAGGTCGGATTCTTCTGTAGAGCATTCCTTTTGAGTGTCATTTGGTACAACTCTGGTCTTGAGTGATTTTAGTTGCTACTAAGCCTGTTTTAATGCACGTTCACTCATTTGCTTGGTCCCATGAGTGTATTGTCATACCTTAGGTTCAAGCTTTATTATCAATTGCCATTGTGGTTTATTCTGAACATACTGATTTTCCATTTGAATGCTCTTGGTGAGATTGTTTATGTATGAAAAAAAATCTGGGAATTGTGCATATCTCATGATGTGGCTGTGATTTTAGTTGCCATTCTGTATTGTCAATGGCTTCCCTGGTTTCCTTATGTGTTTAATAAATCCTTAGTTTGAGCATGATCATTTCCAAACCTGGGAATCATGTTTGGCATGTCTGCATAGGAAAGCACATTGATGTACACCCTAATGTGAAACTGTGTTGTGATGCATGTTGTAATTAGGTTGCACTGTCAACCCCTGGGTTACTCATTTGCCTAAAGCTTTCCTAAATTCAGTTTAGTCATATGGTTGAGTATAACTCTGGGAATTGGGCTTGATATGAGGCTGCTATATGGTGTTGTGACTGCAACTTGCATGTATCCTAGACACATTTAGCCATAGGTCTCTGCAATGCATTGAGTGTGATACCAATTGGTCATTCATACATCCTCTGATATCTATTACAGAGTTTTGTTTGACCTCATTGACAAGTGTTGAGTTTAAATTGATTTTATCTTCAGAATATGCTTCTGTGATTTTGATTGTGAGCATAACCATGCTATCTAAACCAAAACTGGAAATTCCATTGCAATTTGGTAGGATCTGATACAGGCATTGCTTTTAATTGAATTTCAACCTGTTGCATGAAAAATGGTTTACCTTTTTGTCAATTTTCTTCAAATCCCTGAGCACATTTGATCACCGCATTCATAGTACCATTTTGCTGTGAAATTGATCAATTCTGACACTGGTGCTGGAAACAAGCTTAGAGTCCTGAACTGTGAATGATAGTCTGCACTGAACCCTGATTGCGTTTCTATGTTCCCTGCATGTGACAGAATGTTTGAAATCATTAAGCATATTCGTAAACTTCCTTGTGGGCCATATGGTTTCAAACAAATCTGGGAATCCCAGCATGTATCTGAATATGCACAAATGTATTATCTGTGTGATTGTGTGTTTATCTTGTGCTTGGATTAGTGCATTGTGCTCAATATAATCTATCCTAACAGCTGGGAATTCCCATGGTCCATTGCTTAGGCCTGAGCTGTTTTGATCATTTGTTGAACATGTTATACTGGATGTGGTTTTCCATTTCAGGGTAAACAGGTGGACACTGGTAAGAAGAAAACCACCACAGGGGCTACCAGCAGCAAGAGGCCACGCACCTCAGGGTTTGATGAAGGCCGCTTTCGGACCAAGGAAAACCAGGAGCGCTTCGACAAATGGTACGAGCCCAAGAAGATTATTCCGGAGCGGACCATTGACTGGGAGGGCTTACCAGAAGACTCCCTCATCCGGGAAGTGATCGAGCGCCACCAGTGGCAGAAACTAGTGAGCTTTGCTGAGCCTAGCTCAAGCCCCATTCTGAAGGAGTTTCTGGCTAATGTGGACCGGCCAACAGTTGAGCGGCAGAGGCAGAGCTGGGTCAGAGGCGTGGTCATTCCTTTCGACCACGAATTCATTGAAGACTTCCTGCGGACCTCCTTTGACGACCTCCGAAGTTGTGGGTTCGTGAACCGGTTCAACCGGATGCAGCCTCTTCCATGCATCGACCGCGCCACCTATAGGGATGACATGCCCTCCCTAGCTGATGAGCTCCGTCGAGGGATCACCGATCGCTTCTCCACTTGGCGGATGAAGACCGGCTCCGATTATGTTCCTGAGAAGCTCAGAAGGAACGAGCTGAACGCGGAATCCGACTTCTGGCATCTGTTCGTGAACTCCACCATCCTTCCGTCTTCTAACTTGACGGATGTGAACGTGGAAAGGGCTTGCTTACTATATGTACTGCAGAGAGATATCAACCTTGATATCTCTTATGCTTTATCTGACCGGATCATGCACATGATTCAGGACGGCAGCCCCAGGTCCCTCCTTGCTCACTCCTCACTTATCTCCCACCTCTGCGCACACGCGGGTTTGGAGATTCCTGACGACGAGCCCCTGGACGTGCCACTAGGGACCACTCTGACGCAGAAGGTCTCCCAGGAGGAGATGGCTGCCCGAAGCCCGAGGTACGGACCTCGCGAGGGTCAGGAGGAGCCCATGCCAGAGGTCCCAGTCTTCCCACATTCGCCAGCACCATCACCGACAACAGTATCACCCCAGCAGCACCATCGCCACCACCACAGGACACCCCTGCTGCCTCCTCCCAGGTCCCTCACCGTGAGTCCATCTATGAGGACTCAACCACTTATGTGCGGATGCAGCAGCAGATACCCCAGCTGACCGCCACTACTCAGCAGATGGAGTAGCAGACCCTTATCACTCAGAGGATGCAGACACAGCTTGATGACCAGTCCAGGATGCTTACCGCTCTTTGCCAGCACTTCTCGGTGGACCCTACCAGCTCACCGTCACAGCCGCCCCTCTCGCCTTTGCACTACCGTCACCAGATGCTCCACCTTCTCCCACAGCTGGACTAGACACCATGGACGAGGATCAGACTCACTGATTCCCCTCGCTCTCTCTTATCCTTTATTTTCTCCTTTATTTTCATGTCATTTTCTTTTTCTGCACTTTACATTCAGTACATGGAACTTTTTGCCTACTGATTGGCACCGTCAGTGCGTGCCCGTATATATACCATTTCTGCTGTTGATACTTAGTTTATGCATGAGTATGTTTCCTCTTATAACGTGTTATCTGTTGTGTGTTTTTTCTTGCGTCTCATTTGCTGGGGACAACAACGGATTTAAATCTGGGAATAGAGGCACGTTAATCGAGAAAACACACGTCTTTTTGTTAATCATGCGTCGTTTTAGTGAAACACAAACAGTAGACAGATACTTTTTGGTCAGATACTTTTTGATAACAAAATTTCTTTTTGTGAAGCTACACAAACAGTTAACTACAATTAATTTTGCGTCTAATTTCAACCTAGTCATAGGTGTACATATTAGACATTTTTTCTAAAGGCATGCTTGTCCCGGATTTAGATTTGTTGGATCAGTCGCTTGTGAAATTGATTTGGAAAGCATTGGTGATATGAAACATGACTTGATGTTGTATGAAACTTGAACTGAGTATGTGAATGCTTGTATAGCTGAATTCATCTGAAATGGAATGCAATGTTTGATCTGATATCATCATGAGTCTAGCTTGATACCATAGCCAGTGAGGATTGTGCTTATACAGTTCATTTCTTTTGAGGGATGCCTCACTGTGATAGTACACTAGAACTTGATCCATTTCTCTCTAATGCATGCATAAGTTGATGTGATAAAGGCATTTTGTTCTATTTAGTCAGGGCCAAATTGACTTCCTTGAATTTTTACCATTGCTAGCCCCTTGAGCTTGAGACCTTTTTGTTCAATCACCTGACATAATACATTAACCACTTTAATTCCCTTACCTTAATTGAGATTGAACAGCTGAGTGGTTCAGAAAGAAAAGGATATAAAAAGCAAGGTGAATTCCATTAGAAACTTAAGGGCTGAAAAGTTAAAGAATAGTCTTCAAGTGAAGCCAATAAAAAAAAAAAAGCAATGTTAAGAAAAAGAAGAAAGGAAGAGAAAGGAAAAATGATAAAAAGGGAGTAATGGAATGAAAACCTTAGTTTTGAATTGAATGTATCTGAATTTAGCAGGGTTCAATCTCAATGATTCTTAGCTACTGTCGAAAATTCTCCTACCCATTGAGCCAGGCCAAGGTACAACCCTTTCAAGACCTTTTGATCAACTTTGCATGTGTTTATTGTAACACCCCAATATTTTTATATACGTGTAAAATGTGTAATTTAGGAAATGTTTTAGATCAATTAGTAATATGTGATTAAAGGATTTTTTTACCTAGAATAGAGATTAGAAAAATTTCAATACAATACTCCTAGGTAATAAATTACTAATAGGTGACAAGAAAATCTAGAATAGAATTTCTAGGAACTTTACTAC
>PYAF01000082.1:534935-550840 GCA_007407185.1 Glycine tomentella
AGGGCGCACTGACTAAGAATATGGCTAAACTGCTCCTTATAAGTCTTGGGCAATCCTCTCCTTTCGAGTTAGCTTTTGTGGTTGAGTTAATCCCGATCCGTTTCTAATAGGCAGCCTACTCTACAGTGCCAAATTGAGCAGAGATTTTGAAGAGATGACAGAAGCATAGAAAGAGGAGCTGATCTAGTTGCCTCCAATCCTGGTAGTCATTTGTTACTTTGCCACTCCACCATCTTCTGTGAGAAACTGATTTGGAATGTCAGGGCTTACGACGAATCTTTGTATTCAATGACCTTCTGTTACTCTTTACCTGCTGCATTTACACGAGGAAAATGTTCTATTCTAGGGGCACATATTCAGAGTGTGAAAATGTCATAGGCACAGTTGCCAGAATTGGAGCATGAGCAAAGGAAGAGTAAACATGAGGAACACCTGTGGATTGAAAGTTTGAAAGGGATTTCTAGGTGAGGCTATACTAGGGTTGAAAATCAGGTTCTAGATACCAAACTAGGGTTGAAAATCAGCCAAGCTGCCATGCTGTCGCAGATGCATCAAATCTTGAAGGTGATCTTTATGGCGTGTATGTGGCGCTCTTCTCTGTGACCACGCCCAAGATTGTTGGGGGTGTCGTCCCTTTTGCACATTAGCCGCTGCAGCTGATTAGGAATGCCCTCCTCCATGTCTGGTAGTGTATCAACCTTTGCAAGCCTCTGCTCAGTTTGAACATGTTGTTCTTCCACTTCATTCATCATCACCTGTGATCATGTTTCTGTGCTCTTGATACCACTGATATTGAATTTAGGTGAGAAAGATAAAGAGAAACAAAGACAGGAGGGGAGAAGAATAACAGAACAGAGATGATAGAGGGAGAGAGAGATTAGAAACAGATCAGAGAAATTGTGCATTGTACTTCTTGATCATTTCAGTCCGTCTAAAATGTACAACACCTATGCTTTATTTATAGGAAACTACCCAACAACTTACAGTTATAAAATCCTAACAAACAATAGCTGCCTGACTAACCAACTAACATTTTTTTCTTATTTACATTTACTATCAGGTTATCCTTATTTTAAGGTTCCAGATTTCTATCAAAATGCTTTGAAGCGTCTTTATTTCGGTTGCCTCAAGGGTTTTTGTTTTGCTTGTATATTTTGAATATGGTTACCTTTTTTACAAAAGTAAAAGAAAAGAAAATAGCATGAGAGGATGAAATAACTAGTTCCTCTTGCATAAACTTGGTTGTTTGCCGTTTTTATCTCTTCTGGTTGGATCACTGGACCAGCAATTCAGCCGGTAATGCTGTGATCTGGCCTTTTGACTAGGTTGATCAATGGTCTAGTTTGTGCAAAGCAGTAAAGCACTTTATCTCTATCCAATTGCTTAAGCATAAAGTATTTCAGCTATGGTTGTGATTTTACCAAACATTTCATCATGTTATTTTAGTTCCAAAATTGAACTTTGGATCTCCCATTCTTAGTTTTCATTTTTTTATCTGCAATGGACTATACAACATCTGCAAAATTTTATTGATTTCTATTATTTCTTCCATCTGCCATATAAATTTCTTTGACTGATGTGCTTATAACTTACCTTTAATAGGTTGCTATGCGGACATGAGATTATATTTTAGATAGATGATTTCAATCTTCTGCACTGTTTTTTATATTTGAGGGCGAACCTTGGCATAACGGTAAAATTGTGTCTTTGTGACTTGTTGGTCATGGGTTCAAATCCGGAACTATGTTATCAATAGCGGCCGGCGCGGCCTGGCACCGCTACGGAGGGTAGTGTAGCGGTGCGGTTTGGGATAGCGGTGATTGCGGCCGCGACAGGGGACGTGGCGTCGCGCCCGCGATTGCGGTGACGCGGCCGCGATTTGGGTGGGTCGAGTGAAATGTCGAAAATGCCAAACATTTCACTAATTTATGTGGGTTTTTCGTTTTCTCCCTCTGCGACCTCGAACCTTCTCCCTCCCGCGCGACCTTGAACCTTTTCACTCCCGCGCGACCTCCTTCTCCCTCCTGCGCGACCTTGAACCCTTCTCCCTGCGCGCAAACCTCCTCCCTCCAGCGCGGCCTTGGTTCCCTTCTCCGCGCGACCTCCGGCGCGACCTCCGATGGCCATTTCTTCTTCTCCTCTGGCGGCTCCGTCTCCATCGAGGTTTTGAAGTTTTTCTTTTTCTTTTTTTGTTCTTTCTTTCTTCTCCTCTCCTTCTGTATTGTTTCGTTTTGTACGTTTCTCACTTTCTCTAATTCTGTTTTTTTTTTTTTTTTTTTTTTTTTTTTTTTTTTTTTTTTTTTTTTTTTTTTTTTTTTTTTTTTTTTTTTTTTTTTTTTTTTTTTGGGTGTGTTTTGATTCTGCCATTCTGATTATATAACCTGTATTGACCCATCAATATGTATATATTGTATTGACTAATCAATATATGTATGTGGTGAGGTTGACAGCTGTTGTTATAAACTATAACCCGAAGTTGTTTATTTCTCTCAAAACTTAAAAGAGGCACTGAGTTGCCTGGAACTGTTCACCCACTTCCATTCATATTTAAAAATAAATAAAAAAGTTATATTTTTGTTTCTTTTTATTTTTATCTTTTTAATTCTGTTTCTTTTTTCTTTTTTGTCTTTTTAATTCTGTTTTTTTTTAAACCAGATTTGATATTCTCTGTTTCCCTCTTAGTTTTTTATTTCTGTTTTTTTCCTTTCTTAATACCAGATTATTCTTTTTATTTGTTTATTTTGAATTTTAATTTGTGGTTATCTATTTTGAATTTTAATTTCTAGAACTTTAGTTACATTTGATTTTAGAGGGTTCAAGACTTACTTTGTAAAATTGTTTCTTTGACTTTTATTGACATCTACTATTCTACTTTATATTTTGCTTAAGAGTTTTTATTGTAATGATAATTAGTGCATGAATTTTTAGTTATATTTCTCTTTTTCAGCTTATATATTTATATTATAAATTTTTTAATACATATATAAAAACATTAGAATAGCGGTCATCCCGCTACCACTATCCCGCTATCCCAGTTTTGAGGGGCGACCGCTCCGCTCCGCTATCCGGGATTGATAATTATGATCCGGAAACAGCCTCTTTGCATATGCAAGAGTAAGGCTGCATACAATATCCCTCCCCTTTACCTGCGCATAGCGTGGAGCCTCCGGGCAATGGGATACGTAGTTTTTAGTTTTTACAAATTTGCCTTATGTTTGTTTTTCAAGATGTCAGTCTTCATTATCGTTTTTGTCATTTTTTAGTTCCTCTCGCATAAACTTGGTTGTTTGCCGTTTGTATCTCTTCTGGTTGGATCACTGGACCAGCAATTCGGCCGGTAATGCTGTGATCTGGCCTTTTGACTAGGTTGATCAATGGTCTAGTTTGTGCATAGCAGTAAAGCACTTTATCTCTATCCAATTGCTTAAGCATAAAGTATTTCAGCTATGGTTGTGATTTTACCAAACATTTCATCATGTTTTTTAGTTCCAAAGTTGAACTTTGGATCTCCCATTCTTAGTTTTCATTTTTTTATCTGCAATGGACTATACAACGTCTGCAAAATTTTATTGATTTCTATTGTTTCTTCCATCTGCCATATAAATTTCTTTGACTGATGTGTTTATAACTTACCTTTAATAGGTTGCTATGCGGACATGAGATTATATTTTAGATAGATGATTTCAATCTTCTGCACTGTTTTTTATATTTGAGGGCGAACCTTGACACAACGGTAAAGCTGTGTCTTGGTGACTTGTTGGTCATGGGTTCGAATCCGGAAACAGTCTCTTTGCATATGCAAGGATAAGCTTGCATACAATATCCCTTCCCTTTATCTACGCATAGCGTGGAGCCTCCGGAAAATGGAGTACATAGTTTTTAGATTTTTTAAGATGGCAAATTTGCCTTATTTTTGTTTTTCAAGATGTCAGTCTTCATTATCATTTTGACATCAACTTCTACTATAATGTTGTGATGGAAGACAGTCAAATTAGCCAAGTGACTAACTGTTGTTTGGTGTAGGTTTTCAATAAAGTCAAGATGCTTGTTTCGAAACCTGATGCCCTTCGAGCTGGGATAAGTGCTAGTGATGCTGCAAGGACACTAGGGGTTGCCCCAGCAATGGCAAAGGAGCATCTCTTGTCTGCCGAGAGCAAAGGTATGCTGCTGGATCACTTTCTTCAATACTATTGGGTTTTAGCTACATAACCAATTTCTGATTTTCATGGAATCTTTCCCAGGTTTACTATGCAGAGATATCAGCCCTGATGGATTTCGCTTTTATATTAACTTGTTTGTGGAAATTGACCGAGATTATATGTATTTGTAAGTAAACATTCTATACTTAATCTGCAGTTTTGACTTATTGATATTCCAGCAAAACTGTTCCCCCTTGAGCCCCATTGAGCTAAAACTTGTATGTACTAAGGCTACATTTTATGCTTGTTCAGTATTTCTTGACCACTTGTCCTTATCGTTTTGTTTTGTCTTTCCGATGTTCTGTTAATCTTTTCAAATTATACTTGAGAGTTGAGACAATCATTGAATTCCTTCACGTATGAAAAAAGAATTCTCTTTGTAGTTGCAGTGTTTCAAGATTAGAAAAATTCTCTTTAGATAATATGCAAAAATAACCAAGTCTTCCTACTTCATATATAAAGAGTGCTATTTTTATTTGAAAATTGATGCTTCACCTTTTGAAATTAGTATCACTGGCCTTGAAGTCCAGCTTTCTGCTTTGTAGCTTCTCAAGCATTATTAATTGCTATCCCTGTTCCTACACCTCATTGGTTTATGATATAACATTTCAATGATAGAACATGATTTTTGTTCATTGATTGATTTCACTAATATAATTTGTTTATTGTAAAGTGTTATTTTGCCATTTATGCAGAGTGAAAGATCAGGGAATTTATGCCTCGTGGGTACAGGCTAACGATACTCATGCTTGAGAGTCCCAAACATGTTTAATTCTAGGTGTGCATAAATTTTAAATTGATAAAGCGATGATAAGCAGGAAGGGAAAAATGTACACACACGCATACAGTTTTACTGTCCTTCAATCAATGTGAGATTTTCATTGTAGAGGACACTTCACATAATCATTCTGTAGAAGGATTATAAATAATTGAAAAGACTCGAAGCAAAACTTATATGTATCATGTCTTATCATTCCAAAAGCTATTGTTACTCTTAGCCTAGCTTTCCATGCATGATATATATGATGATGTTGAGGATTACTCTGTTACCCATCTCCCCCCCCCCCCTCCTTTTTTTTATGATAACAATACTCAACGTGAGTTCTTAATCATTTATTACTTGTTAATTACTTTTAATGAGTCTTAAATTGTTCACACTAGAGAACACACTCAAAAACCTACTAGGGTTGGCCTAATGGCTAGAGATTTGGATAGTTCACATGAGATTCTAAGTTTAAACTTCAGTGCCATCCTTGTACACCAAAAATAAAAAGAATACACTCATCAGATACTCTTAAAGCTTAGTATGTACATGACTTGGGCTAGTCATACCTATTTAACTATCATGCCCTAACAATTCTCTCCTTTTCTGGGGGGTGGTGTGAGTGGCGTCTTAATCACGTATGATGGGAGGGTGATGTGGTGTCAATGGTGCCTTAGTCTCATGTAAGAAGGATATAGAATTTTATCATACTGGGCCTGAGGGCTATAGGCTTGCTGATTCTATGGGATTTTAGGACCTATCAACCATTAATGTGACACATGTTGTTCACAATGATTAAATGGTCGACCTTATGTGTCCATTCGTGATAGGCTCTTGGTCAGACAATCCACAGTTCTTCAAGCATCAAGCCTGAAAAAGGTGTTGGCAATCTACTTGGTCAGATAGTTCACAACTCCTCAATTGGCAAATTTTAAAGGCCTAGGTGATTTTACTTGACCAGAGAGTCTTCAAACCTTTTTGATAAAGCTAATAACCAAAAAGTATTTGATAACTAGCGCAGGTTTGGTACCCGTATAATTTGAAAAAGTCTGCTAGGGATTCAGGTACTTTTGTTATACAAGTCATGTCTGAAGTATCTTGTCACAACAAGAGTATAGGGAGATATGGTGATAGGCAATCTAAACGGAAAAATTAGGACTTAGATGTAGAATCATCATTAAGTTGATTTTTTTTTTTTGTCTAAAATAAAAGAAAGCGTTTTACTCATTATTCAAGTTAGTGTAAGATCATCATTCAAGAGCACATAAGAAATGTCGTTACGAGACTAAGGTGTAATCTTATATGCACCTTTTGGCTCTATTTTTTAATGAAAAAAATAAGAGTAGTAGTTCTTTAATGAAAATATTACAAATAACTGATATGCATGTGTTTTTATTGAAAAATTTATACAATTATAGAATAATATTCAACTTTTGTCGTTCTAGAAAAAGAAGTACAAAAGCCAACTAGCAAAATTTACAAAATTGAAAATTAAAAGATCCAAAGTTCCAAATAAGTTACGAAAAGTTACATCTAATCTTATTTCGTTAGTTGTCTTGTTATCAGTTAGCACTAATATTCCTTTCTCTTTTACATTCACATATCATAAAGCCTCTCATGTGATATGTTATTTTATCATTAAATCTCTTTTATAGGAGATTTAGTAATTAAAGAGTATTGGGTAAAAATAAGTAATTAAAGAGTCTAGGAAGTAAGTTGTGAAAGCGTCACATTACAAAGAACAGCGTAATTTACCCAATAAAGTAGCAATCTAATCACGGGTTATGCTTCTTACAGGGAATTTTTTTTTTCCAATACACCATTCACTCACGCTTTGTTTTTTATATCGCTCCTTCTGTCGCACCGTGGTTTACTTTTCTTGTCCTCGGGCACACATTTGGTGTGTTTTTGGTTGTGGTTGTTAGCCGTTGGTTGTTGCCGTGGTTGCTATGGTTGATTGTTTTTGTGATCGTCGTGGAGGTAAGTTCGTGCTTTCATTTTCCACAAGTTGTTTGGTTTCATTAATTGGGCATGCGTGACGCATACGGATTTGCAATCCGTGTGAGTACGGATTGACAATCCGTAAGTAGAAAAATGAAGATTTATTTCCTTCCTTGATACGGATTGACAATCCGTAAGAACGAAACAAATTTCCAATCCGTAAGGTTCATACGGATTGTCAATCCGTAAGGTTCACATGGATTGTCAATCTGTAAAGATCATATGGATTAAAGATCATTATGAGTCTGATGGATTGCCAATCCATAAATCTCATACGGATTGTCAATCAATTAAAATACAATGTATTTCCAATTATGGATTGTCAATCAAATACAGATCATTAAAGATATTTATATTTAAATTTAAAAATAATTACATTGTAATGTTGCAAATACTTGTCATACAATTAGTTTGCCGAAAAACATGATTAAAAAAATCAATCAATGGATTTTTTTTAATAAAATATAGTACAAATTAAAATATTTCAGATAAAATAAATATGGATATAGTATTATATATATATATATATATATATATATATATGAACTCAAAAAGTTCTCAAAATAATTTAAATAAAAAATTAAAAAAGTCTTAAAAAGTAAAATAAGACCAACATATAAATCTCGCCAGAATATAAATATTTATACTTTTTAATTTTTATCCATACTAAATTATTTTTACTTTGATCTAATATCAAATCCAAAAATAATCCTCAACAAAATAACTCAAAACAAATAAATCCTAGTCTTATAAAATAAAAGAAGACTCTTATATGTATAAATACTAATGTTCAAACGAAAATTTAAATATTTTTCAAGTAAAATAAAATACCATTGATAATAGAACATTTATTTTCAAAAACAAACAATGTGAGCAATTAATTAGTTTTTTTTAAAGGTGAGCTAAGAAATGACAAAGAGATAGGACTTTCCAAATGTGTTAACACCTCCTATCACAACCATCATAAGCACACCTGAAATTAATTAGTTATTACTAGAGATATATAATAGAAATATTTAATGATAGAATTAATATAAAAAATTGTTGACTATTCAAAAAACGAAATTTATACCTATCAAGAATTATATTTTAAAATTATAGAAGATGTATAAAGTAAATAGGGTTTTTTTAGATGAGTTGGATTACTATTTAAATTTTAATCAATTAGTCTAAACTTGATTATCAAAAGATACAATTAAATAACTTTTTTTTGGACATAAAAATTAAGTAATTTTTTATTTTTTAACAATTTGATTATGATTTTGAGGCTAATTAGATATGAATAATTATTATTATTTTATTCTAAAATTATTAAATATAATATGTTAATTTTATATTACATTTAAATTATTTTTTTTGTAACATTGAACTGTGTAAAATGAGAAAAAAATAATTTGTTTAAGAATAGGATCTTTTTAATTGATTTTAGCATATCAATTATTTTGTTTATCCATTAATTTTAAATTTAAAAAATTAGCATAAAGATTTTTGCTATTTAGAGACAGAGACCCGTTTTCATGGTATCTACATAGGGTCTGTTTGAGTAAGCTTCTCTAGAAGCACTTCTAGAAGAAGAAAATAAGAGTAAAAAGATGAGATGAGCTTCTCTATAAGTAAAAATAAGCTCTTCATTAGCTAATTTGTAGAAGCTTACCAATGTAGCTTCTCTAAAAGATGAGATGACTACTATAAATTAGTTAATGGAGAACTTAATTTTACTTATGGAAAAGTTCATTTCATTTTTTTCTCCTTACTTTTCTCTTCTAGAAATGCTTCTAGAGAAACTAACATCCAAACAGACCCATAATCGATATCTACGTAATCTATTACTGAATCGGCATCTAGATAATTGGTCACTTAATCGATTTTTGAAACAATGTCTGAATCAGTCAATAAAATTTGTTACCAAGGTTTAGCTACTTACTAAAATAGACTCTAATTTAGTCTCTTGATTGATTAGCGACTGATTTTTCTAATTTATACTCACCATCACCTATGCCAAATATTTTTTGACCAAAAATCCAATAATTTTTTTTTTGTGCCATTTACTTTATTAGGAAAATAATAGTAATATAACATTTATTTTTTAAAAAAACAAAAAAGTTAATTTCTCTCTCCTTTCTAATTTTCTCTTACGTCTTTATCTTCCCTTTTCTTTCTAACTCCAAAATATATTTTCTTTTCAAATTACAAACAGCAGACCATGGAGTCATGGACATGGGCAATATTAATATTCGTTTCAAACTTTTAGTGAAATCTTTTATATCAAAAGATCAAGAATTTGAAATCACACTTTTACGTTGGAATATGAAAATCAACGCAAGAACATTTCAAAAGGTCAATCGAAAGGGGTAACAATTACAGTTGAAACAAACATTTTTATTCATGGGCATTTTCGGTATAATATAACGTATTTGCCTATTTGGCTCGTGGAATGAAACAGTAAGCTCACACTCACAGTAGCACTCTCGTCACTCGCATAAATTATTATGAAATGAATCATGTGATAAAATTTGATTCACACACGTACGATACAAGCAATGAATTGTACGTACGTGGCAATAATTAAAGGAATTAGATTGAAGCGGTTAGAACTCGAACTGCATCTTAGATGTGTAGCCAAGTGCGTCAAGATGAGTAGCCATGGCTTTATTCATAGGTGGTGGACCACACCTAAGTATCTGCAAAATGTAAACAATTTTCCATTTAATTAATTATAAGCATAACAATAATCAGACCTAGTAATTTGTGATCAATGCAATAGTAATAAATGTGGATTCTATTCTTAATTGGCATGTTATAGTACGGAGTTAATTCAACCTGAATATCTTGGGCTGGTTTAGGACAATGTGATTTAATGATTTCCTTCGATATATATCCAATGCCACCATTCCATTGTTCAGGAGGCTGCCAAGTATGGAAAATATCAAACATTTTAATCTACGAAGATATTGATGGCTATGAACTCAACTTATAGTTAGACTGATAATGAAGGTTTTTATTTCTTACTGTTGAGAGATATATAATATTTGTTAAAAATAAAATTACGTTTTTATTGTTTTTTGTTTAAGAAAAAAGGATAATATTGCTCTAGAAAAAAGGATAATATTGTACTCGCAAAATCAATTCAACTTTAAATTAATTTTAAAGCTTGGTAGTCATATATTAATAGTTTATATTCTTTAAAGATTATATAATTAATTAAGAGATATTTAAAATAATTGCCTGAAAAGTGTACATATTACAAGAATCCTACAAATGGCGATTGTTTTTGGATATATCAGCAACGAACCTTGTTAAGAACATAATAAACTTCAAATCTTTGAGGAAATTTGTTTGCAAAGTTATCTAGTTCTTCCTGCAGCACCAAACAGATCACCCTCAGATCAAGCTACTTAACTCAATACTTACCTTTTAGTTCAAATTATTAAATTTGTCCGGCATTGTATGGGATATTTCTAATTTAAATAAAACTTATAAATAGAAACAAATTAAAGAGATATTTTTTTTTAAATTGACTGAAATTAATTCAAATAAGTTATTTGAATTAATATACAAGTTTTTTTTTTTTATCGATACAATGTGTCAAAATCTAAATTTTAAAAAATTAAATTAAATTAATAATCATAAATTGTAATTCATGTAAATAAGGGAAGATATATTTTACTAATTTGATATAAAATTTTAATTTTAAATCAAATTGAAAGTAAATGTAAGTAATAATATTTGACAAAAATAAAATAATTATAAATAAAAGAGTAAAGTTAATTTGTAATGCAGGAGAAGTCACATATGGTTTATGAATATAAAATAGTTCTTAATGAAAAGGCTCTTCTTTAATAGTAAACATTCAAATTTATATGTGTAGCTTTTTATATTGTTATAAAAAATTGACAAAAATAAGAGATAATCTTATCCCAAAACCAGAGCATGCTACAAATTAACCAAAAAGAAATTTAAACAATGATATATAATATTATCAAGAAAACAAACTATTAACTCTTTTTTTAATTTCTTTCTCCTATAAACTAAAATTAACTTATACATCTAACTCTTGAAAAAGTTTATATGCCATTTTGTATAAAATTAAGTATATAAGCTGAATTTAACTTATAGGAGAAACTCAATCAATTTTTTTTTATTTTCTTCTACTATAAATGCTTTTAGAAAGAAAAAAAAAATCTAATAAATGGGCCAAAATCTAAGTAGAAATAAAGAAAAATATGTAGTTACAGTGCCGTAATTGATT
Source organism: Glycine tomentella (assembly GCA_007407185.1). Lineage (NCBI taxonomy): Eukaryota > Viridiplantae > Streptophyta > Magnoliopsida > Fabales > Fabaceae > Glycine > Glycine tomentella. The sequence continues at coordinate 546,148 of PYAF01000082.1, forward strand.
TGGTTTGCTAGCAGAAATGTTTGTGTAGGTTCTCTACTCTAATAATCGTACAACATTAACTAAGAAATAAACTACTTCTGAGAAGGACTTCGTAACATGCATGCTTAATTACCTTTAATAGAATGTCGTCCACTGTTACATTGGCGTAAACAAGGTGCACCTTTGTTTTGTCCTTAGGGTTTTCAAGAATGGCTCTTATGAGCTGCAAGCAAAGATGGGGACTAAGAAATAAACTCATTTTCAATATATTACTTCCAAACAATTATAGGTTTATATATATGTAATCATGAATAAATAACTTAAATACATACTTTTCAGATAAAAATTTACATAATGAAAATTTATATCATAATTAAGCACTTAAATAACTTTCTCCATAAAACTTCGTAAACTTGGCTAAAAATTACTTTCTTAAAAACTTAACCAAAAAGAGTGCCTGAAAGGTTATATATATGTACGTACCTGAAACATTGGAGTTATGCCTGAGCCCCCAGCAATCATTCCAAATGCCCTAACTTGGCCAGGTTTGTAACTGAAACGTCCCTACAAGTCGCAAATATACAGTTACATTCCATTATGCTTTTGAGACCATCAAGTAATTGAAAACTAAGTACTTTAATTTAGACCTTCAATATCTTTTCTGGGGACTAATTATTTTTATAATCATCCTTTACTTTGCCTTATTAAGGATGACAATTAGTACCTTGGGGCCCCTCACGGCCAAGTAATCACCTTCCTTCATTTGTCTAAAATGGTGGGACATCTTTCCATTGGGGTACATCTGTTTGGAAAAAGGTAAATTATTATTATTTTCCTTTCGCAATATCTAGAAAATAACAAATATATATATATATATATATATATATATATATATATATATATATATATATATATATATGGAAACAGGTAAATTCATTTATCCTTTTGCAAAAAATTTCCACAAAAAATGTACCTTCACAACCAACTCGAAATAGCCAATATTTGAATCCAACGTGATTGGAGTATATGATCTGACAACTTCCTCTCCTTGGCTATCTTTCCCCCTGCTTAACATTAACAAATAACAGTTATACTCTCTCTCTCTCTCTCTCTCTCTCTCTTATTTTTTAATGTAAATTTATGATGTTTTATTCAACGGGATAAGTTAAATATACTACAGTATTATATATAGAACAATATAAGGTATATATTTTCCTAACCTAGCAAGTATGTTTTTTCCAACAGGAAGCCCCAATACCGAAGAAGGAGTAGGAAGGGCAAATCTGAATCTTGCAACGTTGTGGCTGAGCTGTGTCTTCTTTATGAGTTTAAAGTCCTTGAAATTTTTGGGGTCCAAGCTTCCTGAAAATTTTGTCATTTTGATAGTAAAATTTGTATGTAAAGACGAGTCTAATGGCATTTTCAAATGATGGCACAATTCTTTTTTATAAGAACTTCGATGTTGCTTTGAGGTTGTATTTTTATAAGCTCCAGCATATAAAATCATATAGCCATTTTTATTTATTAATTTTTATTTGAATTTTTATTAGTACATCTTCATCTTAATATCTTTTCATTGATCTAAATGTTACAAACTTGGAGCACTTTTGTTCTTGAAAATCCACATTGCTTTATAGGTGAGTAAACCATGATAAAAAATATAACCAAAACGTTAGCATGTCATGATTTGGGCTATCGAATTTAATTAGGAGGCGACGGAGAAAGAAAAGAATATGTAATTTGCTTTTTAGGATGTTACTTGAGAAAGACACAGAAAACAGTATGTATATTCAGGAAAACATGCAGAAACTCATCCAGCCTTTTTTAAAAATTAATTTAATTACTTACATATAATTTTAAATAAACCATAGGCATTTATTAACTTATTAATTATAACTGCATTAAGAATAACAAAGCAAATTAAACCAATTAATTAGACCAACAAGCCTAGTCTTTTTTTCAAACTAATTTGGGTTGGTGATAGATGAATTCAATCATAGATGCGAGAAAATTAAAAAACAAGGGAGGAGAAAAAAAATGAAAAATAAGACAAAAGAAAAGAAGGGTGAAAGAAATTAAGATGAGACTGTTTGGAATATAGAGATAATAACGGATTTAATTCTCTACCAAGCTTCTAATTTTTCTTCATTTTGTCTTAAGACACACATTCCGTCAATTTATATCTTAATTTATCAAGTCTTATTTAATTACTTTTTTTCATATATATTTTGGTCTACCTCTACTTCTCTTTGTATTGAGCACTTGATAACAAATTCTTGTTAATTATTATGAAAACAAGAGTGAAAATTAGTTTGAAGTAATATATTTGAGGAAGTTAAGCTAATTTTAAAAAATGAATTTTCCATTTTGGGTACAACATATAATATTTTGGATTTCACTCCTTCATACCTAGTAAAAAAAATAAAATAAAGTAAGTAATTATATTGATAAGTATAATAATTAGTAGTTAATATATATATTCTAATTCATGAGTAGTTTATTATGCTTGTGCACATAATATTAATCTCTTTCATCATTAAGGACTGAACGACGATCGAGATTGGTTAATTGATCGTCATCTAAAATGAGTCATTCACTTTAGAAGATTGATATCAAAATGTACTAAAGCAGAAAACATCGAATTGATCATCATAGGATTCCCGAATATCATACAAGCAAATTACATGCATACACGGTGAGTGAAAATATAAACCATTAAAAGTATCTGAGTTACTATATATATACATCGAAGAGCTGTCATTGTTTAAAAATCAGATGAAAAAGCATGAAAATTGATAACTCTTTGATAAATAGAAGATTTGTCTCCGAATGGAAAATGAGATATTGGAATAAATTTGAAAATGAAACAAATAAATTTTAAAAAATTAAAGCTATATATATATATATAATACCTTTGGGGTGTTTGGCCCGATAGTAAATATATGCAGCCGTAAAGCCAATGGCAACAAGAGCAACTACGCGACCTAGCAATTCAGGGTTGAGGTTCTCAGTAAAGGGAAAAAACTTGAAATCCAAATTGGGGAACCGAAGTGCCATGTTGAATGGTAGTTCCAACATTTTTGCAAGAAATTGGCAAATCACAAACTGCTTTCATATACATTGAAACTTATATAATAAAATAATTTATTAATTAAGCTTTTCCGGTACCTATAACCTAATTGATTCTTTTCTTCTCGTCACTGTTCTCATGAAATGAAGCAAAGAATAATCACAAACGTGTCTGAGGGAAGACACTATATTCGATCTACACTTTAATATTTCTGAAATAAAATTGTGGATACTTTGATTTACTTTCCCATGCATCCATTCACAGGCATAGTGATTCTGTCTTTTGGGCTGAAGTATCATGTTCTTAAAGTATATAATATGGCAATCCAGGTTGTATAAAGCTATATAAATGGAATTTATAAAGCAAATAAATATATTATAGTTACTATATATATAAATTAAAAGAACATTTTAAGGATTGATAAAGGCTATACGTTAATGATTTGATAAATATGGCAATCCATTCACTGGCTTTCTGAATGATAATAAAAAAAACTTTTTAAAGTGCTTTTCTTTTTTCAAATTTAACCTTGTCCTCATTCTGCACCAGTGAATGGCAAACTTTTGGGCAATCTTACCGATCTTGCCATTGTGGCTTTACCATGTTCGTGGGATTCACTTGCAACGCAAAGATACAAGGAGCATTTGATTTCGCTTTTGTATTTTGTGATTCACTTGCAACGTGAACATGAAGGAAGTGTTGAATGACGATGCTCCATGCTTGCTGCCGAACGTCTCCGACCCGGCGAAGCAACCGTACCGGTTCGAGTCCACGGTGACAGTGCTCAACAACGGCTCAACACCCGTATAGTATGAGTGCATTAATAGCAACTTATACCATAAATATTGGATTAAAAAAAAACTTGATCTCATCCAACTACTTAATTTTTGTAAATTTTGCAGGAATATTAAACAGAAGATTAATGGAATGATAAAATTTGTAAAAATTAGATAATTAAATGGTAAAATTTAGGAAATAAAAATTTAATAATAAACTTTACAAAATAATCAAAGTTCGATAGTAAAATGTGTAATTAAACTTAAAAAAAATCAATCAGTTCCTTTATTTTAGTAAATATATACTATTTTAAAACTTAATGTTAAAATTTTTATTTTTTATTAAATATAAATAGGTCTATTAAATTTGCTTGGTTGCAATCAACCACTATTGTATACTTTATGTTACCCTTTCTATCTAATTGAATTTAATGCCATTAAATTTGCGATTTCAAGCAGTTTTAAAAAAGTGTCGCTAATGAAACCGTCACCATTTAAATTATAATTTATTACCTTCTTAAAAAGTTATAAAATAGAAAAGCATTAAAAAAAATATAGTGGATGTCTATAACATCATAGTTACTAGTTAAAAAATATATTTGTTGTTAATTTAGAATTTCCACATATAATGAATAAAAAATACTAAGTGTAACTAACAATATTTAAATATTAAATTTAAAATACCGATATTAATCAAACAATAAAAATAAATTAATATTAATATTATGTTTTTAATTTTTTGTTATAAAACAACACTATACTTTTTTAAAATTTGTATATTACTTAATAAACTATTTATTATATATTTTATAATGAAAATTCAATTATTTATGATTTTATTTTTTTGTATTTCTATATTCATAAGGTA
>PYAF01000082.1:553285-565913 GCA_007407185.1 Glycine tomentella
GTAGTTTGTGTGTATATATACTTGTGTTTTTCTTATATAGTAGTATTAACTAACATTTATTAAATATTATATAATTATTGAATTTAATGAACTTAATTATAATATACATATATTAATATAACATTTAAATGAATATACATGCATATATATATATATATATATGATTTATTATTAAATAAAATTTAATTATTAATTTTTATAAAAATATATATTTTGTTATATATCTTAATTAAAACTTAAATATGTTTTTATTCTTTCAAATGCAAATAATTTTAGTTTTAATCTGTCAATTAAAAATTTGCTTTTTGCAGTTCCTCAATTTTATTTTGGGGCACTGGAATCAAAATTTTATGAATTTGAGTGATTAAAAACATAAATTGAAAACTTAAATTATGCTCATGTAACCTTTCATGAATAAAGACTAAACTATTCATGCAAAAAGAATAAATACTGATATAGCTAGTATGAAGTTAATGAATTCATTGACTAAGTTAATATAGAAGGACAAATTAAATTAATACAAATATTATATTATATGCAAGTAATCTTTTAATTTTAATATAAAATTAATTAGATTATCACTTTTGAAAATGATATATTTAATTGTTTTTAATTCTAACAGTATTCATATAATACGCAAGGATTGTTAATAACAAGTCAACAACAATAACAATAAAAGGCTTGTTAACTCTTAAATAAAAACATCACTAAAGATAAGATAACGTCAAAATCAAGAAAAAGTAACGAAAAATATAGTAAATGTTTTATAAATTAATGTTTAAAGAATATTAAATGCTTATCAACCATTTATATGTGTGTGTGTGTTTCTGTATAAAATCATACTAACCCATCAGGCTGAATTGTATTGAATCAATTGAAGTAAGGAGTGCATTGCTGTAAAATCAAATTAAGATGAACACCATCATTCCAGTTTTGATCGTTCTCTTTGTTCTTACTATTGGGATTCGTATGTTTTGTATTTCACTTATTCTAGCTACCCAAATACCTAATCCGCATGACTCATACAGATTATGTAATCCGTATGATTCATAATATAAATTTTTTTAAAAATGTTTTAAAAATATTTAATTAGTTGACTTTTATTTTTTAAATTATTTGATTGAGTAAGGACAAGTTAATTATATTTGATATTTAAATACAAGTTAACTTTTGTTTAAAGATAATAATAACCTTAATTGATATAAGAGACAGAGAGACAAAGACGAAAACACATTATTTAATAAAATGAAAATAATGGAACGTTATAACAATAACATTTCAAATACGAAAATAACCAAAGTAAGCATAGTTTGAAATATCAAATACAAAAATAACCAAAGTGCAGCGGACATGTCTTCTTCTTCCATTTGACTCATTATAGTGAGCATCATGCGAAACATCTGCTAACATTCTAGTGAGCATCATGCATCGATTATTGGCACATGTTGATCGGTTAGTAGGCCTTGTTGGTAACTGATTTGTTAAAAATAGCTAAAATTTGTATTGGACAATAATGTTTCCAGTACTCAGAATATTTTGCATTGGCTGGCTGTCGAAAAAACAATTTTCTTATCACCTGTAAGTTGTGAATTCCATTAGGGGGAACCCTTACAGGTGCAACTTGCTTGATGACATCCTTGAGTGTTTCAATGTTGCATGCTGATGGAATTTCAAATCTTATTGGATTTGTTCCTGTGAAAGAATAACCCACAAAATTGACTTGTCGTGGTATGTTCCACTTGTCGTTGTAATATAACATTTCATCATGTGTGCTGACGATGGTGGATTGAAATAGGTTTAGTATACCATCGGGTGTTTTGTTGATGGTACATAATATTTCTATAGGGCCAACAGTCGACATTTGCTCATTGCACATTAACATTGTGCAAACATCATCATCATTTGTAAGTTGCGGAGAATGAAAAAAGTATTGCTGACCTGTATGTAGGAATGGTTGTTGGTAGTAGATTTTATCAACAAATTGGTCATTGGTTAGCATAAGCGTGTGGTGCATCCTACTCTTGAGTGTCTGAAAAGAACACTCATTAGGAACTCGCATTGGTATTGGAGTAGGACATTGAAAACAAACACCAATTTGGTTGTGTTTGATTGATCCATTTGGAAAAATGAATGCTAATTCGGAGTGAGCAATGGTTTGACTGCTTGTTTCTCCTAAGAACGCCATAGTAGTGGGATTGAATTTCGTTTGTGGAGCTATGTTATGTGAGAATGTGTGGTTGTGTTAAGGGTGTTTTGTGTTATTTATAGTGGTGTGGTTGTCTTTCTGATAGAGGCTTGTTTGGAATCCAATGTTAATTATTCAAATTTGTCTTTTATCGATATGGTGCATAGTCTTGTCAATTTCGACTGACATTTGAGCCTTCCACATGGTGTAGCAGGCACGTGTTATGTCAAATTTATTGGTCACCGTATGAAGGACCACAAAGTGTTTTTGTAGCATTCGTTATAGTGTTGTCAATGTCATTTTACCCTTCCACATGGTGTATCAGGCATGCGTTCTGTAAAATTTATTGGCCACCGTGTGAAGGACCACAAAGTGTTTTTATAGCCTTCCACATGGTTATGTTTATGTTTAATTAATTTTTTGTTTGTTAGGATGGACAACGATGAGTGAATGTATGATAAAATAATGTCTGAAGACACTAATATGAATGAAGACATTGGAGCAGACCCTGATGTGTTTGAAAATAATGATTGTTTAATTGATTGTTCTGCAGCGTTCCAAACGAATGAGGTAATTATGTGAATTTGAATGTAGTTAAAGTTGTTAAATGATAGAATTTAGAACATTAAATATGAATTATCCATTTGTATAGGTGTTTGAATCCCACGATGTAGTATTGAAATGGGCTCGTACGGTTGTATTTGGGAATGGTTTTGTAGCGGTTATAATGAGGAGTGACATAAAAACTGGAAAAATAGGAAGGACGTCATTTATGTTAATTGGTTGTGAAAGAAGTGGAAAGAATAGACCATGAAAAAAAGGTTTGACGCATTCAACTACTAGCACTAGAAAATGTGAGTGTCCTTTTAAGCTGCGGAGCAAACCAATCCCGGGAGGTCAAGGGTGGATGGTGAAGCTTATATGTGGCAATCATAATCATGTATTGGCTAAGTCATTTTGTGGACACCCATATACTGGTCGAATAACTAAGGAGGAGAAGATCATTGTTGCTGATATGACAAGGTCGATGGTGAAACCAAAAAATATTCTTCTAACTTTGAAGGATCACAATGCCGATAATGTTACAAGTTTGAAGCAAATATACAATGCAAGATATGCATACCGGACGCATACAAGAGGCAATAACACTGAAATGTAACAACTAATGAAACTTCTTGAACGTGACATGTATATTCATTGGCATCGATTGAGTGATGAAAATGTTGTACGTGACTTGTTTTAGGCACATCCAGATGTAGTACAACTGAGCAAAACAAACAGGTACAAACTTCCTTTACTTGACATTGTTGGTGTCACACCTACTGGGTTGACATTTTCAGCTGCATTTGCTTATTTAGAGGCTGAACGCATAAATAATATTGTCTGGGCCCTTAAACGGTTTAGAGGGATTTTTTTGAAAAGTGAATTTTTTCCAAAGGTGACTTTATACAAGAGCCTTGTTGGTAGGACATGTTTTTAAAGTAACTTTATACAAGAGACTTGTTGGCACGGTGTCAAGGCACGCGCTAAACCAAATTGCTGCTGAGTATGAGCAAGTCCATTATGCAGAAAAAATCCTTCTCATTGTGGATGTGTTATGAGAACAACACATGGTTTGTCTTGTGCATGTGAGCTAGCTAAGTATGTGGTTAGGAGCATTCCAATTAACACCGTTCATCTTTTTTGGCGGAGATTAAACTTTTTAGATGAAGGTATGCATGAATCGGACGTTACCTTAACTAAAGAAATGGAAGTCATATCCAACAGTTTTGAAAAGCTTGATTTGTGTGGCAAAATGACAATAAAGAGTAAGCTTAAAGAAATTGCGTACCCTGATTCAAATTCCATGTGCCCTCCTCCTGATAAGGTAAAATCTAAAGGTGCTCCAAAGAAGATGACAAAACACGAAAGGTCAACAAGAAGGGACCCATCTTACTTTGAGTATGTAGACGAGTTACACTCAGTGCAAAATAGTTGTTCCACTCCAAAACAGTCCATTTCCTCCTCAGATGTTCTGATGCAACACGGGATGGTTCCAATGCTAGATCAATTTCATCCATTTATGCATAAGTTTATCTTGAATATCACCGATGTCAAAGCTAATGGCAACTATGGATATCCACCCATTCTGATGGGTTTACTTATACTTCCGATATGGTTCCGGATTTGTCCAGTTCCAGACGGTGTAATTGCTGCTTTATTAGGTTATGGTGAAAAATCTTGGTCTTCGGTATGCAATCATTTGCTCAAAGAACTTGTATAATGGACTGATGGATATAGTCCCTACTAGTTGATGGATTGTCTAAGGTAAAACATTGTTGGGTTTAATCATCATATGGGTTTACGAACAAACCAATATACCCATCTTATTTCATTAACTATTTTTTACAGGTTACTATGGATAAGTGGATGGATATTATGGATATGGGTCATGTAATTGCATCAAGATATAACTTCATTGTAGTATCTCTTTCACTTCAACAAAGTATAGCGTTCTTCCCTCTAAGAAGCCAACCTCCTAGAGATCCCCAAGTTCATCGCATTGGTCATGTTTTTGGTAACCACTTTGTTCAGGTATTACATTAACTGTTTTATCTTATGGAAGTAGACAAATCTGTCAAACTCCTGATTTGTGTGATTTTGTTGTATGAAACAAGTTTTTTAACAGACAATTGTCCTATGCCATTGGCTGCGTCTTGTGGGCTAATCATTGTACCAATGAAGCACAACACTGGCCCAATCATTACATTGGTAGAATGCAAATGTATACCAATTTTATGAAGTTTTGCACTCAACATGTTGACTTACGAGATGTGTAGAAATATATGAAGAATGCATAAACTATTTAATTGCATAACTTTATCAATATATAATTATACATAAGCAAGTTTCTCTAACGAGAAAAAAATAAACAATTAATGCGGCTTTCACTACATAAATGAAAAAGGGCAACTCAAAGTCTCCTCCGCTGTCTGCCTCAAGTATAGACAATGCCGTACTCCCTTACACCACGGGCTAGAACCAACAGTTGTTGCATCCTAGAGTATGCTTCGGTGCCCTCTATGACGGTCCTATCATCGATCATGTCTTGCAATCCCTGAGCCAGACGTTGGCAAACGGCCTACAGTAACACGTGCGTAAACACTGAATTACCCAATGAATATAATTGATAAAGCATAAATAATGAAATTAGTAATTTATTACCACAATATGCGCTGGCGACTGGTCTTCATTAGATACATCTAATGAGACATGTGGTGTAGGTTCTGTAGCAGAGTCATACACATGGTGAGGTACCTGCACATCAGTGGCCTCAACAGGAATATGTGTTCGGGGATCCCGAGACATGGTTGGACTCATGAAAGGGTGAGAGATACAGTAGAACCACTACAAATATCCAGCAACACATTGACTTGGATATTCAACCAAGTCTCCAGTCACAACTAAGGAGTCTGTGAAGTGCATCCACTTGTCGTCCACATCTTCATAAGAAGCCACCTATGACACCTTCAGTTCTGGAATGTGTTGAACATATCCAAAATGTCTAAGAACCCGTTCTGGTAAATACCTCACAGTGAGTAGACCCCATCTGAGGGTCCCAAAAAACAAAGCAATAATCTCAAATTCTCTGTGCGCACGGTGCTCCCCATATGGCATCCAACAAACATCAGTAGGGGTCAACCTATCTAGTCGGTTACGATAAGTTGCTAGAGGTAACGCCTTCGCAATCTTCCAGCGGAAGACACGTGGTTGCATCTCCTGGTACTAATCATTCTCAACGATATTCCCTATAGTAGGAAAACGCTCGTATATCCAACACTACATATTAACAATTGAAATTCATTAAAACAATACACAAACTCTGTTGTTTATACAAAATGTAAATGAATTATACCCAAATTACCTGTAACAAGGTAATATATCCAGCCAGATGTTTGCTGCTGTGCTTACATGCATAATTCAAATTATCATACAGCTGCACAAGCACTGCGACTCCCTAACAATAGCCAGAAGCTTGGTCCATATCGCGGAAAGCTTCCAAGAAAACCACACCTATATGGGTCGCCCTCTTGTTAGCAAACAACATGCAACCCACAACATGAAGCAAATACGCCCTAGCTGCTAACATCCATTGCCTAGCATCACACTTCAGATGATATATCTCTCGCAGCCACGAAAGCCGAACATATGCCCCATGGCATTGTGTTGTCTCAGCTTCAACTTCTTCTACAGTAACATCAAACAACTCAACCAACAATGTGATGGCCTCTGCTACGTCCATTGCATCATATGACAGGTATGCTCCCATAACAGGAATATGCAACAGTGACGCGACGTCATCCAATGTCACCATAAGTTCCCCGACAGGCAGATGGAAACTACTGGTTTCAAGGTGTCATCTCTCCACAAAACTAGATAACAAACCCATGTTCCCAGTCTCCACTGAGCAGGCAATCAATGGACTAAGACCCGTTGCAACCACTAAGCCTTGAATCTCAGCCGTTGGCTTTCCAAATTTTACAACTTTACGTCCGTGGGAAGCCAACTTTAACTCAGCACGTTCCTGTAACAAAAAGTATATCAATTTAAGAAGATCAATATTATCACTAATATTACTTATTCAGGTATGTACCAATTCATAGTAATACCTCTCCTGCCCACACTCAAAGAGCAATATGGTCAGCATACTTAGTGAAAACCGAATAATCTTTTGGCCCTCCTGGATAACATTCTGACTCAGTACCAATATCCTCCGTCCCAGGAATATCAGTCTCAACTTGGGGTTCCTGAACAAGAGGATCCTCCGCAACATGGGGTTCCTGAACATGAGGATCCTTCGGAACAACATTATCTGCCCTTTTTCTGTGGACAGATGCTATAGGCCTACGCCGCTCAACGGGTTCATCTTCATTAGCTCTACTACTACTTCTACCAAGTGCCCGACGCATTCATCTAGCCTTAGCCATTATCTGTGGGTATCATTTGTTTACATGTCACTTATGACTTCAAACCAAACCCAAGCAACAACAAGACTCAACCATTCCAAGTCATACTACACAACTTTGATTCACATACATACCTTGCAAGAATAGTTCTAACCTAACATTACTTAATTATTTTTAATTTAGTGAAATGCACAATTTTTTTTTAAAAGTTTACACATATAGATTACTCAATCCGTAAGCCTCATACAGATTAGGTAAACCGTATGAGGTTTACGGATTACTCAATCCGTAAACCTCATACGGATTGAGAAATCCGTAAGCTTCATCAATCCATATGAGGCCATTTTCTTTCTTACGGATTACCGCTTCCATATCAGGAATGCCCGAACTGCAATAGCCACCACACGACCATGGACATCGATCTCTTACAAAAGCAAACACTCACCAGGGCCACAAGACGCAGAAAACGAACACCACCAAAGCCAATATATCCACAGACAAGGTCGATGTTTCGGTGCGGCGGAGAAGCAAACAAACCAAGTGGAGCGGAAGTGGAAGCAGAAGCGCAAAGGTGAGGAAGATGAAGAAACATAAAAAATAAATGAAACAAAGTTGTTATTATTTAAAGGGTATTAACAAAAATGCACTATTTCGAGAATGGTGTAGGAGAAATTCAAATGGTGTAGGAAGCTCTTCCCAATCTGTTACTTTGATGCTAAGCTTTGACTTATTTTCGATGGAAACAAAGAGGTACTACATTCGCTTCATTAAAGTGGCCCTTGAAAGACGAATTTGCTTAATTTTAAAAGTTCATTCATTTCGTTTGGTATAATTGATTGCCCTTCAAAGTGAAAAGGTTTTAGTTTTGATGCGTTGTGAATATAATTAAAAAATACTTTACATATGAAATTTCCTTTATATAGTTATTCTATTTTCAATTTTATAGCAATTTATGATTGGAAAAGTATAAAAGTAACACTATTTTTTTGTAATTAGTGTCCTAATTATTTTTGACAAATTATATGAATGAAGAAATATTACTCATTTTTATAAAGATATCATTTGTTTTATTTGCAAAATCTTTTTTAGATCCAATTTTGTAATATATTAAATTGAAGTATTCATGGAATGACGAATATGATCTCTTCAAAAAAAAAAAAACGACGAATATTCATACTCATACTGAGAAAAAGGAACTACAAATGAAAAAAGGAATAAATATGGTAGCGAATGAGTAACTTTAATTTACTTTCCTTAATTCCATCATTGCCAGTTATTACATATAAAACAACATTTTCTATAGGGACAATGTTGGAAAAAGGTCAAACATTTATTAACATGGATAGCGACATAAGCAATCTTCAATGGCATCGCATGCACCACTTGCAAACTTTCCATGTTTATTGCGACAATCAGTGCCACATTTGTTACTTACACAGCTAAACTTATACAGTGTTTCTTGGCACGTTCTTGCTTCTATCAACTTCAATGGCCCTTCATTTTCTGTGTCACACACATACATAAAATATTCAATACTAAACCATGAAATTGAATCTCAGAAACTTATTTAAAAGCAAAGGAATTAAAAAAAAATTGACAAGCTTAAATTTGTGACTAGCTTCAATAAGTGGAAACTAGAACATACCAATTCCAATGGAAAGAACCAACAGAACAATAAGAACAAAAGTGATGGCCTTCATCTTAATTTGATTGTAGAGCAATATATTCCTTGCTTTAACTTAGTCTTCTCTAATGGATGGATATGAATCTATACATAAACATATAAACATATATATAGTTGATAAGTATTTAATGTTCTTTAAAGATTTATATTCATTTATAATATATTTAATACTCTTTAATTTGACTTTTTGACTTTTTGAATTTTGAATTTTTGACTTTTTGACTTTTTGTACTTTTTTATTTTAAGGTTATCTTATTTTAGTTAATGCTTTTGTATCCATAAACATATTATATATATATATATATATATATATAATTGATAAGCATTTAATGTTCTTTAAATATTTATATAATTTTATAATATATTTAATACTCTTTGACTTTTGTTACATTTTTGTTTTACGATTACTATTTAATTCAATTAATACATAGACATAATATATATATATATATATATATATTGAGAAGCATTTAATGTTCTTTAAATATTTATATTATTTAATAATATTTCTAATACTTTTTGACTTTTTGTTACTTCTTTGTTTTACAGTTATTATATTACACTACTACAGACGCTTCAATCGACGACGTTTCTAAATCGTATTCGACGACGGTTGTAGAATCATCGTTGTTTCACGTGTCGTTGAAAATCAACACTTTCGACGACGGTTCAAAAAACCATTATCGTTGATTTTTTTTTGAAGACATTTGAAGACGATTTTTGCGTAACTGTCTTTGTATGTAGACATACAAAGACGGTTTTGTCTAAAACCGTCTTCGTATCCTTTTAAAAAAAAAAGCAATACATACAAAGACGGTTTTAGGCAAAATCGTCTTTGTATGTGGACATACAAAGACGGTTTTTCCTAAAACCGTCTTTGTATCCTTTTTTAAAAAATAAAAAAATACAAAAAACAAAACATACAAAGACGGTTTTAGGCAAAACAGTCTTTGTATCCTTTTTTTAAAAAAAAATAAAAAACAAAACATACAAAGACGGTTTTAGGCAAAACCGTCTTTGTATGTCCGCATACAAAGACGGTTTTGCCTAAAACCGTCTGTCTTTGTATCCTTTTTTAAAAAAACCAAAAACAAAACATACACTATCTAATTTTGATTTAAGAACTTATTAATTGCAATTCATAGATTTGTTAACTTTTCCATAATTATTTTAAAAAAGATTCCTACTACATTGATTATTCTTGTTGTAAAATGTCAATAATATAAAATAAATAATTAAAATGATTTTAAAACATGTTATTATACTGCAGATTTAGAAAAGGAGCAGGAAGCATTTTCCATAACATGATAAACATATAATTTTTTACCCATATAAAAACTTTATATAATTTTTTCTTCTTCTTTAAATAGTAGTAGGGAAAATTAAGATTAAAATACAAAGACACACTTTGGGATAGCTAGCTTTCGAGAAGTCTCTTCTCAATTCTCATCCTTTTTTCATTCAACACGTAACCATTTTTCTTCCCTTCTCTTTCTATTCACAATCAATTAAGTATTAACTATTAAGTCAAACCCGAACATAATCATCCTCAGACACCAATATTTTCTAAAATCTGGTTATGAGTGTTCTTAAATCTTAACTGGTGTTAAAGTCTAATTGTATGGTTAGTTTAACTTATTTTAGATAAATAATTGCCAGCTTCTAGGGATTTTGAAATGAAAAAAATATAAAAAATAACATCAACCCAACAAATGCAAAATTGTGAGGAGGAAATGCAGGAGGTAGTATAGACAATTAAAGTCACAGCTTTCTTCCAAATTGCCTAACCCATTTCTCATTTTCATAAAAGGAGATTTCATAGTTCCCATCTGCAAGATAATACATATCTTCAATATATTTCTCAAGTCATTCTCTGTTTCTGGGGACAAAAAATCCCTTGCTAGAACAAAAACCACAAAACGGAGCAAAGACAAACATGATCAATGCATCATCTAAACATAAACTCCTTCGCGGAAGCATATTTTGCCAGATTACCACATGTAATCTTATACCTATTAGTCAATCCAATAGTACAAAATTATTCACGAATATCTTAGATAACTTTGTAGAATAAAAGACTAGAAGAGCTTTAGCTTAAGTTTTTAAACAGCTTTCTATCATGCTGATCTCAGTGTCAGTAACAGGTCCTAGATCTATTCTCTGAAATATCTCAGCCAACAGAAACAATAACATCAATTAACGATGAATAACCATAGGAAAAAAGTAAATCACCCTGATTTTGAGAAATGTTATAATCAATAATAAATAAAAAAAAACCCTCCTATGAGAAAAAAAGTGGCAGCATACAACAGGAGCATGGCGAAGAGGGTACCGTTTAGAGAAGTTGTTGTCAGAGGTGACAGTGATCTTGCTCTTATCCCTGGTGACGGTAATGGAATCGCCGAGTGTACCAGCCTTGCCATCGACCTTAACCCTCTCCTGAAGGAACTTCTCAAGAGAAGCAATGTCCATAAGCTTATCCTCCACCGGCTTCGCACAATCGACCACGAAGCTCGCTCCCTTCTTTTTCCCCTTCGCTCTGCTCATTTTCGCTGTTCTCCCTTTCTCCACTTGCGATGGTGATAAGCACTAAGCAACAGCACACACAGTCACACTAAGATAGGGTTTCTGTCTTTTAAAACGCCAACAACACCTACTGTTTTATTATAAGCTAGGTCCAACCTACATGGGCCGAGACCCACGATAATATACATCATCAACAACGTTGTTGTTGTTGTCGGAGGAGGAAGTGGGTGGTTTCAGCCACCACCTCCTTTGCGGAGCAGCGCGACACCGTCGCAGCGAGGACCAATAGATCTGGTGACCGTGCTTGACGTAAGAGGAAACATGACGGCATGGACGACACGAATGGCAGCGGAGACGACATCAGAGCTTTCATCGGCGGCCATGTTGCCGTCTACAGGAAGCTAACCACGAGAGAGAGAGAGAGAGAGAGAGAGAGAGAGAGAGAGAGAGAAAGAGAGAAGCAACAAGATTATCGAACTTGTCGAGGAGGAGATCGATGGCTTCGTCCTTGTCGGGGCCTTCGAAGAGAGAGGCGTAGGAGAGGATATCCTCTAGAGGACTTTGAACAGAAGAGGAAGGGTTAGGTTTGGCGCAGGAAACGAGAGACTTCAATATAGTATGGATGACAAAAAAAATTAAAAACACGCTCTTTTCTAAGACGGTTTTATAAAAACCGTCTTAGAATGGAAGTTTTGAAGACAGTTTTTGTAAAACCGTCTTCTTTCACCACCTCATATTTACAAAATTGCCACCACGTTACTTTCGAAGACGGTTTTTCGGGAACCGTCGTTGAAGGGGTGTCGTAAAAAACTACTTTTCTAGTAGTGTTAATTCAATTATTGCTTTTGTTTTAGATTTAATTTATCTTTTTTGAGTATTGTTTTTTAGATTTGAATGTTTATATATATATATATATATATATATATTTGTAAAATAGTTTTATACTATTATCTAATTATAATATTATTTAAATAATTTTATGATTATTATTTTTAAAGCCAATAAACTTATCATATACGTAATAGTATAAAATAGATTTAATTTTTCAATTTTTTAAGCTCAGATATTTATTTTCTTTTTCTTACTCAAACTTTTAAAAAAAATTAAATCGCATATTTTTTTAAACCTTTTACTAATAATTCACTAACTAAAATACCATATTTAACTCAAAAAAAAAATCTCAATTTTATTATTATAATTCAACCTCTAATTTTACATCTTATTAAAATTCAATTATTATGTTAGTTGTTAGTTTTTTTATGTTATATTGAATGAATTTTTAGTTCA
>PYAF01000082.1:596592-640134 GCA_007407185.1 Glycine tomentella
AAAATTTTCAATTTTTTAAATTCCAAAATAAAATTGAAATTTTTTATTAAATAAAATATTATATTAAAAATTAGTTATATAAAAATCCAAAAAATATTAAACAAAACCGTATAAAAATTTAGAAATTATATTAAATAAAACAATATATTAAAAATTAGATATACCAAAAATCCAGAATATATTAAACAAAATCATATAAAATTAAAAAAAAATATACTAAATAAAACAATATTAAAAAAAAGTAAAAAAGATCATATCTATGATGAAAATAGGTCTAAAAATACTTTAAAATTAGATAAAAATAACAATAAATAATATTAAATGATATTTTACGTCAAAAATTAAAACATGCAAATTTTTGTCTTTATTTCAGTCGTTAAAAATTTTTGCGACGAAATACTGTGATCGCAAACATAAAAAAAAAATAAAAAACCACAATATTTCGTCACAAAAATTGTTAATGACCGATTTAGAGACGGATTACTCAAGGAGTGTCACGTCCAAATTGGACATGACCAGTCACGCCCAATTTGAACGTGTCTCCCTGTCCCAAATTAGTAATATGTTTTAAAATAGTTCCAAATTGATATTTTTATTAAAAATTATTATTTAGGTTCTTTTACCGTCGATTAAATGTTCTACATATTATTATTTTCTTTAAAGTGAAAAAATATTTTTCAATTTTTACTGTAGATCTCACTTTCTTTCTGTTGAATCGAATTTGCTCGAGTCACTCAAATAAGGTAATATAATTGTGTGCTTAGTATTTTTACCTCTTGGATTAATAAATTGATTTATATCAAATTTTAAGTTATTTTAGGAATGAATACATCAAATCTAAAGTTACTAAAGCTAGCTGTTTTGTTTTCCAATTGATGTGAGGTGAAAAATGTAATATGCACACGTTGAAGACATCAATCCAATTACACGGAGGTTTTAATAAACTGTATATGACCATAATCATAATTTTGGCCGCAATATTATAAAATTTTTACATGACGTAAGGTAATTAGATTATATTTGGTAAAATTAACTAAAAATTAAAAAATTAATTTATTAAATTAAAAATATTCTTGAAATATCTAAAAAATATAAAATTACAGAAAAATAATAAAATCATGATTTATTTAAAAAATTAAAAAAAATATATCAAAAATAAAAGTAAAAGAAAATATAAAATTAGAAACTAACGTTTAAAAAATGAGTAAATTACATTCGGACCCCCTGTATTTTGCTCAAATTTTATCTGATACCCCTTCCTTTTTGTACCTTACAAAAAATCCCTTAATTGTTTAACTCACATTACACTCAGACGCCCTCCCTTCTAAACACCGTTTAATAATTTGACAGAAATTAGGCACATGCTGCTCACATGACTTTTAATGAAATTTTATGTCTAAAATACCCTCATCTTCTTCCTCTCAACAAAATATTTAAAAACTTTTCGCTTCTTTTTATTTTTTATGTAATTGGACGTGAACATACCTTGCTGGTACGCAGTGTTAACACATTTCCTTCTTCTTCCTGTTCTTCAATTTTTTAGTTCAATTTTTTTCTCTGATTGAATATGTTTATTCGCTTCAAATTTTAGTATTTTTAACTCCTTTCTTTGAAATATTTCTTTATGACAAGGTGTTTGATATAATATCTCGGTCAAGAGTTACAAATACATCATAACACATCATAATGTTAAACTAAAAAGATTGAGTAATTCAACAATTTTTATCTTTAATTAATTCTTTCTCATTGCAATTATTGTATATACCCAAAAAACAAAAAATAAAGGTTAGAGCCAACAGTAAGGTAAAACCAGATATGATATGATCAAAAGAAAAAAGAAAAAAAAAATAAGAAAGACATATAGGCCTAAAATCAACAATAATAAACAAATGATTTTCAGTTTATCCATTGTGTTTCATGTGATCTCAAATATCAACACTGTTTTAATCAACAATAATAAATAAATGATTTTAAATATC
The DNA here is from genome assembly GCA_007407185.1 of Glycine tomentella. Classification (NCBI taxonomy): domain Eukaryota; kingdom Viridiplantae; phylum Streptophyta; class Magnoliopsida; order Fabales; family Fabaceae; genus Glycine; species Glycine tomentella. The sequence goes on from PYAF01000082.1 coordinate 598,572, forward strand.
ATAAGTGGTCTCAAATTGGTCCCTCAATGAAACCTTATTCAGAAATAGACAACAATAAACAATGAAAATTAAACAAATATTCTTAAAAAGTAACCTATATACAAGGTTTAGTGGTCACTTACAAGTCTGCATGGAAGAGGAACAATGGAGAACTTGCGAATTGGAAGAGAAACAGTAGATAACTCACGAATTGGAAGGGGAACAATGGAGAACTTGCGAAGGGGGAAGAGAAAAGAAACGTGAACGTCGTTGAGAGGAAGAGGAACTCACCCTCCGTGGACTCAGAAGAAACACTTGTCAACAAGAGGAAGATGAATAATACTCGTATGTGAAGAGAAATGAAACGTGAATCCTAAATTCTGAAACTAATTGAGAAGGAATAATTTTGATTTTATAATTAAAATATAAGGACAATTTCATATGTTCACATATTTCAATTGACATTAGTTAACGGTTTTAATAGAAGGGGGTAAAAGTAATGTGAAAAAAGGAAGGAGTATTAGATGAAATATAAGCGAAACACAAGGGGTGTAGGTGTAATTTACTCTTAAAAAAATTATTTCAAGTAGCATTTAAAAAACTTTAGAAACTATTGAGAAATTATTAAAAAAAATTGTTTTCCAAATAACTAAATAAGTTTTTCAGTTAGTAAAAAGAACTAAAAATTAATTGAAATAGCTATGATTTTCTATGGATAATGGGAAAGTGGAAGATTGAAATACCAAAAATTGACTTCATGCATTCCAAGAATCGGATGAAAACCAAAACAAAAGGAAAATAAATAAATCAATAAGAGGGAAACAATATAGGCACGCCACACGTACTAATTGAATTCTGATAATGAACAGGATTATAAAATTGTGACAATCATGCTATAAAATTAAACTTTTGTACATGGTAACATACACTGCTACACTCTATTAGTTGCTGGAAATCTCGTACAAATCTTAATTATGTCTCCGTGGAGGATGGTGCAGGCGAGTAACTGTGATCACTTAAGTCTCTTTTCCATGAATTCTGAACTTGTGCTGCAAACTGCAGATTCCAGAGAATATCTTCCACAGAAGGCCTTTCAGTTGGGTCACCAGAGAGACACCTTACACATATCACCATCATTGTCATTAATGAATCATCTGAACATTCCTTGTGAACTGCTGGGTCAACAATGCTCCTTCTAGCTATGTCATCGGTTTTGATGCTTACCTGTAACTGCAGAAGGACCACACAGTAACATTGTTTGTTAGAATTAGGTGGTAGTACTTTACTACCTCTTGTGCTTAACACATCAAAGTTGGGTTCTGAACTTAGGTTGTATTGAGATATGTTGCACAATGTTTCTTAGAATGCATTTGATTTATATATTAGGGGACACTACAAAGTGTACAGCACAACACAATTGATTGAGTCCCAAGACAATTTTTGTGTTGTTAGTCGCTTGATGACCAATGCATAAGACTATTGTGCTATCCGTGGTTTCATGGATAAAATAACACAAATTTGGGTTTTCTGTAGATAAAGTTCTCAATAAACAGAAAAAAATAATTAAAGTTAATCAAACTTCTTCTATTGGTCGGTGTTATCAATGGCGGAGCCAAAGTTCTGCCATATAAGCACGGCGCCATTGTGGCCTATAGCACTGCCATAAAGGGCATCCCTTAACAAATTGCCTATGGCGGATGGCAAAAGAATGGCCATGCCATTCCGCCATAGCAGCCTTAGCGCCTCCATTTAACAACATTGCTTAAGTTAAAATCAACTTATGCACCCCCAACTTTTGGAGAAGTTAGATGAAAGAACTTCTATAAAATTTAGGTGCCTAGGTTGATTTTAACTTCTAAGCAAAGTTTAGTTCATTTTTGTTGGTGATTTTAGTGTCATCAATGGATTTTAGTAGTAATGTGATTTACTATAGGCCAATGCGATTACGCGTTAAGCTTTGGAAACGAGTTAGGGTAGTGCGGAGTGCACGCTTGTTGAGCCAACGCATAATTGACCGCGATTACGGTGCGGGGTTCCAAGGGGCAGCGCCCCTGGCTGGGGTCCAAGAGTTGCATTGTTGGAGTTTTTGTTTAAACTCCACGGGTTATGAATAAGAGGCGGTTAACAATTCAAAATATTAACTACTCTTATCTCAACCGCTGTTAACCGCTGTTAACTTCCCATCATAACCATACACATATAACTACCTTTGATGGAAAGGTTGCGAGCAGCCAAGAGTTGCATTGTTTGGAAAAACTCCTATATAAGGAGTCATTTGGCCTCAGATTTCAGATATACGAAAATCATACTTTCTCTCTACATTCCTGATCTGTTCTCTATTGCCAGAAGCAGATTGTTCTTCAAAGAATTATCCCAACAAGGATTTCGTGAACCCAGGCAAGAATAGGGTCGAAATACTTTGTTCGGAAAGTGTACGAACACGATTCTTTGAAGTTATCCAGGATTATCATACCCAAATATCTAACAATTTTTTATTTTCTTATTTTTTTCTCCTATAAGTACTTACTGAAAAGGTTATCCAAATAGGACCTTCTTATAATACCCTGTTTGTTGTGCATTGTATTGTGCACAAAAGAGCTGGGAAGATGAAGGGGAAAAGGATTTTTGTTATCTTCTTCTCTTTTGTGTTATGGACAAAATTGTGACTTGGTTTAATGGATCACAAAAACTCAAAAAGTTTTGTACTGTTTCTTGTGCTGTTTTTGTCTAGTACTTTACTTTTCTAAACATCAAATAAAGTACAATGTTTTTAATGTTGTATTGTCCCTTATTTTTAGCAAATCAAAGTGCTCTTAATGTAAAATTGGGAAACTTATCCATAACCAGTCTAAAAATGTGTAAGTATGAAACTTAGAAGTTAATACTCACAAGATCTTTTAGTGTTCCAACTTCATTGTGGAACATTATTGGTCTTCCCAGAATGATTTCTAGCAAGACTACTCCAATATCATAGACATCATTCTTGTCTGCATCCTGGATCCTGCATAAATCATTAAAGCAATCCCCTCAATTAATTCCAAGAGAAAATAACTATACATCATTAGAGACAATCAGCAAAGCACCCGTGTGTTTGTACAACACTCTGGAAAAGGTTCTATTTCTCTAACTAGTTGACTTGATTGTAGACATTGAAGCCTTTAAGAACCAGGGTCAACAAGTTGTGTGTTTCACTAACATTTTTTTCACATTAGAGATCCCAATGGAGTGGTTAGCACTTAGCACTAGAAGAAGCAGATATACATGGATCAGGGTTGAGATGTATCAAAGGGTATATGCATCAGGGGTTAATGAAGAATTAAAAAAATTCTTACCTATCTAACTATCTCTACAACTAACTAATAGTATATCTATTTCAACTTTCAACAAGAAGCATATATGCTAAAATTCATTCCTGAGAAAATCCAATGATTGTGTACCCTTTCTTTTTCAAACATTTAATTCTGTTGTGTTTAATTTGCTAGCTATATCCCTTTCTTTTTAGATTATAATTTCTACTTTCTTAGTAGCTAGATTAGACTCTATTACAATATCAGCTTTCAGGAATTAATTATTATATTTTTTACCTTGCTTGGACTTTTCCTTTTAATCCAGGGGAAGTTCCATTGCTGATCTGAAATTTTTAAAGAAAAAGTGATGAGAACAAACAGAAATGAATGGAGATATAGTTGTAGTAAGGGAATAGAAACAAAGATTTTATCCATTTACCATTCTTTTATTTTCAGCAGAGAGTGGCAGATTATAACTGCTTATTTTAACATTGTGATTGCTATCCAAAAGAATATCTGTTATCTTCAGATTATTTGAATACAGTCCAGGCACTATCCCTGTGTGCAAAAATTGAACGCCTTTCACCATTCCAATTGCAGCTGTTATTCTCTGATTCCAAGGAAGCTTTTCCCCAGAAGATCCTATTAAAAGTATATGTTAGAGGAAATATTCATTTCCTTGTATGTGAACACGAGAAACTTTAGGTACTGTTTGGTTTGAGAAAATGTTTTTAAAGATTTGTTTTCAAACAACTATTTGAAAATAGGAAATAAAATGAAAACAAATTGACATTTTTGTAATTATATGCAAAAGTAGAAAATGAAAACAAAATCTTAAACCAAACAAGTTCTATAAAGGGCTTCAGTGTACAAAATCATTGAAATTTATGGTGAGTGGGAATATTAGAAGGAAGATTGTGATGAAAATTTTTCCTTACCAGAAACACAGCTTCTTAAACTTCTATTTGGAACAAACTCAAATATGAGATATACATTGTTTACACTTGAATCATCTTGGTTGCACTCAAAAGCATGCCCAAGTGCACTAACCAAGTGAGAATGCCTTAGCTTTGAAATTATCTCAACATGGTGCATGTAAGTCTGAGGGCCATGTTTCTTTCTCATTTTCAAACCTCTAATAGCAATGTGCATTCCATCGGACAGCACCCCCTTATAAATCTGCCATTATAGTTGAAATAAATTAAAATTCGCAAGTCACAAAGATAATGGAGAACAGCTACACAAAGAATTATACGCATAATCAGAAAGGTGAATTAAATAAAAACTTAAACAATACAGAACTATGACTTACAGCAAAAGTGAGAATGAAAAAACTCTAGATTATGTTTGGATTGATGCTTGATGCCTATTTAAGAACTGAAGTTTTGCATATGGATTCCTGTAACTTATCCTGTTCTAAGGATAGATTACTAGCCACTCAGTAAATATAATTTTCAACCGAAGTCATGCCAGAGATTCAGATGTACTACATCTGAGGACAAAACATAGCCATGGACATTGTACTCAACAAGTTTTCTCAATTTTTGCTAACACGCGCTTATGTGATGTCCAGATTATTAACATATTAGTTCAAGTATGGAGTTTCGAGAGTCAAGTGGGAGTCATCACAAAATTACAGTTATATAGGTTAGGGCATCAAGCATTTGGTAGGTAAATATATATGATTCTATCAACCTTAATAATCTCTAGTACATACCTGACCATGTGGGCCTTCACTTATGAAAGATGACTCATCAAAATTATTTGTAGCTTCCTTAAGTTCATCCAAAGCAAAGGTCCTATAAGCAGGAAGGCTGGCTCCCATCTTCATTGTTTCTGATATATACCCTGCAAACAAAGAATATAAAATGACTACATGTGACATGTAATAATTAATAGAAATTAAGCTTGTGAGTGACATGATCCAATTCCTTGATTTCTATGACATATTCTGCACTTCAGCACAATAGATGTACACTTATTTTAATATATTTAATCTATTATCTATTATAGAAATAAAACCAGAAATCTCTCCTACTCTAATTCAATACTTTTGGCATACATTGATGCATCTACAGCTAGACAGAAAATCATATTCCCAGAATTTTGTTTTAGCCCTTAAACCAAAAGCTTAAAACACAATAATCTAATTTTTCAACATAAAACTTACGTACTGATAAGGCAAAGGATTTGAGGATTTACTTGCATCTGTGAGTAGTTTTGCTGTGTTTGCTGATGATACATGTTCTATTATGGACCTTGTCGATGCCCTCACAACACGCTTGTTATTCACTCGGCTCATGACATGCTCCTTCATGGATCTTGTTAGTGTTTCCACAGCACCTTTGTCAGGAACCCTTTTGATGATATGCTCCATTATGGACCTTGTAGTAGTTTTCACTTCATTTTCATTATGCTCCTGGCTGATAACATGCTCCAAAGAGGACTTTGAAGGTATTTTCCCTACTTGTTTCTTATGAACTCGGCTAACAACCAAGATAACCACTCCTAAAATCAACATTCCACCAACAAGACCTCCCATACTTGATACAATAATTGCTTTACTAGTTGTTCTCTTGTGCTTCTGCTGATGGGGTATGATTGTCACTGCCAAAGCCTCATTGCTGCAGAAATCTGAAGGGTGCTGATCTTGGTTCTTGTTTGATAAGCAGTTTCTAGCATACAGAACAACCCTGGTCTTTGGTTCTAAACAAGTTGGAAGTTCACCTTTCAGAAGATTAGAAGACAAATTTACAAAGTGGAGATCACCATTGCATGACATGTTATTGAAAAGCATCCCAGTGAATTTATTTGAGGAAACATCAAGGTAATTAATGGAAGGCATTAACAATAAGGATGGCGGAAATGGCCCCACAAAACCATTCAAAGAAAGGTCTAGCCTTTGGAGCAGATAGAAAGAACTTAAATTAGAAGGGACACTTAACTTGAAGCTGTTATTTCTAAGCACAAGGGAAACCAACTTGGTGGGGAGAGAAGGAAAATGAGGTCCAAATGTGTTGTTTTCCAAGTTAAGAACTTGAAGGTTTGCCAAATTCTTAAGATGAGGAAGTTCCCCAGATAACTGATTATTTGATAGATCTAACACCCTCAAGGTATGAAGAGCATTCAATGAAGTTGGAAGGCTTCCACTAAGCCAGTTGTTCCTCATGCTAAGCACAGCCAAACCTTGAAGTGAGCTTACCCAGTTGGAAATTTCACCATTGAAGTTGTTATCATCAAGCACCACTGACTGAAGGTTCCTCAGAATTGAAAGCTGAGAAGGGATGGCTCCATTGAAGTGATTTGAGCTAATGTTAAGTATTTCCAATGAAGACAATTGAGCAATGCTTTCAGGTAAGTTCCCCCAGAGTCCAAGAGAAACCAAAGAGAGAACTTTCAAGCTTGAAAGAGTGCCTAGTGTAGCAAATAGAGTATCTGAGGAGAAGTTTTGAGGCAGTGGAGTATACTCATTGTTTCCAACAACATGCAGCTGTGTCAAACTATCCTCATAGCAGACTAGTGTCAAATATGAGGTAGGTTCAATGTTGCAAAAGTCTATGTTGCTGCTTAGAGTACCTAGTGCTGATGGATAGCCAAGAAGTTGCTGAACCTTGAGAAGTGTTTGAGACTGAGAAAACTCTAACTGCTCTGAGAGTTGGATGGTGGCAAGAAACAAGGTTACAAGGAGTAAATGTGAAAGGGAAACTGGTTTTGGTACCATCTCCTCTTTCAATGGATAGAGAGAGAGAGAGAGAGAGAGAGAGAGAGAGAGAGAGTGAGGGAGAGTGATCACTTGGATAAATAAGGACACAAAGGGGTTTTGGATTAGGCTGCTTAGGACCAAGCTTCTGCCTCTGCCATTCATTACAAATGAAACCAAGTACCAACCATCTTTTTTTTACTCTAGTTCTTTCTGATCTTCCATGGCATGCATAAAGTATTGACACATAACAAGCACTAGGCACTGCAAAACATGAAACCTTTTATAATGGACCACATTCTCAGTTCAGCCGTTAACCATATTTGCTATGCAAAGTGCTTATGCTTTTGTGTTAGTTTGGCTGCACTCAGTAACATGACAACAAGCTAGTTACCTAATGGCTAAGGCTAATTTTATATTGTACATAAGAATAAAAATGTGTACCTTTTTGTTCTGTATCTTACTGAAATTTGTAGTGCCGCGCGCGACTGTGGCTGTGGTTTGGCATACTCTCTCGTCTCCTCTAATAAGTCACATAATATAATATAATGGTCCCTCTTTCTGATTAAACTTTTTTTTAGTGAATTGTTGTGAAACTAAACAATAGGAATGTTGCTTATGTGTATTTTTATTTTTTTTATAAAAATTGAATATAATACAAAGAGATTTATAACACTTAGATATCTTATTTAACCAATTAAACTAAATTCCCGTTTATGTGTATAGAAACTAGAGTTTCATATATCCTCTATGATGCATATTCCATACACGAGACCTATGAATAACATAACAATAATTGTTTCTAGTTTTTTTCCAGCAAAAATAATTATTCTAGTATAAGACAATGTAAATAAAAAATTAATGTAAAATAGTTCTACTCCTGATCTCCAATATAAATCTTACTAATATTATTATTTTTAATGAAATTATTTTTAAAATATATTTTATTTAAATGAGATTTTATTTTCAATGACTCATTTTTATTTTTAATATCAAATTTTAATAAATAATAGTTTGAGAAGAAAACTTATTTTCTGAGTGAAATTGACAAAATTAAATGATATTAATTATTTTTTAATTAACGTGAAGACAATTTTTTATTTATAATATAGAGAATGGAGGGAATAATATATTTTTTTAAGAAAGAGTCTTGCTATAGATCTATTTCTTCTCATAAAATTAATTGTCCTCAAACACGAACATTAATAATGTGCCTAATAACGTGAAAAATGTCTAATAATAAAATATAGGACGGCGCTGCATTCCCGAGGCACATCAGATTAAGGCATCAATAAATAATTGTGTGGTAATATCATAGCACTGAAGGGCACACGAAAATGTGAAAGTAGTTTGTGTTTTACATTAGAAGTTGCACACACTGCAACAATTGCCATTTTTATTGGGTCAAAGTCCATTGGTTTTGTTTTACACTTACAATGCCCATTTATTTTGGGACCATAAAAAAACCTCGCGCGGTTAATTGCTCAGCAATTTCTAGCAATGGTAGCATGCAAATAATCGAATATTATTTTAAATTCATATGCACATTCTTTCCGGGAATTTCATTTTAATGAAGGAAAAAATAAATTAAAAAAGTAGAAGAAAAATATGATGGGAATTGAGTAGAGTTTGGTACCAAGTAATTGTAAATATGTAATTGGGATGTTCCAACCCCAGCTCACCTCGACCCTCTTTTTAAATGCTGACAACAGTTATGTACCATTGGATTGTAAATACTGAATTAATAAAAAAATATTATTATTTTCAAGATTTAGATTTAAGCCTATCTCAACACAAAATAACTTTGTAAAATAAGAGTATTTTTCATTTATATATATATATATATATTTAATTTAATCATATCCCTAATTAACCTGAGATCTTCAATAATTGTATGGGATTTATAACATATCATACCTAAGTAATTTACAAAGAGCAAAATAAGATATTTATTGTAATAAAATTATAAAAAATACAATAGTATTCTAAATATAAATATTAACAAGCATTAAAGTATACCAAATATTTCTTAATTAATATGTTCAAGACATTGGATGCCAAAGTAACAGATAAATTGGACATGAATCCAGTAGATATGTCACGAGAATAACTAGTAAGTTCTCAATAAATATTGAATAAGTTAATGATTTACCCATCCGTTATTATTTCAAAATTCGTGCATCCATGTGTCACTCTAGGAAAAGGAAGTAACAGACAGAGAATATATTGTTGAGCTCGTGATACATTTGTCAATTGCAAAACGCAACCTTTTAAGCCTGATGAGTGAAAAGGGACAAATGCCTGTGGGACCAAACTTCACGGGTATGCTTTTCATTTCTATTCTCGTGAAAAAAGAAAGAATGCACAAAATAAGGCAAACCCATAACAATCACAAGTTCATAGACCCGTTACAAACTACAATAATGACGTCTAATAGCTCTTGCATTTTCTTGTTTAAGTTTTAGAGATTTTTTTTTTTCTTACAGTGAAGAAAATCACTTCATTTCATTCACAATAGATCGTTGAGAAAATACAAAAGGGAATATAATCAAAATCATGGGAACTAACGTGAAATCTTGATGCTGTTGTAAGACTATAAGCAACAAAATTAACTTTTCTCCGTCCAAAACAAACCCTAGAGTTTGGAAAAGATGATTTAAAAAAGATGTACATTGAGCATGATCTTTCCACTTTAAGAACACTGTGCTCTTGTAAGAGGGATCTCCTATCCATTTTGGAAAACTCGTACCCCCATAGAACTTAATAGTAAGCTTTGCAAGATTTTTGTGAGGTTGAAGCATCTGAAGCACTTCTTTTGTTCTTTTAATATTTGGTGGATGAGAAACTGCATAGCCTTCAACTAAAAGAAATGTACGTACCTCTGAATTCCTACTTCCTAGTCCCGGAGAACTTATCAATGTGTAGGAGCTTGGGGAAAAGTGTGTAGAGTTTTGCTACATGCCCCTATATTTCCTCTAAGCACACCACTTTTTTACAACTAAAGAAAACACATAAATTTCAACAATTTCACAACCCACACTCTACTCATAAAAAGTTATCGATAACATTATAGCATATAACAGAACAATCTATTTATTAAATATGTTTATCAATATCATAAACTTTAATTTAATTTACTCTTGTGGTATTTATCAAGCACTTAACATACATAATGAAATCCCATTGTTACATGTAGCTCTCTCACCTGCTCTTAGCTCACTCAGAAAAATAAAAGATAAAAAATCCCGAAAGCCCTCATCTTCTATTTATAGTCATGATGACCCCTCAGCTACGTAGGGGTATGCACGGTTGTGCATAGTTATGGAGGTTGTGCTTCAAAGAAAATGTCTCCCTTCCAAGGTGGACTTACAATTAATGCGTGATCGTACTTAGTCATGCACGATTGTGCTTCATTTTCAAAGTTGAAGCCTCAATTTCTTGCAGGGTTGTGCTTCAGCATGCACAACCGTGCTTATTTTTCAAAGCGAAGCCTTCAAGTTCATGCACGACCTACATATTTATGCAAGGGAATGCTTTGCGCTCTAAAGCAAATTTTTTGCACTTTTGAGACTTTTCCGATCTCTTCTTTTTGAGCTCATGTCCATCATACAGCAAAATAATATTCATTAGGTAGAATTAATCACTTAAAGTTCTCTCTTGTATGAGCCTTGCATGTTGAAGATCCTTGCTCCCTCGAGCAAAGATCATAGCTCAATCGGTAAAACTTCACCAATTTGGAGTCCCGACACCTTTTTGACTAGGTCGTACGTGTTGATTAAACAAATAAACAAAAGGCTACACCAATTAGAAATTAGAAAAGCTCAACACACAAGAAGATTGAGAGGATCGTGTGACATTCCTGGGACGATCCCTACATCGCTTACGAGGGGAAGTGAGGGGAAGCATAGAGAATGGCATGGGACAGAGTTAGTAGTTCCCCCACTCCTAAAGTCTTTCGGGTTCGCCGTTGAAGAATCGTTGTATGACTCATAACTTTGTAAAAGTGGATTTTAATTGTTATTGTTGTATGTGTTTAATTAGCATGTGTTTTATTTCATATTCTTTTGGATATATAAGATAAATTGGATGACGAGAAGGAAAGAATAAAAAAAATCAGATTTAACCCTCTCTATTAATAAAAAATAATATTCTAAGATAAAAAAAATGTATATATATACACACATATGTGTACATTTAACTAGGATACGTTATTATTATTATTATTATTATTATTATTACTATTATTATTATTATTATTATTATTATTATTATTATATATATGATTATGTTTTGACAACTTAAAATCAACCATTAAAACTACTTCTTTTAGTTTTAAAAATTGATGGAAAAGGTTATACAGTTGAATTAAAAATCAGATCAGTTTCATTTTATTTAAAAAAAAATGTTTTGTGATTTGCATTTGAAGATTAAAAACTAAAAAATTGTAACCATGCCGAATAGACAATTAATTGTTAATTTTACGTAAACAATACTTAATCACATGTCTTTGAATTTGATTGTCATTCTACCAGATATTAGTATAGGGATATATATGCATGTATTCTTCTACAATAGAATAGCTATAACCTAAGAAAATTCCATATATAAGCAATTAATTTTGTAGTCTTGCAAAAAAAAAAATTATAGTTGAAAAGTGGTGATAATTTAATTATTAAGTACTTTTGCAAAAAAAAAAAAAAAACTAGTTGAAGGAAATTATTTTTAAAACTATTTTCGAATATTAGAAGTCATGCTGAGATATAGAGCGAGAGAAGAAAAAATACTTTTGTAATCATCAAATGAATATATCATTTATTAGAAGATCATATGAAACTGAAAACAGCAACACGTCCATTTATTAATGTATAAAATTCATGGTTTTGAAATTCACATCGGACAGGCCGTTCAACTGAGAATTGGTCATGTTCGGGTCCAACTTTCTAAAAATTGGTGTCTCTAAATTAGTTCAAATCCGTTGAATGGGTTGAAAATGGATAAAATGTAGTGATTTAATTGATTATACCGGTTTAGCTTAAAACTGCTATTTTAAAAAATAAATTAAATGACGTTATTTGATTTTAAAAAACTATATTATGACTTATGATAGTTTTAAGTGAAATATAATTTTTTATTATTATCAATTTATGTATATTATGTTTTTTTTTTCAATATTACAAAAATATTATATTAAAATATTTAAAAAATTATTTTATTAAAACTGGTTCAACCACGACTAAATCATTAATCCTTGAATCATATCTTTATTGGTTCAATTACCAATTCGATTATGATAACATTAATAAAAATGACATAAAGACAAATGCATAAAGAGATATTTCTCCAGTGAGAGTTACAAACATATATATTGTTACAGAGCATGGATGAAAGACATTAATTAAACTAAATGGAGATATAAGACATCACTTAAAGGTGTGACAAGAGATCCAGATTGTCCTTGAGAATAGGTGACTTTTTCATGCTAGATTGCCTTATACTCCTTCATAACAGTTAGGTGGATTAAAGCTCATCCTTGGCCTTTTGGAAGCATTTTCTTTGATGTAGTCTCTTTGATATTAATTTGAATTGGAGGTAAAAGATTTGGCTTAGGATGAACCTTCACACCATGAAAACTATTCAAGTCAACTCTTGGATGAGTATTTAAATCATTAAACACTGAAGTTCCTTTGACGATTTGGATATAGACTTTACTCCATGGGGAGGACATGAAATGCTCTTTTGCCTATGAATTGTCGTTCTTGTTGTATAGTTTGGAACAAAATCATTGAATGAGAATTTTTTCATTGAGCATATCTGTGGTTGAAGACCCAAATGAATAATATTGTGCTAACTCTTTTTCTTTTTCTCTGAAAAACTAATTGGAAGAGTTTTGAAATCTAAAGATTTCTTCTCTTGGTAATTTCCTACAATTAAGGTGAGAAAAATTAAATTCAAATAAAATAATTCATAAATTTATAATAAGGTTAGTAATGGTACCTTGCATGAAATTCATAGGACAGAGATATTTTTTAGCTCCATGTTCCATAACTTGAGGTGCCATTAAGTGTCTCCTTAGTGATCGATATCTATTGAGCATCGGATTGTAATAGTTACTTCTTTGGATGCTCTCGTTCTTTTGAATCATTTCTATGTGAGAAGAAAAAAAAAACTATTCATCTTGGATGAAAAAAAATCAACTGCTCTTAGAAAATCTTAGAAGGGGTTATTTAACTGTTGGGAAGAATTTGTGTTAAACTAAATCCAGAGTGACTAGATAATTGCAATTCTAAATGAAGTTTGTGATTAGATATATACATTATTTTGACTAACTAGCAACATAGGTATCTAATAACTCTCGGTTTACTTTGACGCTCAAGATTAAAAACATCAGATTTGACTATTATAAAACAAGAAAATTTAGAGGAAAAATGTGCACTAATGATTGTTGATTAGAAAATTATTGATTAAGATTATATATATATATATATATATATATATATATATATTTGTGTTTTTATGATAATTTGGATTTTTTTAGTTGGTAGGTAGGATGTTTGAACCTTTCTACATACCAAAACATAACACATTTTAATTTTGTGAGGACGAAATACGTATTGAAAATTTTATAGAGACGAATTTTGAACATTTTCATATTTATGAGCACGAAAAATAGGGGGTCGACCTACCCATTGCGACGTCACGCACTCGATGGCTTCCATCCCTTAGACTTCTTGCTCGGGCCATGCAACTCAACTCGCAGTGTACCAACTGTAGCTTCCCGCACCACATTCAAAATCTTCCACCTAACTTGGCTAACCTAAGTCCTTTATGCTCTAAGGTTTCATACTCACTGATTAACTGTCGAGATCAACACACGAGGATTGTTCTCACCCTTTAACAATAATAATATACAAGGATATGCTACAAGAATAATTATCATCATCCAATAACAAACTTTGCACATCATCAATCATTCCAAGGCATCACAATCTCACACGTTTAGCAATGCATTTTAGTTTCTAGTTAGCACATAAAGGCTTGAAATGGTAACCAACAATTGTTCACATTCTTTATCTACTAAATGTTTGAGAGAATGGAGTTTTTCTGGTTGTTTACCCCAAAAGTTTGGGACACTTCACAATGAAAAGTTGTTGCAAAGAAGGAAATATGTCATTCTACTTATTGTTATTTGAGAGGAACCAATTTTCCCATTTTTCCATGTCTTTTAAGTATAGTCTCTCCAAGGAAGGAAAAAGTATTAACTAAGCATTACCATAGAACTCACCATCAATGCAATATACTTCTTTCATTCCAATAATGTAAAGTTCTTTGAGGGCATGGAGGTTTCCAAGTGTTGGCAAAGATGTACAATGTGCCCAATCTTTCAATTTTAAGAACACTAGGCTCTTGTAGGATGGATCTCCTGTCCATTTTGGGAAACTCATACCACTATAGCACTTAATAGTAAGCTTTGCAAGATTTTTGTGAGGTTGTAGCATTTGAAGCACTTCTTTTGCTTTTTTAATATTTGGTGAATGAGAAACTACATACCCTTTATGGAAGTTGTCTATGATGTTGGAGGCATTTTAGAACAAATTATGGTTGTCTGTTGGCAGTGGTTCTTGTACAAGCAAGGAAATAAACCTAGTATTTTGTATTCTACATGGTGTATTAATCCATTGCAGTGCCTTTTATCATGAGCTCGAGACCCTTGCCACAGTTTCTTTGGTCAAGGCATTAGTAGCAATTTTGGACAAAGGTTTTTTATGGTTTTCCGAGTGTAAATATTACATTGTAATATTGAAATTTTCTATTCCAATAATTAATGTGGGATAATATTATAAGATAATTATATTAATTATTCACCATTAGTGGATTTTATTTTAAGTGGTCAAATTAAGTGAGTCTATTAGACTACTAAATAAGATGATATATGCTTAAAAGAGTATATGCCATTGTTAGCCTATTAGGGGATATTTAATGTGAACCATATTAGGTTAATACACTAGAAGAAGGTTATGGTCCCTAATATATCGAACCGTCGCACATAGTTTTTCTTCTCCACATCTGTAGAGTTACAAAGCTCCTATTGTGGAATAAAAAAGATATTCTGATTAAGGAAGAACCATAAGGTCGTCGACTACATTATTCATTGGTTGTTCATGATTCAATGATTAATAAAGAACATTTTGATCAAGAATCAACTACAGATCCAAGTATTTTACTCTAATCCTAAATAATCAAGCATGTTGTAGATCCTAAGGCTTTTGGTCAACTATTCTAGGATATGTACCTGTGAATTTTAGATTCCGAATAAAAAATAAAGAATAAGAATAAAAGATTAAAGATATCCAACAAGTGGTATCAGAGCAGGTCTTCATTGTTTGATTGTTAGGATTCAAGTTTCTCAATTGGTTAATGCCTAAGCAAAAATGAATCAGGTAAACCAATAGATCAAACGATCTGTAGAGGTATGATTGGATCACTTTTATATTTGACTGCTAGTAGACATGATATTATGTATAATGTATGTTTGTGTGCTAGATTTCAATCTGATCATTGAAAGTCACATCTCAAAGTTGTTGAGAGGATCTTACATTATGTAGCTAGCAGACACTACTAACCAAAGCTTACTCTATAAGAAAAATCAAGATTTCATGTTAGTGGGATAATATGATGTAGGCTATGCAGGAGACAGACTGGAATGGAAAAGCACAAATGAAGGATTCCATTATATTGAACCTTGTTTGATATCTTGGGCAAGCAGCAACAAGCAACACTCCATTGTTCTATCCACCGTTGAAGTTGAATATTGTCTACTGCAAGCTGCCTCTCACAACTATTATGGGTAAAATATCAATTAAAAGATTATTTTAGTTTAGAAAGCAATATTCTAGTTTATTGTAACAGTATTAGTGCAATCAACCTATCTAAAAATTCCATACATCATTCAAAGTCTAAGCATATTGAGATAAAATATCATTTCTTTCATGATTGTATGCAAAAAGGTGTGTTTGATATAAAATTCGTAGACACGGATCATCAATGGGTCAATATCTTTACTAAGCCTTTGTCTAAAGATTACTTTGTCTGTATTAGGGAACTTTTAAATATGGTTAGTTTATCAGGCTAATGATGTATGTTATATCATCTCAGATGATAACATTGTCTTATGATCTTTCATTAATCTATTTGGACTAATGTATGTTGAAATGCAAAAACTAAAAAGGAAACGTGTTCATAAAAATAAAACCTTTCAGTCTTTCTTTTAAAAAACCTGTGCCTCCCTTTACACCATGATTGAAAAATGGTTTTCGAAAAATATTACATGTGATTTGAGTCGTTACTGCTTATCTCCTTCTTTTTGAAAAACTATAAAAGACAAAGGCGAGCACTAAAAAAACTATTTTTGAAAATTTGAACTCTCAGAGATATTTGTGCCTTTTGTTTGTATCTAAGAACTTTATCTTTCAAAAACTCTTTTTTTTTCTCAAAAAAAAAAAGTTCAAATCTTTGTGAACAATGGAAACTTAGAGGAGTGAAACCATTGGTATTCCTGTGATCAACCACATTGAAAATGCAAACAAAGTTTTTCCAAAAGACTAGTTCATCCTTGAGAAATGGGTGAACTTTCAAAGTCTGAAGGACAAAGGCTTTCATGTTAAGGGTTTGTTTGATCGTGTAGGTTGGGGACCTTTCTTGGAGAAGTTCAGTGCCTAGAACTATGAGTCTTATGTCCTATTCTACGGAATTTCCAAGCAAGAGAGTGTCAGCATTAGAGGCACCGTCAATGGAACTAAAATGGTGATTTCTCCTACCTTTATTGTTGCTGCTCTGGAGGGTCTGGCGGTTGACAAAGACTAGGAAAAGGACTAGACAAGTTGTTGTATGGAAAAACACGTCCAAAATATGCTGATAAAAATTTGTTGTCTAGATTCTTGAGAATAGCCAATCTGACATACATGTGCAGACTTATTCGGTAACTTTTTCAACATGGTGATGCCAGGGTAGGGTCAATAGACTATGTTAGTGACTGTAGGGTAGGATCATCTTCTACTACTGGCTGCAAGCATTCAAGGATAGTTGAAATCCCAAGGTGAAGAAGAACTGCATTCCCTTTGGAATGCATACATAAAAGAATTTTTGTTGTAATCAAGTTTGATTGGTGAATCCTTTATTGGTTGGTAAAAGAGAACTTGACATAGCTCAGGTTGAGTGAACCGGTATAAAACTAAGTATTTTTACTGTTATTCTTTAGCTTGTCAGAATACTTTCAAAGTCTATTGTTGTCACATTCTTGCATACAAGTCTTTCATTAAAAATAAGTTTTATATATATCAATGGACAATAGTCCACCTGTGCTTAAGAAAACTTGGTTCAGTTATTGGACGAGAATCCTTACAAATTGTTTTGTTTATTAAACACCTTTCATTCAAAAAGAATTCATTATTTTATCAAACACACTATTCAATCCTCCTTCTAATGTGATTTGTTATATTTCAATGGTTTTATTTGTTATATTATCTATTGCATCTAATAAGACTATGCATATGCTTAACTGAATTATCTTTTATGTATGCATTCAACTTTTACATCTATATTTGTTTGATATCACTGAAAAGTGGGAGATTGTTAAGTCAAAAGACATTTTGCATCTTAAGACGAGTTAGGACACTTTTGATTAGATGCACATAAATACAAATGCTAAAAGTTGTGTCATATACATCATTAGATTATGTTGTGCTAATCTGTGTCTAAAGTTTCAAATGATATTAAGCATATGCCATGATCTGATAAGGCATTTAAGAATAACATTTAATATCTTCATTGAATACTTCGTGTCTAAGATTCTCTTTGGATAAACATTCTCCTAGGATATGTCAAAGTCCTATGAAGAATAAATGATGTCCAAGATTTGAAAGTGCCGATCTCCATTAAAAGACATGCTTTGATGTGCAGACCTGCTTTGACATATGAGAAGTGACTTTCTGATACAGTGCACAACAAGAAAGCCAATAAGAATGGACTCTGCATGAAGAAAGGATGTGCATTCAATGAAAGTTAAATGCACCCAACGAGCATTATCATCAAATGAAGATTTCAAGTGAAGAATCCAATCATTGTGAAACAATGAATACTTGAAGATGAATACTATAAATACAAGAAACTTTGCAGAAGAAGACATGAATCTTATGCACAAATATTCTTTCATTTTTTTTCTTCTATAAAATGCTTTATGTATATTATTGGAAAGTTCAAAAGCTCTCAAAACACTTTAAACATATTGAGAGAAAAGACCAAAGAGCTTATTGCATATCTGTCTATAAGTCGTTCATAGATTAAGTTAGTGAGCAAACTCAAACAACAAAACTTCTTTGATTTGTTTAAAGCCAATAGTGGCTTGGTAGGACAAAGAATAGTAGTTTGTCATCAAGCTTGGGGTAGAACTTGATTTGTAGAGCCAAATTGACAATGAATAATACTTGTAACTTGTGAGAAGTTAGTGACACTTGATGGTTTACCAAGAATTAAACGTAGTCTCAGTTGTAGGGACACACTAGTATAAATTCCTACGTCTGATATTTACTTGCTTTCTTTTAGCTTTATTTGACCAAGAGTGTGAATTTGCTTTTAGATTTTGAAAGATATATTTTGCTTTGCAAAAACGTTTATACATCATCCGATAATGTTTTTGAAAAGTTGTTATTTGTCCTTTACAAAGTTTTATTAGACGAAAAACTGTTTTGTTTTCCAAAAACTTTAAAATTTCTAAAATCACAATTTAATCTCCCATTCTTGTGATATTGATCTTTATAGTACAATGCAACACCAAGAAGGGAAAAGTATAGACTTTGATTGGAGTCTCTAAAGGCATGGTGTGGTCGTGTGGGTGGAGATGAGAAGGAAAAGAATTGAAAAAAAATCCTATGTTTAGTTAATAGTTAACACTTACATTGTAGTGTCCACATCGTTCACCACTTAGTCACTTTACTTACCTTACGTTTTTTTTTATATCTCTTACCCCTATATTTTTTAAATGAAAGTTTAAAAAGTCCACGAGGGCATGCAAAAAAACCTATTTATCTTGCAAGTTAAACGGGTCGTGCTAAAAATCCCGCAAATCAAATAGATTCTAAAAACAAGGCCTATATACAATGCAAATTGTAGGTTCCAAAGATTAGATAGAGACCCAAACTTATTTTTCCAAATTTTGTTATAACCCATTTTTTCATCCCTAATTCCTAAACTCCAACTCTCCACCCATTCAAAAATATAAAATACCTCTTGTTTTCTCTACATCTTCTTCTTTTCTCCCTCTTGCTTTCTCACTCTCCATCTCCCCCCCCCCCCCCCCCCCCCCCCCCCCCCACCCACACACACATAAATTATGATTTCATTTAAATAATTATAATATAAACTCGGTGAAATTTTCTCGCTTTCTAGTATCTTTTATTCAATGAAAATAAATTTCTGTTGTATATAAAACCAAAAAATAATACACGATGAAAATGTTATTATTATTATAATTATTTAAATGAGATCATAATTTATTTTATTTGATAATAACTTAATAAGTATTATTTTTAAGTTAAAATTAAATTGTATTAATTATCGTAATTATAAGTGTTCTATCTTCGTCAGTTTTAAATTAAATCATATTACATTCTATTTTAAATTCTAACAAATTTTATCATCGTTAATAAGGCTGTTGTAATTATATTATTATCGTCAATTTAAATCAAAAAAATGTTATTTTATACTTTTATATTAATTTAATTTACTAAAAAATTATAGTACATATCACTTATTCCATATACTTGAAGAAATTCAAATGCTAATGTACATGTGTGTGTAGAAGCCGGTAATGTCAACAGAATTTGTCTTGGGAATTAGCAATTCCCACTTTAATTCTACAAGCTGTAAACTCATTCTTTTTTATTCATCTCTCTGATAAATTTCTTAAAAAAATGATTAAGAAATCGATCAATAAAATTTCTTATTGAAAATCATTACATTAAAATTATGATGAGTGTATTGATATAATTTTCTATTAAAATTTCTTGTTGAATATCATTACATTAAAATTATGAGGAGTGTATTAATATAATTTTCTATAAACCTTTTGATTTGTATTCCAAGGACATAGTCTTCTCCATAATTTTATTTGCCACTAAATGAAATAAATAATAATAATTCTTTCAGCAAAAAAAAAAAAAAAAAAAACTTTCTATGTTTTGAGATATCAAATGCTTTGATGATTCATATAATACTTATTCAATGCCTAATGGTAGTTCTAACCAAGTTTTTTTTTTTCTTTTACAGCTAACCAAGTTATTTTATTACCTATATCCTAACCTCAATCTATCATGTAAATTTTAGTTTCGCTTAGAGGCAAAGAATGCTATAAAAAGTTTTTAAAAAATGAAGTGGGTGGATGAATAGATATTTGAAAAAAAAGAAACAAAAGTTGGACATGGCACAAATATTTATGCAGTTCAATCTTCAAGAATGTATCGGTTCCTTCTTGCACACCGAATGCCAATCTCTGTAAAGTTAAAGAAAAGAAAGCATTAAGTTCTAAACAAGATTGAAATGCTAGATTATGTTATGGAAACTGCCCACGTTGTACGCAAATGAGAACATGTACATGGGTGAAACGAAGTGATAATTGTTGGATATTCCTCTCAATGCTATTGGGCCCAAATCCCTAGGTATTGACCTGGCCCATTTCCTTTTAGGGTAAAATCCCTAATTGGGTGTCTCCCTATAAATACCCCATTTATGAGGTGAGACAGTGACGATTCAAGTTGCAGAGAGGCAGACGCACAGTGCGGCTGCAGAGAAGAAGCTGAGCGAAACAGAGTGAGTGTTCTCCGGTTGTTGAACCGTTGAGGGTGAGTCTCCGAGAGCTGTGAGAGCTTCTTGTAGAGTGTTGCTCTTCTGTTGTAGTGAGGCTGAGAGTGGCTCCGGCGAGAGGCTGTTGAGCGTTGTAACCATTATTTCTTAATAGTGGATTGTTCTGGACTTGGTCCCGTGGGTTTTCCTCGTTGAGGTTTTCTCCCACGTAAAGCTATATCTGTGTGTTGTTTCTCCTTTCTCTTCTCTCATTTACTGTTTGATCGTTTTTCGCTGCACTTGTTTGTGTTTTGTTCGTGTTGGCTGTGGTGGGTTGAATCGCGTGATTCCCCAGTGTTACGGTTGGCAAAGGAGGTTCCCAGCCGAGAAGATCCGAGTTCAGCCGAGAACGCGGAAGCAGGGCCGAGTTAAGCCGAGTACGCAAGGTGTTGACCGGAGTGTAGCCAACGGGTTGTGGTGCCGAGCCGATCTCGCGGTGACGGAAAGCAAATTCCACAACAATAATGCATGCAAATTGACTATTGTAGTTTAGGCTTTATCTTAACTGAAAATATCTGGGAATAGGCTTTCAAACCAGTGAGGAATCGAATGTATGTTGGTTGCATTGATCCGTTGGCAAGGACAGATCTAATGTTTGGAACTAAGTATTCCGCAACCTGTCAACCACCACAGAATATGATAAATGAGCTGCATATGTTATCCTACACAAAGTAGAAATCGCATATACCCATGTATATGATCATATTGGAAACATAGGGCTAAAGAATCACTCGTTCGCTTATATTTTATAGTATATGTATTTCTATAGTCAAGAGTGACTAGCTCTGCCAGGGGGAGAAGATTTCTCATTCAATTTTAGCTCCTAGTTTCCAGCACATAGCTTATCTATCTATAAATCTGGATTTTGTGTACAATCATCATTAGAAAGAAAACATTTTCCTCAAACTATAACAGAATCTATATAATCACGTGGTCTAGATTTTGATCCTTGCCGACCCATTATCTAATTCAACTAATGTTAAATTTTAGCACAAGGTAAATGGGTTTGTGCTTTGTCCAGGCTTCAAACCCAAAGTGCTCGTGTGAGGGGCATGTTAGAAATTTTATATAAGAACATTCATGTGCCTTAATCTAATAGCTTAATCTTTTTGAGGAATTGGTTTATAACAGTAATATCATGAAGGAGTTTACTTGGAATATTTAATAGATTCTTATCACTCTTCTACTTTAGTTTATTTGCATGAAGTTGGTCATAAATAGAAATTTATGCAACATGAATGAGCATATAATTTTTTTATGATTATCAAATGATCATAATGATGGTACACCACACGGCAAAATGCTAGCTTATCTATCACCATTCCCTGCTATGAAAATCTTACCACTTCGGCTGGTTCTGCCAAGACATTAATGAAAAACTTTGCCTGCATATAACAAAGAAGCCAGTTAGTCCAAAAAACTAAAAAAAAGTAAAGATATCACTTGGTTGCATATCTACCTGCTTTGTATTAACACCAGACATGAGAAGATCCGTTGTAACCATTCCTGGCTGAAGTATTGAAAAAGAAAAAGAAAAATAAACAACTGTCAATAACATAGATGAGAGCATCGACCATTAAAACTGTAGGAAGTCTTTCATAATGTGTTTCATGTCTTTAAGGTGAAACAACGAGAAATATAAGAAAATATTAGAGTACACTAAATAGCCACAATTAAATAATATAAATAAAATTACCAAGCGAGGAGTATTCAGGAAATTAAGAATTTTTGTGGCAATAACTTGCAGCTATATGTGTTTAAGGTTCCGCTAATCTTTACCATAATTCTCTTTGATCTGGTCAGGCCAAATTCTTCTTCAACCTTTCTCCTTTCAAGGATTTTATCTACTAATCTACTATACTCTTGCACCAAGGGTATTTTTCTTTCGTTATGATTTTTCTTTTCCTTTTCTTTAATATTCAATCTATTAAGCTTGCATGACAAGTTAATGATGGCAGTATGACAATGTTTTTTTGACAGAAGGGACAATTTGGGAAATTAAATTCATCCTCATTTCCCAGCATGATCTGCATAAGCAAATATCTCAAATATCATCTGCTCTTTTGTAATTTGAATGAGATCCTGAAAACCACTGTAGATATATTGAACGGCTGATGGATATCTCAAGGGCTGATGGATATCTAATAGGATAGCACAAAATAATAACAAAGATTTCTAATAAATCTAATTTATTGAAGTTTACAAAGGATTAGTAGAGGTTGACTACGTTTGACCGAAAGAAAAGGGACGCAAAACACATTTCCCCTCTCTTATATGAATTAATAACTATGACAATACTTAAATTGGAGAAACATGCATGTTTTCGCATCCATGAATCCATGCCCATCATACATTATCACAGGATATAAAGAGAAAAATCTACCGAAAGATTATGCACCACGACGGTTTTAACATCTTGCATCCGCAATTCTGCCTGTGAAATATCAAGAAGACTGTCTTATATATGTACACATGTATGTGCATAGCAATAATTATAAGTCTTATTCAAACAACTTTATTAGGAAAACGGAGGAAGACAAAGGAAGACATATTTATCTAAAAGGAAGCGTTAAGTTTTCATTTTGTCTTGTACCTAAATAATTTTATAAAAGTTTACAAGATAACTGATGGAATTCCTGCAAGACAAATGTCTCATGAATAAATAGGAAAAAAAAAAAAGAAAATTCTCTACTGGCTTAAAACTCCAACAAATAGCTACAAATGTCAAAATGCCATGTTGTAAGCAGCTAAAGAATTTTGGTAGAATAATTCAACTTAAAATTCTATTAGATATGATCAAGCATTGTCAGTCAACTCAGGAGGCCCACCACATAATTCAATCCTAAACATTGTCTAGTTTCGCTGATTATTCAGAAATATTAAGTGATGAGCTCATTTCTTTTTTAATACCAAGAATTACATTGAGAGAATGACAACAACTAAGACTTTTCCACAAAGTGGGGTCAGCTATATGAATCATACTTATCATAACATTACATTGTAAATCAAGTATATAGAGAAATCCTTGACCTCTAAATACCTCTTAAAGGTTTCAACTATATATTTTCTTAGTTGTACTCTTGACTATGGCCTCCACAAGTCTTCTCCACACATGCTCAAAAAACCTAAGGCAAGATTCAACAATTTTTTCTACAAAACGGTGCTACCAAACTTTCTCTCTAATGCATTCATTTCTAATCCTATTTTGTCTAGCTTGTCCATTCATCTTCTGGAAATTCTCATCGTTGCTACTAATCCTATCCTGTTAAAATATTTAGAGAATACAACAAACAACAAAACCCTTATTCAGCTAGGTGAAGTCAGGAACATGGATTATACGACGTCATTTGGCTCAGTTAAAGACCAAATCCTTAGAAATATTATTTACCAAGAGATCCCTTCTAACAACTTCCTCCAATGTCCTTGGTCCCCTTCCCTTTTTCATAAGACTAAAAACCATGCAATCTACTCTCCTTATTGGTGCTTCCAATAGCTTTCTTTGTACATGTACAAACAATCTAAAATGATTTTCTGTCATCTTTTCTTCAATCTGTGCTACACCAATATCTCCTCATATACAATCATCTTGTATCATGTCCTTTCTTGTGTGGTCACACATCTTTCTCAACATTCTCATTTCTACTACTCCCACCTTTTTTTTCTTCTTATTGTCCTTTTAAAGCCAAGCATTCATTATTATAAAGTATAGCTGAACATATAGCAAGACAAAAAAAAATTGTCTTTGAGCTTGTAGGTTGTTTGCGATCACAAATAACATACGATACCTTTCTCCATCTTAGTTATCCCGCTTGTATCCTGTGTTTGAAATCCTTATTAATTTCCCCATTATTTGTAGTCTTGATGCTAGATATTTAAATTTAGAAACCTCAGTATAAAAACTTCTCCCATTTATATCTATACATCATATTCCTTTTGTATCTTGCTAAAACTGCAAAGCATATACTTTATCTTATTCTTGCTTAAGCGAAAACTTTTGTTTCCAAAGTTTGTCTCTGAAGCTCAAGTTTAAGGTTAACAAGTTAATTGCTTTCCTTCATACCTCAATCAAAATTATATCATCGGCATAAAACATGTAAGTAGGGATAATCTTTTTTATGTCATTAATAAGCTTAGCCAAGACTAAATTAAACAAATAAGGATCAAGGCTAAGCCTTGAGGTAATCCTATCCCCTGTAAGAAAGTCCTAGTCTTGCATCCTGGACTTCTCACACTAGTAGTTACCCCATTATACATGTCTTGTATAGTCCATATATAAGCAACACGAACACCTTTCTTTTATAAAAGTTTTCCACAACACGATTCTTGGCACTCAATCGTAAGTTTTCGATATCAATAAAAACCATACATAAGTCCCTAACTCTATCTTTTCCTTGGTACCTTTCCATCAACTCCCGCAAAAGATAAATGGTTTTGTTGTAGACCTTCCTGATATAAAACCAAAATTATACTCTGCAATCCCCATCTCTTCTCTTAATTTATACTCAATCACCTTTCTCATAATTTCATAGTGTGACTCATAAGTTTTATAATTTTGTAGTTAGCACAATTTCATAGTCTAAACATTTAGAGAATGACAATACAAAATATGTTTTGGTAGAATTTTTATGGGTCTGAATTCATCTGTTTTTTTGTATATGCTAGATAAGAACCATAGTTCTTTTAAAACATGATCAAGCTGATAATTGTAAAACAGATATCTCATTTATTAATTTTTTTTTTTGATCGGCAAAGATATAATATTATATATATGAAAAGAAGTACAAGAGGTACTGAAAAATAAACAAGAGGCCAACAGTAGGCTAACAGCGCTTTGGCAGCCTAATACATGAACTGAATTAGGATGCCAAAGAACAAGCTAGAAACCCAATTGATGGCAAAAAGAAATATAGTGACACCCTAATTACATCCTCCACTACAACCAAAACCATCTTTGATATGGCTAGACCATAAGTAGAAAGGGATATCAAATCCTTTCTCCAAGTTTGCTAACCAAGACCAACAAAAAAATATAGCATCCTCCATCAGCTTAGATCCATTAAAACTCTCATTATGGAACACTATCCTGTTGCGGTGATACCAAGTGTTCCACGTGAGGGCAATCCACCATGTATACCACCGCTGAACTTTAAGGCCCGGGAGCTTGCAGTAACTATGTCGGCGGAAGTGGTCGCTTGGGTTAACCGGGGATACCCCAACCACACTAATCCAACCCAAGGATTCCCACCATAGCGGCATAATCTTGTGACAACTAAAGAAGACATGTGATGCATCTTCAACGAAACTGCAGCAGAAAGGACATGTAAGGTCACCCATAGTTACATTTCTGAGGGCCAAATTCTTCTTAATAGGCAGTCGGTCTCTCAATAACCTCCAAGCAAAATAGGTGGCTTTGCATAGGATATGAAGCTTCCAAAGATCTTTGTATATCTCCTCCTGAATCTGAGAATCCAGAACCCTATGCAGTGACTTGTAGGCGCTTCCCACCATATAGCTACCGCTCGGTGTCCCCTCCCACCTCCAACTATCCTGCTGCTGTGGACGAATGACCACTCCCTGAATATCCTCTAGGAACTGAATGGCTAATTCTACTTCCCCCCCCCCCCCCCAAAAACACCTTCTCCAAATAAAATTCCATTCCCATCCATCATTTGATGCAGAACCCATCTACTGAATGAAGTGTTGTTGCTGTTGGGAGAGGTGGTACAGTCTTGGGAATTCGACCTCAAGGGTACACCATCATCTTTCCACCCATCTTCCCAAAATAAAACCTTTGATCCACAACCGACACTCCATTTGAGGCCCTTGTTGAACCACCCCTCCACATTACTAAGATGGCAAACACTACACAAATCCCTCCACCAAATAGATTCAGTAGCAGACCTTCTCTCAGCATCAAGACTTCTCCACCCGCCATACTTGGACTCCAAAACCTGTGACCACAGTTCTCCATTGCTATGGAACAAGTTCCATTGCCATTTCCCAAGTAGAGCTGTATTAAAGTTGTTCAAGTCTCGAATACCCAAGCCACCATGTGCTTTATCCAAACACACCACATCCCACTTCACCAATGCCATTTTCACCTGATCATCGTTGTCACCCCATAGAAATCTACGTTGTAGCCTCACCAGACAATCAACCACCTTTTTAGGGACCCTGAAAAAAGAAAACATAAAAGTAGGTAATGAATTCAGGACTGACTTGATGAGGGTCAGCCTGCCTCCTAAAGACAGCAGTTTGTGCTTCCATTTCGCTAATTTGCTCTCACACTTTCTCACTAAGGGTGCCCATGTCTCACTCCGCCTTGGATTTGCCCCAATAGAAACGCCCAGACATGAAAAAAGTACCATCAACTTCCTGCAGTTCAAGTATCTAGCAGCACTATCCAACCATTGATCATTCACCCCAAAAGCTCCAAAACAGCTCTTTGCAACGTTTATCTTTAACCCCGACACTAGTTCAAAACTTCTCAAGATAACCTTAATGGTTTTGACATTTTCCTCTGATGCTACCCCAAAGAAAATAGTGTCATCAGCGTATTGGAGCAGGCTGATGTCCACCTTCTTTTGGCCAACCTTGAACCCTTCAAACCTGTTCAAAGCTTGTGCTTCCCTCATCAAGCCCGCAATTTCCTCCGCTGCAATGTTGAACAAGAATGGGGCTAGCGGGTCGCCTTGCCTGAAGCCTCTCTGGGGATTAAATTCAGCCGTAGGGCTCCCATTAACAAGAATGGATACAGTAGCTGAATTTAAACAACCCTTAATCCAGCAGATCCATTTCTGACAAAACCCTAGCCTCTCCATCATATATGAGAGGAAACTCCAGTTCACAGAGTCATAAGCTTTCTCGTAATCCACCTTGAACACCAAACAGCTGCTGTTGAGCCTTCTAGCTTCGTCAACCACTTCATTAGCCACAATCACGCTCTGTAGCATATGCCTCCCTTCAATGAAGGCTGACTGACGACTATCAATAATGAGTGGCAGTACCTTCTTCAACCTAGAGGATAACACCCTAGCAACTATCTTGTAGATACAGCTTATGAGTGAAATAGGTCTGTACTCATTGAGGCCCTGAGGATCGGGTACTTTAGGGATTAGAGCTAAGAAGGAGGC
The DNA here is from genome assembly GCA_007407185.1 of Glycine tomentella. NCBI lineage: Eukaryota > Viridiplantae > Streptophyta > Magnoliopsida > Fabales > Fabaceae > Glycine > Glycine tomentella. Next base: position 626,564 of record PYAF01000082.1, read on the forward strand.
GTTACCACCTTTAGGGAAAATACCATTCAGATAGAACTCGTCCAAGAAGCACATAAAATCAGGTTTAATAGTCTCCCAAAATTTCTTGATGAATTTGAAGTTTAAACCATCCGGACTAGGGCTCTTGTCACTCCCGCATTCCCAAACAGCATCTCGCACTTCCTGGGCTTCGAATCGAGCCACCAGTAAATTGTTTTGTTGTTGATCTAATACCGAAAATCGTACCCCATCTAGCTTAGGCCTTTCCACCACCGGCAAAATGTTTTTTAAAATAGGTTCTGATTGCCTCTTTAACCCTGCAAGGGTCTTCCAGCCAGCAGCCATCAGCCACAACCCTTTTTATCAAGTTGCTCCTGCGTTTCCAGTTGACCATCCTATGAAAGAATTTAGAGTTACAGTCACCTTCTTTGAGCCACCTCAGCCTAGCTTTTTGCCTAAGGAGTTAGGCATAAGACTGTGAGGCAGCCCACAATTCTTGCTGCAATTCTTTTCTCCTTTTCAGCTCTGCATCATTCAACAGTCTGGCTTCACTTTCCAGTTCCAAGCTGTTCATCTCACACTCAAGTCTCTTGATGTTTGGCTGGATGACGCCAAAGTGGTTAAGCTTTGAGGTTCAGCTTCAAGGCTTTGATTTTTTTCTTTGAGTGCAAACCCACCCCATCCCTGTATGACAGAGAAGTGCCAGCTATCTATAACAAACTTCCTGAAGGTCTTATCACCAAACCAGCAATCCAAAACCCGAAAAGGTTTCGGACCCCAATCAATAAAAGATGTTTTAAGCGAGATGGGGCAGTGATCAGAGTAGTTGTGATCCAAAACCACCTGAATAGTACCCTGCCATTTATCAGTCCAATCAGCAGAGACAAGGGCTCTGTCTAGCCTGCTTTTAGCTGAACCGTTCGGTCTAAACCACGTGAATTTGCGGCCGATGCATGGCACGTCGCCAACCTCCAGGTCTGCAATCCATTCATTAAATTCTCTAATAATTCCCTCATCTTGGATTCGATGGCAGCTGCCAACTCTTTCCGATGTCCGCCTTACATTATTAAAATCGCCTATAATACACCATAATCCTCTGCAACATGAAGACTGAAGCTGCCTGATCTCATCCCACGAGTTTTTCTTTTGTATCGACTCACAAGGTGAGTAGACATTAACAACAACAAATTTTGCATTGTCTTCAAGCCAAGTGCCTTCCAGATAAATGAATCCACTACCAATCACCTTCTTCTCAACTGTAATCTTTTCCTTATTCCATAGACACAGAAGGCCTCCTGCCCTATGGCAAGCTGGCTTAAATTCCCAAATAACATCAGAATCACCCCAAATTACTTGGCAGATCTTTTTATCAATAACTTCCTTTTTTGTCTCCTGAATGCAGAGCATATCCACCCCTTCCTTGCTGATAATTTTTCTGACAGAGGCCCACTTAACTTCCCTTCCCAGCCCCCTAATGTTGTAGGAGAGAATCTTCATGGATCACCATCACTATTTCCCATCCTGAGGATCTCCTTTCCATCCTTGATTTCCATGTCCAACATACTTCCCACCATGTCCTCTTTATTATTGCACATAAGGCCCTGCATCTCAGCTAGTGCCCAGTCCTGGGAGGCCTCATATATCATGTCACGTTTTGTATTGCTTGATGAAGCCTCATCCCTATGATGGTTGTTTATGGGCCAGTCATCCCATTCAGCAACCTCCTTCAACCCACTATCCCCCCCCCCCAACTGGTGTTGACTCCCAATTGGGATTAGAGACTTCCTTTCCTTTGGAATTATTCTGCATTTTATTTAAGCCACATCCCTGGTCCTGCAATTTAACAGGCTGAATTTTCCTCTTGCACTACCTATTTCTGGAGTATACCTTCCAGTTCAAAGCAGGCCCATATTTATTAAGGCCCAATAAACTATCTTTACCTCCTGTGGCTTGCATGTCATCACTGAATGGTGACCCCACTTTGACCGTGCCCTCATGCTTCGCTGAACCAACTGCTCCTACTTCCTTCTCCAATGATTCATTTAAATGTGGGTCCCTCCACTGCCCACACCCTCCTGCAAGAGTATTACTAACCCTTTGCATACAAGGGTCACCGTCAAAGGCAGAATCGCCTTCCTCCCTACCAATATCCCTGCTTTCTGACAACCTCCCCTTCTGTCATGTCCTCATGGTTACCTCGAAAAAGGTTTAGGGCATGACTGCCAAAGCCACCCGATTCAGAGACAGGTTCCTTGGATAGGTTCCTGTCAGGGGGTTGGTCAATACCCAGCTAGCCACGTGTTGGACCCGCAGCTAAAGACCTCAGGTTCCCAGTAACCAGGGGCCTAGTGTCTACCTTCTCGCCGCCGAGACCAGCGTCGTCTTCGCCGGCCATCGTCGCACCCATCAATGGCGCTGCAGTAGCCGTCGCAGCCTCCACCATGTCGCTCAGCCCCATGTAGCTGCCATCAGAAGCAATCTCTTCCGATGACCCGTCGAAGCTATCTCTGCAACGCTGAGCCCGACAATGGTGCCAACACAACTCCTCCACTATATGGACGTTGAACTTGTCTCCATTGATAGAAGCCAGAACATTGTGGTTGACCATGGGGTGCCACGGAGTTTTCATAAGGACACGAGCCCTATCCATACGGAGGGAGCCATCGCCGTCGACGTCGACGTCCACCACCTCCCCCACTCCGGCCACGACCTTTTGGTATTTTCCTTGTCCCATGCATGTAAGGGTATCCGCCAACATATCACCCAAACCAGTCTGGACCCGCACCGCATCGCTAGATTCCACTTCTCCAGGGAGTAGAACATGGACGTACCATTCTCCTCTGCATTCCTGCTGATTTCCTCCGCTTGCGCGTCCTTGAGGCCCAACAAGAGGACCATATCATCTCCCAAATACTTAGGTACAACGTCCTCACCGCCATCCCATCCTCCAGCCCGTCAATCTCCATTAAACATTTCAGCCTGCCTACCCAAACGTCAGAGCACCACAGGCCATCCGTCGGAATTGACAGCTGAACAGACGAAACGGAAGGCTTCATCACCAGTGGCAGGTGCGGCCGTGGCTGCCTCCTCTGGTTGGCCATAGAGACCACTTGCGCGTATGATGGTTATGGTTCTGGTAGTGGGCAGGATAATTGCGGTGAGGCCCATATCTGTTCGGTACCTTGGGTATTATACCATCGTTCATCAGATGCTTCCTCTGTGCCCCGTAGTCCTGACCCATCGCCTTATATCGTCCATGTTTAGGAACATTCACATGTAGTTTCAGGCCTCCGATAACCAGATTATCGAGCTGCCGTTCAAGACTTCTTAGGTCCCGAACACCTTTGAACCTGACGAAGCCATAGCGCCTCCCGCTCTGATTTCTGTTTCTGGCAATGAAGATCTCCTTTACGTCGCCCCACTTTTTAAACTCCGGCCAAAGATCCTTAGCACCGAGGTTATCCGGGAAGCGGGTGAAGTAAAAGGATGAGACATCAGCATTCTCCCTCCAATTCCGCCTCCAGACTGGTTCCGACCGTGACGCCGCCAGCTGACCAGCCTGATGGTACCCATCATCACTATAGCATTCCCGTCTATATTTCCTATTTTCCACTCGGACCCACCCTCTCTCACTATCTCTCTCTCTCTCATATTTTGTTTCTCTCATTTATTATAACAGCTAGGAGTTGAAGAAAGCAAGAAACAATGAAACACCATAAAATTAGTAACCTGACTTGATTAGCAATAAGAATGAAATACTCTAAAAAAAAAATTAAAACAGAACACACATGAACAGGAAATGACTAGAATAGTAGATAGTCAAAGTACATGAACAGAAACATTAGTTTTAACATACAAAACATTAACCTATAATGACTTTGTTAAATGCACCACACTTCTCTTTGTTGCTCCATAGGCAGCAAACCTAAGAAATACAGGAAGAAATCGTGAATTTTCACCATCGTACAGATAAGACTGGTGATAATTTTGTATGTTATTATGATTTCAAGTGGAATCAACTGTGCATTTCTGGATTTCATCCAAAAACTAACTTCTATTGACATCACTGATAATATGCTACCTCCTAAGCTTTGCTGCATTTGCAAGTATTTGAAGATATTTTATGAATAATTAAAGTGAAGAAACTAGAAAGTACTCATGATCTATCACTTTCAATAAAGTGAGAGCAAAATCAATGTAACTACGTGAGACTGAACCATGATTTACCGAATGGTTAACAAGAACTGATTTGGTATATCAAATAGCAACTGATTAATGATTATTTAGCATCATAAATTATTTTTGCTATGTTGCTAACCAAAATCATGCAAGACTTTTGGCCCAAGAGACCACTATAGAAGTGAACCTTTCTAGATTTGTAGAGCACAGGAAGCAGTATGCACAATTAGCAACCATGCCTAATTTGACTGGCTGTCCCATTAACAAATAAACAGCAATATTTCAGCAGTGTAAGCAGGAAATTGCGCCAAATCAATGAAGGAAATACTCCAATAAAGCCAAAAAAAGTACCTAGGAGTTGGTCTTCCATCTGAACCTGCTCCATCTATATTGAAAACATGACCTCCGCGAGGTTGGTTCACCATCATCTTGATTGCCTAAATGGAAACTAAATATCTATGCATAATAGTGCACCCGTTTGTTCATATTTCATAGTACCACTTAGATGAGAATATATTTTACCTCTCGGCAACATATCATCAAGCCAAGTGTATTTGTTGTAACCACCTCACTGCAAGCAAAGAATAAAGATTTTCAAATTGTTATAATTTAAAATTTTGACATTTAGGGCAAAAAGTGCAACGAAGCTCACATAAGATCTTTATCTGAAGCCTCAACAAGTGACTTATAGCTATATGCATTTGATCCAGCATTGTTGATCTGAGTCATTCTCAAATTAAGGTGAGAAAGAGTAGAATTAGTATACTTAACAAATATATTGAATGAAAGGCTGGAATTAAAAATAAAATTGATAAAACTTCAGTATTGCTCTAAGAAGGGGGAGCATGGAAAGGAAATGCTTGTTGCTAGGTGTAAAAGACATGAAGATGACCAAAGAATTCTGTAAAGCCTAAGTAATTAATAAAATATAAGTTTCCTTCCAGGTACTGATGGCAAACATTACTAATAGTCAGGTCTCAAGTTCAAGTTCCACTATAAGAAGTAATAAGTAAATAATGGTGTGGCTAGCAATATAAAGTATCCACCTTCCAAATAGGGCATTTGCTAAAATTCAGTTTAGGTGTTAGCACACCAGCGGATTTCTAAGCAAGCCATTATTAATTCTTTAATTTACAGATGTAACTGCACTCAGAATTGCTTATTTGCAGAAAAGGAAACACATATCACTTCACAGTAAAAGGATCCAGGTAGAACATGTTACATAATGTCATTGAACTTAACATAATATGATATATGGCACTACAGAAAGTAGTTTAAAAATCATTTCTCTAGACCATGACTTCGAAATAGGAACTAATTAAAAGTAAATCTTAACAATACTTTCCCACCAATATATGCAAAATAAACAATCACAACAAGAAATCAGACGTTAATACCCATATATCAATGTATTTCAGTTTTTCTTGAGCAAATGAAACTAAATTCTTCACATCCTCTGCATTTTTCACGTCACATTTAGTTCCCTGCAGGAAACAAAGTGTGAACATGAGAACACACCTAAACCAGGTAAGTATTTATCATAGATGGGATACTATTAACAAAGAAGTTTAAGAGGAGGTACCCACACATGCTGCTCCCCAAATTCTACTCTCAAGTTCTGGACAGCAGTCTTTACCTTTTCATCTATTAGATGAAAACAAAGATATAGAGAAAGACAGACACACCAGATAAATAAGACTCTAAAATCCCAGGCTTTCAGAAATAAGTTGTAACATTACTTCAAATTTCAAGAGAAAGCACAAATAATAGGGACTGAGACAAGCAGAGAGGAAACACATATCCTTAAATGATTATCTGACAGAATAAATATATTGAAAATAAATATAATAAAGTAACTGATTTACTCTCATGTTCTAATGCTGAGAGCTAAAATGAAAAATAAAATAAGTTGCTTTCTTCTTTGGAAAATTTTCACCAACAAAATCACATCAAATCCTAGAGCAATTAACAAATAGCATATGACTGAATTTCTGGTAACAAAGGTAGATGAAATTGTGCAGTGAATTCGAAAGTAATTTTTTTTTCCAACCTCCAATAACATAATTAAAATGTACTAAGTGGTAAAAAAAATGGTGATCACAGTTGAATCAACAGTGATATAAAATTTGAAAGACATTGAATAAGTACATTAAATCACAAAATAAACAAAGTGCATGGATGAAACATATTGAAACACCAAGAGTTTCTCCACACCTGATCTTGAGCAAATCAGGACGTTGTCACCAGATTTTAGAAACTCTTTCGCCAACGCATACCCTAGTCCTGAATCATATAAAACAATATAACAATAAGTTAGACAATATATATATATTTAGTAACTATGTTGTGTGCACGTGTCTGTGTACATGTATTTGTGAGACAAACACGGGCTATTTAGCAGAGCTCCAATTAATTTGAATCTCTTCAGTTCAATCAAGTGCTGGACCTAAATTCGAAACTCAAAATTAAAGCTCAAGTAAATCACATTTTCAACTAAATTCTTAGATGGAGGCAAGTAGAAATGTAGTTACATTTTCAATTAAATTAGCAACTAAATTGTGAGGTACTTACATTATCAATTCAAGTTAACAGAACATCATTCTAATCCCAAAAAAAAAAAAACCCAATAACATTCTAGCATGGGATAAATATTTTATCAAATTCATAGTAACTATATATTCCAACATCAACATCACATTTAACCCAAGTTAATTGGGATATGATAGATACCAAGAAGTTGAAAAAAAATGAGAAATAAGACAAAAGAAAAGAAAAGAAAAGAAAAAGAAAAAAGAGATAAAAGGAGGGAAAAAAATGAAGAGGAAATGAACTAGAAAGGGACCATCTGCAACATAGAGATAATAACGGGTCTAATCCTCCACTAAACTTATAGTTTGCTCCATTCCGTCCTAAGACACACCTTCTGTCAATCTATATCTCACTCCATTAAGTCTTGTTAAATTATCTTTTCCTAAGTTTCGGTCTACTTCTACCTCTATTTGTGACAAGCTCTTGATAACAAATTCTTGTTCTTACAGGAACATCTAAGGACCGTCTCATTACGTGCCCAAACCACCTCAATCTATACCCCCTCATCTTTTCACTCACCAGTACTACCGCTATCTTTCGTCAAATGTCTTCATTTCTTATCTTATCCATCAACGTATAACCACACATCCACCTTAACATCCTCATTTCTGTTACCCTTATTTTATACTCATGTTGCCTATGTGTACTCAGCTCCATATAACATTGCAGATCTTATAATTGTTCTATAGAATTTTTCTTTCAGCTTAAGAAAAAATTTGTCGTCACACAAAAACCCATATGCACTCTGTCATTTCATCCACCCCACCTTTTTACAAAATTAATCTTAAGTATCTAAAAGCATCTTTCTTGGATACCTTTTGACCAAGTAAATACACAGGGTCTTGATCACCATCTCTTCCCGGCAAAAACTCACACTTCATATACTCAATCTTGCTCTGACTTATCGTGAATCTTTTAAACTTCAAAGTGTTTTTTCCACAATTCAAGTTTTCTATTAACACTGTCTTTGGTCTTATCAATAAACACAATATCACCTACAAAAAGCAGACATCACGGCACTTCCTCCTGAATATCTTTTGATAGTTCATTCATTACTAAGGCAAAGAGATAAGGACTAAGAGCCGAACCTTGGTACCATGATAGAAAATCCCTTGATGTTCCATTATAAGTTTTCACACATATGGTAACCCCATCATACATATCCATGACTGCATTAACATATTTTAATGGTACTTTTTTCTTCTCAAGAATCCACCATAGGAATTTTCTTGGGACTCTATCGTATACTTTCTCAAGATCTATGAACATCATATGTAAATTTCTTCTTTTCTCAATACCTTTCTATTAATTGTCGCATCAAGAAAATAGTTTTCATGGTACATCTTTCTGGCATAAATCCAAATTGATTTACAGAAACTTTGGTCTCCCTTCTCAAGTGATGTTCAATAACTCTCTCCCACAACTTCATAGTATGGCTCATGAACTTAATGCCTCTATAGTTAGAACAATTCTAGATATCTCCCTTGTTTTTGTAAATAGGCATAAGCATATTTTTTCTTCAAGCATCAGACATCTTATTTGTTTGAAGAATCTTATTGAAAAAATTGGTCAACCATTTTATTGTCACATTTCTCAGGCCTCTCCACACTTCAATAAGGACATCATCTGATCTCAAAGTTTTATTATTTTTCATCCTCTTTAAAGTCTCCTTAACTTCATGAGTATTATTTCTGCGCACAAATCTTCTATTCAAATCATCATAAGCGTCCTTCAAGTCCACCTCACTTTTATCGTCATCCCCATTAAAAAATGTGTTAAATTAGTTTAACCATCTTTCATTTACATCTTCATCTCTTACCAAAAATGTCTGATTTTCATCCTTGATGCATCCATCTAACTTAGGTGAGGTGTTTACTCTTCTTATCCCTCAATTTTGCGAGTTTATATATACATTTATCACCATTCTTGCTCCTAAGATTTTTATACAACTCGCCAAAAACCTTGTCTCTAGCTTCCCACATTATTTTCTTTGCATTTTTTCTCGCTATTCTAAACTTTTGCAAGTTTTTTTCATTGGAATTTTTATACAAAGATTTAAAGCATTTTTTCTTCTATTTAACTTCCTCATACATCTCTCTCTTCCACCACCATATTTCCTTTATAAGAATTTTATTTCTTTTGCTTTCTTGTGGCACCTTCCTTCCCATATTTTAAACACACATAACCATCTTATTCTATATATAAATTATATATGGTTGTTATGGTTAAATTGAAGGTTACCACCAACCTTTTTTATAAGAAAAAACAGATAATGTATTTTACACTATAGCTTTTTTGATAAGCATGGTATTGGCCTGACAAATCTTCGTCCAGGTTTTGAGCACAAATAAGGTGAGTATTTCTTTCAAACAATTTACTCCATATCCAAGGGCCACTAGGATTCAAACCTATAATTTATTTCTTATAAAAAGGACGTGAAGTAGTATACAGGTAAAGATATAGAGTGAGGTGTTTTTTTTTTTTTCTAGTTGTAGACATAGCGTGTGAAATGTACCTAAAGGAAAGAAGATAGAGTGCTAAGAATTTCTAATTGAGACAGAGAGGTTAAAGTTATGGACTGTAATTTAATTTATAGTGAAGAAGTAAATAAACCTTTGGTTGAGCCAGTAATCAAAACGTTGAAATGAGGGAGCATAGGCTCAGATTTGCGAGAAGCCGTAGCGAGAAAAGTTGGAGAGGTTGAGTTTTTTCTGGAAGCAGAGACAGAGGCGTTGGGATGCAGAGATTTTGGCGGGAAGCAACAGTGCAGAGTTTGAATTGGGAAGGTTGTGGAGAGAGCGAAAGTTGAGAGTGAGAAGAGAGCGTTGTTGTTGTTGGGTATGGGAACTGGAAGGAGAGAGTGGTGGTGGAAGAAGCCATTCATTTGGTGCAAAATGCGAATGGGAATGGGAAGAGGGATTAGTGTGGTGGTTAGCTCCAAGCGCTTGGCTACGTGGCACACCAAGTGTCTACGTGTAGCATGATCGGATTCACTTGGATTCACTGTGTATGACTTGTTGTGAATCGTCAAAATAGAAGAAAATCAAATAATTAATTAATAACTTAAGTCTTAATTTTTTTTCTATTGTAATTTAGCTTTTTTTATATTTTGTAAATAATTTTTGGTTTTAGTTTTTATAAAATATTTTTTTTATTTTCATTTTTGATGTGCTTTAAATAACACTTTTTTCTTTGTTTTAAGTATTTTTTTTACTATCTAAAGTTTTAAAAATGCAAAACAAAATAACTATATTTTGAATTTAAAATACTAATAGAATTAAACCTTTAAAACACTAACAAAATTAAACATTTTAGACAAAAAAAATTAAAAAAATATATTTTAAAAACACAAAAAATCAAAATAAAACTTTTTTAATCTTAACCTATCAAAACGAAATTAATGCAAAAGTTAATGAATTAAAATTTACATTAAGTCTTTTGTAAACCTTTGGAGTTGTGATGCGTGTACATGACGAGAAGATATATAACTGTGGACAATAAAGAAAAAAGTTGGATCAGATGAGTTTAATTTTCATTATATAGAAAACTTACGTTTGCAAAATGTTTAAAGAATACACATGACTTGAAAAGGAGTGAAGTCACAATTTGTTTCATTTAAGAACAAATTAACAATATAATTCTTCAAAAAAAAATTAACCATATAATTTAGCAACAAAAGTTATGTTTTGCATAGATTAGGAGTGATTTAGTTATGTCAAATAAAAATAAATAAATATTTAAATTAAAATACTGTTTAAAAATGTGGGATTTACATTAATTTTTTCAATATTATTCTTTTATTTCTCCTCATCCAAACCCGTGTCAAGCGTTAATTTGGCAACAAAGAAATGGAGCGGATGGGTGACAAAATTAATAACTCTTTCAATTTGTTAGAGATGGTTTAATAAAGAAATAGGTTGGGGAATGAGGGTCCCCCGATTGAATTTGTAAGGAAATGATTTTATGTTTGTATCCGGTTGAATTTCTGATAACAAAACTAATGCAATTGAAAGTCTGGAACAACTAAAGTATGAGCATAATTGTATTTTTGTCCATTTATTTAATTCTCTACTCTCATTTCATTTATACCAAAAAAATTATAATATTATTTTCACTTTATTTTTTATCTATTTTTCTTAAACCAAAGAACTGAACATTCTATCTTATTTTTATTCTATTTTTCCTTTTTCAAATTATTTTTCTTCTCTTTCCATCAACTCTATTTATCCTCTCTCACAGCCAAACAAAACATAATTTTATTTCACCTAAGTGATATTGTATACAATATACCCACTCATCGAGTTTTGGATAAATACCTACGTGTCCCTGTCAATAAGTACTAATACTAGTCAACAAGGTTGTCAATGGCAAAAGACCAAAATTCTGTCATATAAACACACCATTCAGCCTATGCCACCGTTATAGTTGACCTCCCTTCACAAATTGTCTATGACAAAGGGGTAAAAAAAACACCACCTTATGACGCTATAGCAATGTTATAACAGGTATCTAACAACATTGTATCAAGTACATCCTCAGAAAGAGTACTCTCATTAGTATTTAGTAGTACTATACTAGTTCATCAGAACTTGCTATCACTGGCCTTCTACAAACTTAGGCTATTTTGGTTGAAAGTAAAAAAAAATAGATGAGAAGGGATGGGGTTAAATAGATTCAAGGTCCATTATTTACATTTTGAATTGAGAAATAAAAAAATGGAATGAAAAGTAAGGGATAAACTTTATATACCCAGAAGATATCTAACACAATGCATTTTCGTTTATGCCCCTCCTTATAAGATTAAGATTAGCGCTCTTCCTTTGGCTTCTTTGACTTCCTTTCTTCTCTGCTGCACTTTGGTTCAGCTTCTTCCTTCTCAGACGCAGATGGTCGCGTTTTTTGGTGGTGTTGGTCGCGTGCTTTAGTGGTGTTGGTCGCCCCTACGTCTGTCGTGAGTCGCTTTCATATTTGTCAATTTAATAGGGAGGCGATGGCACGAATTGGAGTATCCATAGAAGGCAAACGGATTGGGAATCTATATGGCTTATACGGATTACAGAATCCGTATGAGGTATACGGATCCTCCAATCCGTAGACCTCATACAGATTGAGTAATCCGTAGAAGCCATATGGATTGATCAATACGTATGGCTACTACGAATTACTCAATCTGTATGAGATCTACGGATTGGAGAATCCGTAGACATCATGCGGATTGTGTAATCCGTATAAGGCTTATACGGATCCTCCAATCCGTATTGTTATTTTTTTTAATTGATTTAATATTTAATTAATGGTAAAATAATTTTTCTCTTATTGGTTATTTTACATATTTTAGACCTTAGGATAGGGATCATATAAATAGCAAGATGTTTTAAATTCATGAAGAGAAAGATACTGAAAGCTTTGGCCTTAGAAACTGTTATTAACTGGTTGTTTAGGCCTTATGAATACAGGTACATAGTACAACTACATATATACACATAGAAGTGATAAGTTGTCAATGAATTACTGTATACTATTGAGACACGCTGATGGTTTAACATGTGATTCACATTGTTTTTTTTTTAATTATAAGCACATCATCATCAACATCATATATGGTCAATGCCTCAAAGTGTATTGCTCGCAACTTCATTACAGAGTTGTTATAACTGACTTAGCAAATTTTGTTGATGTTCTTAGATGTATGTTAAGTTTTTCAAATTTCATGTTTATTAAGATATCTTAAAAAAGCATTTCAATATACAACTAATTTCAATTTTAACATACTTATTTTTTAATAATCAAAATCATTTTTTAATAAATATTTCATCATTTAATTAAGTTTTTTTTATGTAAATCAACAAATATATATATATATATATGAATACAAACTATCCAAGTAATGCATTCCCATAAATTACAACTAATATATATTTTGACCTACTTATTTTTTTAATAATTCAAATCAATTTTTAATATTTAAAATCATTTTTTAAAAATTACAATCATTTGTTAATAATTATTTAATGATTTTATGAAAATTATTTATGTCATACGGATTACTCAATCCATATAATCCATACGGATTAACCAATTCGTATAGATTATACAGATTAGTCAATCTGTATGTTTCATACAGATTATACAATATATACGGATTGCATAATCCGTAATCTATACGGATTGCATAATCCGTAATCTATATGGATTACGTAATCCGTAAATTTAAAAACACTTACCTCAACCCCCGACCACCACAGCACCACCACTAGATTGCGCTCTAACGAACCCAACAATGATAACAGCTTCCACCTACGACCAGCCAAAATTACCCCGAACAACAATAAACACCAAAGTTGGGAACCACTACCAAATAATGCGCTCTGATCTCATATTTTCTCTACAACGTACTCTGCACTCATTGTACTATGGCTTCCAACTGTTTATAACAAGGAAGGGTATTTTTGTCATTTTTAATTTTGGAATGGTGTATTAGATTTTGGGATGATGTATAAAGACAATCTCGAAAAGTAATGAAACTCATTTCATCATTTTGAGTACTTTTTTGTTACGACTATTTTGGATTGAAAGAAAAAAAAATGGGATGGAAAAGGTTGGGGGTGAGCTTCCTGCACCATATTTTTTTCTCATACACCATTATAAAACAGTGGATTTCCTTAATTACCCTTCCCACTTTCACTTTTAATTTTAAAAAACAGGCTCTTCACTTCCCGCACCATTTGCTCCGTTCACGCACCCGCACCGTTTGTTGGTCTCTCCCTGCGCCGCCATTGCTGCAAGTGTTGATACCAGCTGCATTGGAAGTGTTGAACAGCTGG
>PYAF01000082.1:640234-670142 GCA_007407185.1 Glycine tomentella
CTCTATACTTTCCACTTCTTTCACAACCAATTAACACAAATGACGTTCTTCCTATTTGTCCGGTCTTGGTGTCACTCCTCATGATGACCGCCACAAAGCCATTCTCAGACGCCACATTACGAGCCCACTTCAATACGGCATCACGCGATTCAAACACCTACACAAAAGAATAATTCATATTTAATGTTCCAAACATACTTATTTAACAACTTTAATTACAGTCTTATTCTTTAAGTTTAAGTCATCAACATAATCACCTCATCTGTTTCGAACGCTGCAGAACAATCAATAAAACATTCATTGTCCTCAACGTCAGCAGGGTCTGGTCCAATGTCTTCATTCATGTAAATATCTTCATCCATTATACTCTCGTACATCCATTCATCGTTGTCCATTCTAATAAAATAAAAAACAATTTAACATACCTTGTCAAAGCACATACACACTAAATAATAACATTTACTAACATTATAATCCCATACAAAAATCGTATTCATTAAACAATTAATACAAAAGCCTCTGAAAGGGTAAAATGACATAATAAATTATTTTTTTAAATTAAAATGACCTTAGTTATATTTAAATTTATATTTTTCAATTTAAATTTTCAATTTTCAATATTTTTTTAAACTGTTTCCTATACGGATTGTCCAATCCGTATAGGTCATACGGATTACACAATCCGCAGGACCTATACGGATTGACCAATCCGTATAGGAAACAGTTTAAAAGATATTGAAAATTGAAATAGCCCGTACGGATTATGTAATCCGTATGTACATGCACCATCTAGCACGGATTATCGGATCCGTATGGAACAAAAAATTACTCACCTCAACGGAAGCCTCCGCGCTTCCTCTCCGGCGACACAAAACCTCCAACTGCAGCTCGCACACCTCCAAAAACCTCACCAATGGCGATTCAAACCAATGCCACAAGCTCAAACAATGGATCCAAAACTACGGCAGCTCACAGCTTTCTCCCTTTCTCGCGTTTGCTTTACTTAACGTTTATATATTATTTTCTTTCATTAAGGCTATTTTGGGTATTATGAAAATACATAATAGTGTATGAGAAAAACCTCTGGTGTATGAAGCACACCCCAAAAGGTTGGGGTGGAATACATTCAGGATCCATTATTTGAATTGATAAATAAAAAAGATTAAAATGTATTTTGTGTCTTTGTAAAAATTTTAAAGTTTGATTTTAATTCTTATAAAAAAATTATTATTTTTTATCCTTATAAAATTTAAATGTGTGATTTTTTAGATTAGGTTCGATTAAGTCCAAATCTGTAACTTTTTTTGTTATTTTCAATTTTAAAATATGATTTCCTATATTAAAAACGGCTAGAAAATGTAAAAAAAACTATCACAAAGTTTTGAATCCTTCTTACCTTGCTGTCTTCGTCTTGTTCGAACACCATTCAACCCCAGTCTTGAGATAAAAAAAATTAAAACAACAATTATTGAATGAAATGACACAATAAGCAAGCTAAATACAAAATCCCAACTCAAATATGGTAAAACGAATTCCCAAATTTTATTTTAGGTATCTAATAAATTTTTTTTCTTGCATTAAATCTCTAATAAAATTAAAATTTTATTTTTTATTCTTATTATTTTTTTTAATCCTTCCTCTCTCTCTCTCTCTCTCTCTCTCTCTCTCTCTCTCTCTCTCTCTCTCTCTCTCTCTCTCTCTCTCTCTCTCTCTATATATATATATATATATATATATTCATTCATTTGGATCCTTATAAAATTTACTTATTTTCTTTGAAATTTTTTTGATAGGAACTCAACAAAATTTATTAATTTATCATGATCAAAATAATATATATATATATATATATATATATATTAAAAATAAAATAACAAAGACCAAAATTAAAATTTTATTTTATTAGAAACTCGATAAATAATTTTTTTCATCAAAAATCTAAAACAAAATTTACTAATTTAGGAAGGAAAGAAACATTTTAATCGTCAAAATAGGGAATTTAGCTAATTGTTCAAAAGAACCGCGGAGAAGCAAAACAAATATCACCGAGGAAGAAGTTTTACAATCCTAAAAATCTAACAAAAGCAAAGGCCAGAGATCCTGGAAAAAAAAAAAAAAAACAAAAATTGCTGAATAAAAGCCAATAAGTGAAAAACACTGTCAGGATGATAAGAAACGCAAGGCACAATAAGAGAAGGAAAACACAATTGCAGTTTATATTTTAAAGATAAGAATGATATAGGAATGAAAAATAATACTAATTTATTCCATTTTATTTATTGTCCAAATAATGGAATCACTTTTATTTCATTTCATTATAATATATCCAAACAATAAAACAAAAGTTTCATTTCATTATATTCCATTCTATTTTAATCCATTTCATTCTATTTCATCCCTTTTCATCAACCCAAGCATAATCTTAGAAAAAAGAGAATCAAATAATTTTTACCAGAAAAAAACATGCAACAAAATATAAATATTGATTTTATTATGTTGCTATAAGAAATTACATGCCATGTTATCCCTAGCTAACAACTTTATGTATCTTGGTCTTTGACATTGACACAAGATATATAAATCAATTTATAAAAGCATTAGTGTACAGATTGATACCAAAATTTTGGGTTTGGCTTGAAGGGGACAGCTAAAATATACAATGAACTTCTAAACGCCAACAACTGCCAAGATTGAGTACCTTAAATTAACTATATTTTCCTGAACCAATAACAAACCCTCCAAAAAAAAAAAGAAGGGGGAAATAGAAAGCAAAGAGCCTAATGTCCCAGAAAAATTGCATTCCACTCAGAGAAATGCTTAGCAGGACCTCATACCAGGTCTCCTAAACCCCTTTCTTATCATGCATTAAATTGCAGAATGCTGGGCTACGAATCCAAGATGAAAGGATGGGATCACTCACCTAAAACCATGTATTGATGACATGTCACCTAAATCCCTATCCTTCATCATCATGCATTAAATTGCATGGTGCTGGGCTACTAATCCAAGATTAGGATGGGATCAACTCACTAAAAACCATGTATGGATGACATGTCAACCATGGCCTCGCTTTGATTTTCTACGCTTCCCTAGGAGTTTTAGCATGTTGTCAGTTACATCAGGAGGAGACTTATCATCTTCGTGCTGGTTATTGTCAGAGGTGTGGGTCAACCAAGCCAATGCCTCTATAGCAGCATCCCTTTCTGCAAGTTGCTTGTTTCTCTTTGGTTTGCCAACAAATTGCATTCCCTTAAACTCCACCAATGCCCTAAACTCATTTGTCTTGAGATGTTTCGTTTTGTATTTGGGTGGGGAGTGCCCTGCTCGCATCAACAGTGTCTGCAGCAAGCTCTTGGGATTTGTTCCATCTTTTGTGAATTTGTTTTCATCATTGGGGGCCTTAGGCTTCCGGCTTTCACGGCCAAATACAAATCTTCCTTCACATTGATCTCCTGAAACCAGCTCCTGAACAGCAAGCATCAAGTATTTCCCTTCCTTGTGAATGTCAATGCTAGGATCTTCCAGCTGCATTATTACAAACCCAATATCAATTTATTTATCTTCAACCAACATAACACAAACACTATGTTTAATTCAACTAATAATAGGCAATGGCTTCTAGAAAAAATTAAAGCTCACATCATGCAGCAACCTATCATATTGGTAAGTAAACAAGAAATATTATTACAAGGAAAAAATATCTGCTAACCTTCTTCTGGATAAGCTTATTGAGCTCTTCCTTAAGCTTCAAAAAGCAGTCAGCTAAATTAGGATCCATGAAGAAGTCAACATACCCATCTAACATTTTCAGATGCCCAGCCTAAACCCATGAGAGAGGAGAAGAAAGAAAAAGGGCATGTTACTGTATTGAAATCCATGGAGATATTCTACCAGAAGTATGTGTATCAACTAACTAATCACCTGTATCCCATTACTTAGAGCACCGCCAAAAAGGATAAGTATTGAATCAGATACACCAGTGGAATCACGGATGAAAACAGCATTGACCTTGACTTTCTCACCAAAAACCAACCAAGGGTAAGGAATGGTCTGGTAACGTGCATTCACTGAATTCTGGTCAAAATGATAAAACTAATCAACAGGGGAACAAGAACAACATAGGGGCAGGGAAGGGTTTATCTTGTAATAAACCACTATCCAGTAGGCAATTTTGGAATTATGTATAAATACTAAAAACAGAAAAATGTTTTCTTAAAAGCAATGCTCAACTAGGCTGAAAAAGGACAAAAAAAACTTGCATGCAACACCATAGGTACTGTTCTTGCTATTTTCCCATTAGAATTGACATTTCATCTCAGTAATTATTTCCGATTTATGTAACTGAGATGAAGGCAGCAGTTACCAAGATGAAATTTTAATTGGAGCCCAATAGTACTAAATATAATATATCTAAGTTTTGTCTGGTTAGAAAAGGATATTCCATTGAATATGAACAATAATATAACTCAAGATAACAGATGAATTTATTCATTGAAGGTGATATGAAAAAATAAAATTGGTCTGTCACTTACAGCATACAATAAAACCTGGCCATCATCCATTGTTTTAAATGACATAGATGTCTCCCTGTGCTGTACAGAGGAAGAATTAATTAATTCAATAGAACAGTTAAAGCTCAACTTGTAAGCTAAGCATAGAACTTATTGAGGAGAAAAACAATAGCTCACCACCACTGATGCTATGCCAGGAAAGAGTCCAGAACATATGACTGCACGCACAAGAGATTGATTGTGACTCAATTTGTTAATGACGTTAGCTTCTGCATCTACCAAGCCAGCTTCTTTCAAGATGAAGCTAAACTGTTTCCGAAGTGAATGAATAGCCTGAAGAGTTTGGGCTGACAGAAAATTCCTCCAGCAGTACTCGTAAGCCGATCCTTCTCTCTCTGCATCTTTCCATCCTTCATATGCTCGAACAAGAGCCATATGATCACTGTAATCTTTAGCAGAAAACCTAGACTTCGCTGTCCCTGCTAACTGAAAACAAAGGCATAAGTTATAGTTAGTTATCTTCAACAGTGTAAACTTAATTTTTTATCAGTTGGTCCAAGCAAAAATTTGTGACAATAAGAAAAGCAATTGGCAGATAACACAAAAAATGAAAAGGTTCAAAGACTAGTTAATCTTTAATGGCCCACCATCATATCAAATTATTGCCATTATAGAACATGGGAATTACAATATCAGATACCACGAGATGATATCTGACCCAAATTGACTTATGCACACCCAACTAATGAAGTAAATGGGTTACAAGTTCTAAACTGAAATTCCACATTTAGTCCAACATCAGTAAGAAGCACACCTTCTAATGCATCTCATAGTTAGTTACCAAGTATGTTAGGCAGCCACTGATCACTAAGATGTGGAAGAAAAAGAAGGGAAAGGGGAGTGGGGATTGGAGGCTCCTGTCAACAATGAAGGGAATGTGATCGGTAATCATCCTGGGGAATTGCATTGTAAGATCCTGCACACGAGGCAGGTGGGGAGCAGAAAGCAGATTGTTAGAGAGAATGGAAGAAGGTTTGAGTGTGAATTGGAAAGGAGGTGACAGAGTCCTCGAAGAGTCTGCAGTGTCTGTGAGTCTCTGACATTTCCTTTTTTGCAGTGTTTCTTCATAGTATTTATTTTGTATAAATCATTATTTATAATGATATTACATTAATATCAGTAGCAACAGTAGGAAATCAGTGAACAAGGTGTGTAGACATTTTACAATAATCAATGAGGATTGTTTTCCAATTAAACGGTATTCTTTTACCAGTTTTTGATCACTGTATGAAAAGAAAGATGTTATTCATAAGAAGGCCTAAGGATTCTTCACAGCAGGATGAGAAGATATTTTATTAATTTATTTATTAACAAAACTCGGTATCTTCACATCACATCAGTACTGTTTTTACAGGTCTAATGATGCAACTATTGTAGCCATCATGTTAAAGATGAGATTAGCCATTCTCCATTAAAGGATTTTAAATGACATTCAAGAGAATAATAATTTAAAATATCATATAAATATGTTATATAGTTTAAAAAATCACTTGTCTTGTAGCTTCATCTAACCTATGAAGCACGGACTCCGACACTGGGACTCGTCATATATATGTATGTGTGTATGATCAACATGACAAAAATTTAAATTTATAATTAACATTTATATATTAACCTTAAAACAAGTTGTTAATCTTTATAATTTTCATATGATATAAGCCTCACAAAAAAGGTCCCAAGAGTCATATTCCAGAATGCAAGAACTTTATCTCTTTACAAAAAGAATCCAAGAAACAACTTGTTAAGTTCTTTAATAAAGAGTATTACAAAAAAAATACTAAGACAAACAGTCATTAAAAAGAAAAAAGAAACAGCTTGCTAATGTTAATTTAATCTTTAGGTTGATTTTTTTTTTTAAAAAAAAAGATATATCCGAGCAGTGTCAAAGCCAAAATAAAAAATGGACACTGTAAAAACATGTCCACTGCGAGTCGGTGTTGGAAACATGTCAGACACCCTAATACATCCTTCAGCTGATGTGTTCATGCTTCATAGCCTCTAACAGCTTAATAGTTGGTTCATGAAATATTTACAAAAAAAGACATAAAATATTGAAGCACAAGTTTCTATTAAATATATATATATATATATATATATATATATATATATATATTAGATTCAATTGTGCACCAAGAGGTAATGAGATGACTTACATCCCTCTTGTCTTGAGGCAAAAGAAAAGGATCCCTGACACTTAGGCCAGCAACTATTGTAAGAACAGGATCAAAGCATCGAAATATAGCTCCCATTATTAACATTTTTCCAAGCTTGGGATCAACAGGAAGCATAGAGAGAAACTTCCCTGATTGAACGAAAAAGGAAACAAAAAGGAATTACTTATGACCAAGAAAAATATTCATAGGCACATGAGCAACCAATCAAATAGGACAGAAAAAATAGACTCACCAAGATTCGTAAGATTTTCTTGTTCATCTAATGCTCCAATCATCTTGAGAAAATCAATAGCATTTTGAACCTGTTCCATTAAATTTATAAAAACTTGTTATATTTACAAACTTGTGAATCTTATGTATGTATAACTGCAGGATTTTTGGAATAAAATTTAAATTTATGACATTATTAATTTAAGCTAACTAATTTTAACTACTTTTATTGGTCTTAATGAATTAGGTATTTGTTTCTATTAGGAAGTCCCACATCGCCTGCCTCAGTTATTGGGGTGCAGCTATATCTGTTGTGCAACTTCCCCTAGAGCCAATTGATTTTAAGTTGAGATCTAACATGGTATCAAAACCTGTTATGCCTAAGAAGGAAGCTCAAATAAAATTAGGTTATAGGCATCTATAGAATAGATTACTATATCCAAACATTCTCCTTATAAGCAATGCACTTAGAGCATCTTTAGTGGTAGATCTTAAATTGGGATCTTAGATCACTTTTTAGTGGACTCTATATTATCATATAGGATTAAAGATCTCTCAAGATCTCTCTAATTTTTTCCTTTAATGGTAGATCTCATTTTGAGATCTTAGGGAGAGAGAAAGAGAGAGAAAATTTATTCTTTTTTGAACAATGTGCAGATCTTGAGGGATCTTGTACAAGAACTCATTCTCCATGTTGGAGATCTCTGTAATTCCTTTATTGGGAGATCTTGTGAAGATCAGATCTTGAACTCAAGATCTTTGCTTAAGATCTACTACTAAAGATACTCTTAGGGTAACAGATGTTATCATTAAAATATACAGATAATAGACACAAAAAATATTACAGATAGGGAATATTTTTAAGGAATCCATGGTAAAATTATTTACAATTTTTGAATAATTAACCACTCAAGTGGTTAACTGGGTCAACAAGTTACAACTCACTAATCACTATTTCACCATTAATAAACAATTGAGCAGCTAATAGTTCCTAATATATAAGTAGTTTACCTAATAAATCATTGATGGTGATTTTCACTAAGCAAATGGTTGTATTTTATGGCTGTTGATATATCCTTCTCATGTCATAGTACGATTACCTTTTGAGAGAAGTTTTTTTCAATACAAATAGACAACTAAAGAGAAAAGGTACTCACAGTCCGTGGCTCTGGTGCCTGTAAAGCTGCTGATAAGAACTCTCCTATGCTCTCAACCTGCAAACTTTTTATTTGCAAGCAAAGAGAGTTCAAAGGTGTTCTCAGCAGTTCAGGAAGTTGATATTCAGAAAAGGCATCATAAACACATTTGGGGTAAAGGTGGTAACATTCTCCTGGCTGCACACGACCAGCCCTACCTCTTCTCTGCAACCAAAGAGGACAACAGGAAATAAGACAATTAGTTGCTGATTTGGATGTATAAGTATAACAGAAAATCAAGAATGCAGCATAAAAGAGCAACAAAAGCTATTGAAGGTATCAGCAAAACCTACTAAAGTAAAAGCTTAAAGACCTAAAGAAACTTTAGAATGAGAGCTAAATTTGACTTTGTTTACACTTTAAGCAAATCCCATTGTGCTGAAAAAGAGATAACTATCATTCAAAACCCTGAACTTCTTCTCTCTCAAACAATCAATTCATGTTAGCAAGCACATTACACTTGAAAGTGAAGACTCATGTCATCGATGTTCCAGGAAAAATTGGATGTGGGGAAAGTGGGCTGACCACTACACTACAAGAGAGGAGCAAGACTGAGATGCATCAAGTACTACAATATAAAATGTAATTATCACACATTTTCCATGCTTCTCAGCAATCAAGTACTACATCAGATGGGATAAGTGAGCAAAAGGGTGTATCAAAGGCTTAAATACCATGCTAATAGCTATTTGGGCTTAAAGATTTTTCAAGGAAAATGATTGAGCAAGTTCAAGTTGCTTGAAAAATAGCTACATGTATTGTTGCATATAGCACCAAAGATAAGACTTTAGGTTCTCTCTTATTTTATGTGGATGAAGAGAAAAAGGAAAGTAAAGAACAATGAGAAAAAGTTTTTTTTCACAACTAAAATTTAGAATATTTTTTTCTCATTTGGAAGCATAGAAAAGAGGGAGAGCCCTGACATAGCGGTAAAGTTGTGCTTTGTAATTTGTTGGTCATGAGTTCGAATCTGGAAACAGCTTTTTTGCATATGCAAGGGTAAGGCTGCGTACAATATCCCTCCTCCTTACCTGCGCATAGCGTGGAACCTCCGGGCAATGGAGTACGTAGTTTTTTTGAAGGCGAACCCTGGCACAGCGATAAAGTTGTGTCTTGGTGACTTGTTGGTCATGGGTTCGAATCCGGAAACAGCCTCTTTGCATATGCAAGAGTAAGGTTGCGTACAATATCGCTCTCCCTTACCTGCGCATAGCGTGGAGCCTCTGGGCAATGGGATACGTAGTTTTTTTTTTTTTTGTTAGGAAGCATAGAAAACTGAGAAAAGAAAGCCTCACGTGAAATTACAACTGTTCACTCTAGTCAAATTTGATTTTAGGAGAAGGGCAGAGGGCAATGATGGAAATCAAAAAATTTAAAGTCTTGTCTTTTTTATGAAAGAAGAAAGTCATTAAGACTCAAAAATGAACAATACAAAGAGTTAGTAGGATAAGTGATCATCCTTACCAAAGAAAAAAAAAAAATCAATTAAATAAAGCACGCAATCTCCTACATTTATCTGTAAGGGAAACCCCTTCAAACAGTGTGGTTAAAAATCAGCTATGGCCATCATAATGGAATTGGGGTGCACTTGTTATGCCAACAACCATTCACCACCCAATTTGTGGTGTATTCTGGCAGTTTCCACATCTTTTTTCCATTTTTCAGCCACCACTGCCATGGCGCAACAGAAGTTTATGGCAGACATGGCGATGGAACATCTTGTTTAAAAGTGTTTTTTAAATCCTTTATTCACCCTCTTCTACCGTCATTCTTCACTCTCCTTTCTGTTCTCACTCTCATCTTCTCCCTCCACCAAAGCCTATACTATTTTTAAATTGAACAACATTTATTAGAAAGAAAGAAACATACCAAATAAGTCCAGGGCCCTACACAAGTATATACAATAGGAGTTAGAGCATTAGTAGCTGTGTGAACACTACAAAAGTTAAAAGCAAATATAGTGAAGGCTTAGGAGACATAGATACTTGCCTGACGTGCAGATGCTTGTGATATCCAAGAAGGTAGAAGACATGGCGTGTTATTTAAAGCATCATAAGTGGTCTCTTTTGCTTTTCCACAATCAACCACAAAAACTATGTCATTGATTGTAATACTTGCCTCGGCCATATTTGTAGCAAGTATCACTTTCCTTATATTTTGAGGTGGTTTCTCAAATATAAGTTTCTACAAAAATATAAATAAAAAAAAAACAATTTATTGAAATACAGTAAGATACAAAAATTAAGTAACAGGAAAAATACATAATCCAACATCAGTAATATGCTCTCAGAAATAGAACATGGAAATAAGATTCTATCATTTTAGAAATCAGTATTAACAAGAGTAAAAACGTAAATATGGTACTGTTTATCATAAATTGCTATTTCATAATAAGAAATAGTTTATAGAAAGGTAATTTTTTAATGAGCAAGAGAATGAATAATGACAGAGGCTAAGAAGGTATCCCCAAAAATATATAGCAAGACTTGTTTTTGAACCTAGAAATTTTAATCTTCTGATATTTTATAATATATGACAAGATACAAAATGATAACTGGATACATATTTGTTTACCTTTGTTGTTTTCTTCCTACCCCTCCTCCCCCCTTATGTAAATTCTCTTTAATAAAATATCATCTCCTATCCAAAAACTGTTGGGATATATGAGAGCTGAATAATGGCAGCAGTTAGTTGATTAGTCCTTTAGTTAGAATTAGAAGGGATTGGTTACAGATAGGGGGAAATTAGATTAGAGGGATTAATTCTGTGAGTTTGATAGTTTGAGACTTTGCACATGAGAGGAGAAATCCTTTGTGAAGGGGAAACCCTTGAAGGAAAGACTTCTCCCCTATGCTCTGTACATTTTTCGTTCAACCAACAATATCATTATTCTCCTCTATTTTTCTGCTCTTTGGTTCCTACAAATTGGCTGTGAAAGGGAACTCATAAAGAAGGTACTTCTTGGCTCTGTAATATTTTTGTTCAACCAATCATATTACTCTTTTCCTCTCACTATTTTCTATTCTTCAGTTGCTAACAAAAAAACTATGACAGATACCACCAAATTCACCTGCATCCTATATCCTATTATTCATCAAAATTATGACACATCAGAAATAGCATCTTGAAAATTTAAGCAATTTGAAGTTACTAAATTTTAAGATGCTACTAAATTTTAAGCAATTTGAAACTCTCTAGTTTCCTTTATTTTTCTGCCAAAATTTCAAGTTTCTTTATTTTATATGATGATTGTCATACATATATTTTGCATTTTTTTAGACAAACAGCACCCTAAGTTCCGCACAGAGAATGCCAAGAAAACGAAAGATGCAACAATGAAAAACTTATGTGATCGTCAAGAAAAGAAAATAAGTTATTTATCTTTTTGAACTGCACCAACAGATTATTTATTGTTGAATATACAACAAGCATTTTAAAACAACAATCAAATTGATTATTATTTTATATAACTAAATTTCAAAGAAAAAACATAAAATAACCTAATTTAATGACTTAATTTACTGTGTTGCCAACAAAAGGACAATGGGTTAATCAGAAATACATATCACACAAAGAGAAAGAATACAGATTTAGAAGTACATGACGATGTAATATACAGTCCAGGGAATCAACAAATGGAAATAACCAACCTGTTCTGAAGTTGCCATTGAACCATGACATGTTAGAAGCAGAACCCTATTGGGATCTCCTACAAGAGGATGTGCTTTAAGCTGATCTTTTAAAGAGCTTATATCCTCCCACCCAGTCATAAATACTAAGACAGCACCTGGTCGTTCCTTCCGACATATATGGCATAGAACAGCCTCAATGAGATTAAAACCGATGCAATCAGGTGCCCAAGATGTTAGCGAATCACGTGCCCTGGAGCTATAGTTCTCAAAGCTTGATTTAGAAAGAGCATCCTGTTCAACAGTATGAAAGTAAGAAATTCATTTTCCCAACATATTGCACTTCAACAGAATTTAGTTTTAGTTTCTAAGGCAAACAAGGAATATCTAGTCACTTAAAATAATTTTACATATATCTACTATCAACTATGAAGTCTAATAAACATACATCCCTAGTCTCAAACAATTAAGAATAAGCATGCAGCAAGGCACAACATCAGGGTATCAGCTTGCTTTTGAAAGACAAACTCTTGCCAAACAAGAGAATCTAAATTCTTTACGGCAACAATATTAAGGTCAAATTTTTAAGGTAGCTGCATACCTCAACAAGAGCAGTGATCTGGTTTTTCCTCTTCCGTGGTGCTAGTTGCTTTTGTGTCTTCCACAGTTTCTCTTGACCGTAATCATCAATTTGGTTGAAGGAAGTCAATTTATATCCCGTCATTTCCAAAATATCTTCTAAAAAGTGTGCTCTAACTGGATAAGTGAAACCCTGGGAAATTACCAAAAGAATTCAAACCACCTTGTTTTACGAATAACATTGCAAACACAGTAAAAGAAGCTAACAAGAAAAGATTTAGTTACACTTGTATCAGAAAAAGTTATAAATGAGCATTATGCGTCCTAAATTTTAAAATGGGCTGAGCTATTAAAATGACATGTAATGCATGATTCAATACCATTCAGTAAGACAGTGACTGGTACCATATGATGAATCACAGATGGCTTTGAATCATTCAAAACATGCAAGATTTGTAGTGATTCAATACCAATGATACAAATCACATGATTCAACAAGTTTTTTTTTTTCTTCTTTCACCAATTATCATCAGAGAAGTTGAAAAGTCATTGAAGCTTAAAATGTTAAAGGAAAAGGAACTGAAGGAGCACTACAAAATGCAGCCTATTTGATTATTCTTGTGAGATTATGTTCTGATATTATTCCTGATATTGTATTTATTATTAGAATATTTTATTTCCTATTAATCAGTACTTGATCAATCTTTTAATCTATACTGATTCCCTTTTCATAATATAAATAGCATAAGGTGTGGTCTAAACATATCAACATCAACATCAACAACACCTTTAACCCAAGTTAATTAGGGTCAGTGGTAGATGAACCCATTGATAAATCAGAAATGAGACAAAGAAAGAGAAAGGGAGAGGGGAAGAAAAAAGTGAAAATAAGACAAAAGAGAGAAAAAAAAGAAAGAAAAAAAAAAGCTAAAATAAAAGAGGGGTGAAAGAAAGAAGGGAGAAAAAGGGAGGAAAAGAACTAAAAGAGGTGTGGTCTACACAACACACAAATTTACAGTTAAACATAGTTACATGGTTCAGAGCTAGGTTATACATGACACAGGATAAATGAAAGTCGTTCTCCAACGGGGACCTACTATCCCCAGTGGACCTTTTTGTTTCACCCTCTTTTCCGGCAAACTATTTCTGGTGACTCTCTGACTCTCACCTAGATCATCTGGTGTGCCGTCCACCAATCTACACAAACCATGTCGGCACGTCACCATAGGAGTTGACATGCGCTCCCATGCACCTCTTTTCCATAAAGCCAGTTATTTTCCATAACCCTAGAGTTTGGGCCCGATTCGCGCTGTTTTCGAGGGTGTTCCTTTGTAACCCTGTTTTCCTTTGTTTTCTCTTTTTCACGCAGCCCCTTTTCATGGTGAACAGTACCGTGCGACTGCCCACTCCTATGAGGTTTGGGAACACATTCACAATTATGTTCACAAGCAAACAATAGCCACAACTCGTCAATTTCACACTTAGCTTCGTGCTATGACACTCGCAGGCAAGTCTATGCGTGCATATTTGTCACAGATTCGCACAATTTCTGATTCCCTTGCTTTCGTTGGAAGCCCGATTATGCTTCAAGAGCATATTGATTCTATTATGGAAGGTCTTTAGCTGGAATATCATCCGATTATTGCAACCATTGAAAGCAAATTTGAACCACAGCCTATTGATCAAGTTGAAGCGATTTTGTAGGCTCATTAATCGCGCTTGAATAAGTTCAAGCAGTCCTCTTCTGATTCACCTTCAATCAATCTCATTCAGGTGTCAAACAAACAAGATCCAGAAAGCTTCTCCAAATTTCGAGGTGGTTCTAGCCGTGGAGGTAGCTACAGTGGCGGTTTCAACCACAACGGTGGTCGTGGTGGTGGTACCAGTGGTGGCGCTGGTGGCTGTGGTCGTGGTCGCTTTGCTAATTTCCAGTGTCAGGTGTGTTACAAGTATGGGCATACTAATTCTGTTTGCCATTTTCGCTTTGATTGGAATTATCAGCCAAATTCCTCTTTAGTCCTTCATGATCCTGCCTCACAAAATTATGGGCCTCAGAATTAGTACAATGGTGCTTCTGGTCAAAGTAATTCCAACTCACATTCTGGGCAATATTATGGTGATGCCCATCCCTGAAATGTATGGACCAACAACAATTACAAGTCTGCCAATTCTAGAAGTAATCCCACTCCCAGTGCTATGTTAACTAATGTCCCTAATCAATATACTTCCACAAATCACAATGGGATTCCAGATTCAGGTGCTTCCTTTCATTTAACTGGAGAGTCTCAAAACATTCAACAAACTGAGCCTTTTGAAGGTCCTGATCAAATCTTCATTGGCAATGGTCAAGGTTTGCCTATTTCTTCCTCTGGATCTTCATCCTTTATCTCTCCCTAAAACACTAAAATCTCTGTCTCTTCATCTTTGCATGTGCCTCATATCACTACAAATCTTATTAGTGTCAGCCAGTTTGCTAAAGATAATAGAGTCTTTTTTGAGTTTCATCCTAATTTTTGTGCTGTTAAATATCAGGTAACCAATGAGGTCTTGCTCCAAGCCAGTGTTGGTCCTGATAGTCTATACAGCTTCTCCAACATCAAGCTTCATCATCCTATGCCTGCTTCTGCTCTTGCTTGTAATTCAACTGTTGAACAGCCTTCTGTGTCTTCTTGTAATAAGTCTGGACAATTCAATGTAAATTCATGTACTAGTACGAGCTCTCTATGGCATGATCGTCGTGGTCATCCCAACTCTCATCTATTGCAACTAGTCTTGAAACACTGTAATATACCCACATCTAATAATAGTTCGGAGTTTTTGTTCAGCTTGTGCAGTGGGCAAGTCTCACAGACTTCCTTCTTTTCCCTCTGAATTTGTCTACACTTCTCCTCTAGAGTTAGTTTATAGCGATCTTTGGGGCCCTGCCCATGTTTCCTCATTCAATGGTTTTTCATACTACATAACCTTTGTTGATGCTTTTTCAAGGTTTACTTGGATTTATCTTAGAAATAAGTCTGAAACCTCAGATGTCTTACAAAGGTTTAAAGCTATGGCTGAATTACACTTTAATTCTAAAATCAAAAGTTTTCAGACTGATTGGGTAGGGGAATTTAGACCATTAACATCCTTCGGTTTGTCCCCACATCCATCATCAAAATAGTGTTGTGGAAAGAAAACACAGACATATAGTTGAGTTAGGACTTACCTTACTTCATGATGCTTCTTTACCTCTTTAAGTTTTGGGATTCTGCCTTTTGCACAGCTGTCTACTTAATAAATAGATTACCCACAACATCCCTTAAGTTTGAAATACCTTATCATGTGCTTTTTCAAAAGCTTCCTGATTACAGTTTTCTCAACTTTTGGGTGTTCTTGCTTTCCCTTTCTCAGACCTTATAACACTCACAAATTAGACTTTAGGTCTCATGAATATATCTTCTTGGGGTATTCTACATCTCATAAAGGGTACAAATGTCTGTCTACCTCAGGTAGAGTTTATATTTCTAAGGATGTGATATTCAATGAGTCAAGGTTTCCTTATGCTGACCCTTTTTGAGTCCACTCTTTCTAGTCAGTCTAACTCTTCCTTAACTCAGCATTACTTTCCTCCTCTTCCTATTATACAACCCTCAAATATCCCACAACCTACCTCAAATAATCCTCAATCTAACTGAGTTTATTCAGCCTTCCCTTACTGCCCAAACAGATCCGTCAAATGTTGATCTTTCCACTCCAGCATCCCATACATCTCAACCATCCACTAATGTTCCCACTGAACAGTCTCAACCATCCACCACTGTTCCTATTGAACAGTCTCAACCATCCACTACTGTTTCCACTGATCAGTCTCAACCATCCAATACTGTTTCTCCTGATCAGTCTCCCATTCCACCTAACAGACCATCCGATATCCATCCCATGCAAACCAGATCTAAGTCTGTCATTCATTTACCCAGAGTTAATCCCACTCTTTTGCTGGCTCATCGTGAACCCAAATCTGTTAAGCAAGCCTTAACAGATCCAAATTGGCTTTCTGCCATGCAGCAGGAGTATGAAGATTTGATGAAGAATAATACATGGAGTCTGGTTCCTCTGCCACCACACAGAAAACCCATTGGATGCAAGTGGGTTTTCAGAGTTAAAGAAAATGTAGATGGCTCGATTAACAAGTACAAAGCCAGATTAGTTGCAAAGGGATTTAATCAAGTGGCTGGTTTTGATTTCTGAGACTTTCTCTCCTGTTATAAAACCTGTGACAACCAGACTTATTTTATCTTTGGCTCTAACTAATCAGTGGCAACTTGTTCAGCTGTTTTCTAAACGGATTGCTCAATGAGACTGTGTATATGTCTCAACCACCAGGATTCAAAGACGCTAACTCTTCTCTGGTATGCAAATTAAATAGGGCTCTTTATGGCCTCAAGCAGGCTCCCAGACAATGATTTGAAAGATTTAGACTACCTTACTTCAGTTTGGATTTGTGGCAAGTAAATGTGATCCCTCTCTATTCATTTGCAAGACCAAATCGCATACTGTATATCTCCATGTGTATGTTCATGCCATTATAATCACTGGCAGTTCTATTCCTCTAATTCAGCACCTTACTTCTCAGTTGAACTCAAATTCTCTCTCAAACAGCTTGGATTGTTAGATTATTTCCTTGGAATAGAGGTAAACACTCTGGCTGATGAATCAATTCTGCTTACTCAAAGCAACAATATTAGAGATTTATTGCAGAAAACCAGTATGACAGAAGCTCAATCTATTGCTTCCCCTATGGCTTCTAGTTGCAAGTTGACCAAATCTGGTTCAGAACCTTTTTCTGATCCAACTCTCTACAGATCTGTGGTTTGGGCTCTTCAATACTTGACTATTATCAGACCACAGATCAGTTTCTCAGTGAATAAAGTCTGTCAGTTTATGACTAATCCATCAGAGTCTCATTGGATTGCAGTCAAAAGGATTTTAAGGTACTTAAAGGGTACCGTTCTTCATGGTCTACATCTAAAGCCTGCTGTCTCAGGCTAGCCCTATCCTCTCAGAGCTCTCTGTGATGCAGATTGGGCTTCAGATATTGATGATAGAAGATCTACTTCAGGCGCTGCAATCTATTTTGGCTCAAATCTCATTTCCTGGTGGTCCCGTAAACAGCAGGTGGTTGCTAGGTCTAGCACAGAGGCAGAATACCGCAGTCTAGCTCAAACCACAGCTGAAATCTCTTGGATTCAAACTCTGTTGACTGAGCTCCAAGTTCCTTTTTGCACTCCCACCATATATTGCGACAATCAAAGTGCTGTGGCCATTGCTTATAATCCTGTTCTGCATGCCAGAACGAAGCATATGGAGATAGATATTTTTTTTGTAAGGGAGAAAGTTTTGACTAAACAACTTGTCATACATCATATTCCTGCCATTGTCCGATGGGCAGATGTTTTGACTAAACCCCTATCTCCTACTAGGTTTAGTTTCCTAAGGACCAAACTCAATGTGATTGAGTCTGTTTCAAAGACTCAACCACCTTGAGTTTGAAAGGGGGTATTAGAGTAGTAGAAAGGGAGGTGTAGTATTCAACTGCACACTCACTTAACTATGACAGTTATCAAGTTAGTTAAGTGTTATTGTTAGTTAACAGTTTGTTAGAAGGTTAGTTAGTAATAACTAACTGCTCCAGAGCTATATATATTCTACTCTTGTAACAGAAATTAGTTGCCAATCATAATAACACTTTCTATTTCCTGAAAGGCTTTTTCTCTCTTTTTTTTCTTTATCTATTTTTCTTCTTCAGTTCTGTTAAGAACTTTTTAACTCAAACAGCCTTTTGTTTCTATCGGGTTGACAACACTTGTAAGAAGCTTGGTTCATATCACACATGCTCCAGCTTGAGGGGGATTGTGAGATTATGTTTTGATATTATTCCCAGCTCCTTCTCTGCATCAATTGGCACTCTTTAAAATGTGCACTATGAAAAAGAAGTCGAATGCTTCCTAATCTTATATATATATATATATATATATATATATATATATATATATATATTAGGATAGGACCTGTTTTCCACTTAAGCCTAGAATCCTATTTTCGGCAGAGCTCCTTCTGGGCATCTACTAGTGTTCTCGGCACCAACATAGCTTATTCCTGATATTGTATATTAGAATATTCTATTTCCTATTAATCGGTAATTGATTGATCTTGTAATCAACAGTGATTCCCTTTTCCATATTATAAATAGCATGAGGTGTGGTCTACACAACACACAACATTACAGTTAAACACTGTTACAATTCTATTGCTTTGGTTTCATTCTTCTGAAACAGGGGGCTTCATGCAATCACTCTCTACGCACCATATCTGGTTATTTGGTTACTCGCTCTATTTTCATTCTTTTGAAACAAAGGTTTCAAACCCACTAGTTCACTATATATGGCACATGTGCAATTTAATAGGCATATGATTGTTCTTTCTTGTTCTTCTGAGATATAGGCTTCACGTAGTCACTTTATGTGACAACTAAGGCTAAGAGGGGGAAGGATGTTGCCGGATAACATTTTATTGTCCTTGGCAATAGATTGCACATCAAAATTAAGGACCAATTTCCACAATGTGGGGTTGGGCACTCTGGCTGAACTACCATGTAGTAGGCTATAATATAATATATGCACACAATACACATAAGGAATTATGACTGTTGTTGAATTTTGAGTTTGACCATTATGTTACCAACTGTTTTGGGGCAATAGGAAGCAAGGCCAAGCACACTCTAAGCTTTGCGTCTAGAATGGAATATAAAACTATATAGCAGCTTAAAGATTTCTTAAATGCATTAGACAGAGAAAAGATTTGATTATACAATTGCATGTTCACACTCATCCACCCAATCAATACCCTACCTTCCCACCCACCACAACCCCACGCACACAAAATAATTTCAATTGGCATACAATAACGCTAATAGTCATATAGCCATCTAAACATTCAGAATAATTGAAGTTCAATTGCCAAAACAAATAAGTGCTCAACTAAAAACTAGAGGACTGTCTTACCGGAATATGAAATGTAGGAGCACCTCCAAAATAATTCGAAAAAAGCTCAGCATTCAAGGTGGCACTCATTAAAACCAATCTTAAATCCTGACGACGTGGAAGCAGATCCTTTAACACAATTAGTAAGAAGTCTGTGAAGAATAATAACCAACAGTGGAAAGCATAAGTCTTAGATACTTCTTTAGCATTATATAAGGTATTACCGATGTTAGATTGTCAGTTAAGAATCTACCTTCATTCATGCCTCTTTCATGAATTTCATCCACAAAAACATGGGTTATACCATTCAGGTTTCGATCACTCAACAACCTTCTAAGTAATATACCACTGGTACAAAATAGCAGATGGGTGTTTTTTCCTTTCATTCCTTCTAATCGAACTTTGAAGCCAACCTATCAAAAAACCTCTGTTGTGGTATAGCAGCAAGAACAAAAATATTCCAAATTTTAAAATCCCATTCAATAGCAAAAAAGTAGTTTATGAATCTTATATTTTCTTCATGAATAATAATATCTGCACCCATGTTTTCTGTACAATTACATGCATTTGTACTTTGGTCCATTTCCAGAAAAACAGGGCTTACTGTTTCACCAAGAGGCTCTCCTCTTTCTGCTGACACTCTCTCTGCCACTGCCATAGCAGAGATCCTTCGAGGCTGTGTGCAAATAATGCTACAAAATGCTCCACGACCAGACTCAACCTCTGATTCTAATACATACTGAGGAAGTTGAGTGGTTTTACCACAGCCAGTCTCTCCAGATATAACTATCACCTAGATCATTATTCATCAAAATAAGGTATCAATTATTAATACATAATTCCAACAGAGTTCATGATATTCAATTCATTTCTATTGGAAAACCAGATACACAATTAGACCCAGTAGCACAGATTGAATAAGGGCAGATTATAGTTCAGTAAGTAAAATTCAATAAAACGTGACATTTCTATTGGAAAGCAACCTGCTGCTTATCACAAGGCTTCTCACCATGATGAAAAATTATAAAGTACTGAGCATCTATGAATTTTAAGTCAATGAAAATACCAAATTGATCGTTCAAGAAGGAGGGGACAAAATGAAGGATTCCAAATCAATTTTAAAAAATCTGACACAGAACATGAAAAGACCAATAAAACATGCCCAAATACCAACAAAATAGAAAATGTGGTCTA
Source organism: Glycine tomentella (assembly GCA_007407185.1). Taxonomy (NCBI): domain Eukaryota; kingdom Viridiplantae; phylum Streptophyta; class Magnoliopsida; order Fabales; family Fabaceae; genus Glycine; species Glycine tomentella. The sequence goes on from PYAF01000082.1 coordinate 660,807, forward strand.
ATTTTGATGTAGGTTGCAATGCAATTTTTCCACGGCGTGTAGTGCTGATTTCAAAAACTTTAGTGAATTCGTTTGGGCCTGTTTGTTTCCTGTTTTATGTTTTTATAAAGTGAAAAACACGTTTGTTAAGTGCATTTTTTGACAACTGATTTCAAAACTAATATCTTTTTATAGTTTTTAAAAGCAAAAAACCATAACATCACTAAGTTGTTTTAGTTTTCTACCTTCAGTTTTCTATTTCCTTACACTTCCACATCCTCTTTCTTATTCAGCTTAATTTTACCTACTTTTCAGTTGCAGGTGTTCCTTGCTAGTTAGGTAGACAAAGACCAAGAACTGTAACTGATCTTAGATTTTACATCATTTAAATCTTACTAAGTGTTCAAGTCCAGTTTCATTCTTCTGTTCTTATTTCTTTAGAATTTATAATTTATAATGAAGTCCTAAGACCTTGTGGGATTAGGGGTACTCCATACATTGTTTGGTTTTCGAGGTCCAAAATACTAAAGACATGCTGATAGCTAAACTGGCAGACATCTAATGAAACACAATCAGCATGCATACCTGATTATGTGCTATAGCTTGAAGTAAACCTTGCTTCTCCTTGAATGATGGTAGAGACTTCCGGAATTCCAGCATCTTCCTGCCCTCGGGTGATTCCTATAAATAAAAAAGTCCAACATGTATAATTTGAAGCCAGGAAATATGTAAATTATTTCAAGAACCTTCTACTTCATAAAATAGAATTACAAAGGTAGCTCCAGCAGTAAAATAATTTGTCAAACTTCTTTTTGCAATCTTTGAACACAGACATGCAAATATCAGAATTGGTAATCCTTCTAGAGCCAAAACTTACAGATAAATCATGGATATTCAATGTTTACAAACTAAAAGTATAGCAATTAATACTAAGCTCTTCCATTTTCCATAACATAAGCTTGCAATAAATGGTCTTAGCCAGAAAGACAGCAGCAATATGATCAGTAATAAGTATCACTTGAATGTAACCAGAGATGATTGAATGGAAATCCTCAAGTGTGTTCACCACACTTAGGCTCTATTATATTAGAAAACTTAGCTTACTCAATAAGCTGAAGAGAGGTAAGTACAAAATACAGAGCTCTGAACAGAGCAGGTACAACAGGTATACAAAAGACAAAAACAAAATGTAAGCTACTACTCTAGGAACATCATGACCTATTTTCCAACATTCCCCCTCCAGCTGGAGCATATAAATCATATGCACCAAGCTTGGAACACAAAAATTGAATAATAGGCCCCCTTAATGACTTAGTCAAAATATCTGTGAGTTGATCATTAGAGCCAATTTTTTCTGTACTAATTTCTTTAGCCATTAGCTTCTCTCAAAAAGTGGCAGTCAACTTCTATGTGCTTGGTTCTTTCATGGAATACTGGATTAGAGGCAATATGAAGCGCTGCCTGATTATCACAATAGAGTTGCATCTGCTGAACTTCACAAAACTTATGTTCCTAAAGAAGTTGCTTGATCCACATAAGTTCACAGGTAGTTGAGGCCATTGCTCTATACTTAGCTTCTGCACTAGATCGAGCAACAACATTCTGTTTCTTGCTCTTCCAAGAAATCAGATTTCCTCCTATGAACACACAATATCCAGTAGTAGAGCGTCTGTCTATAGGAGAAACTGTCTAGTCAGCATCACAATACCTAGTAACATGGGTGTTTCCCTTATCTTCATACAGCAACCCTTGTACTAGAGCCTTTTTAATGTACCTAAGAATTTGAGTGACAACATTCCAATGATCAGTGTAAGGTTTCTGCATAAATTGACTCACTACTCCAACTGCAAAAAAGATGTCAGCTCTGGTGATTGTGAGATAAATGAGTTTCCCAACTACTCTCCTGTACCTCTCAAGATCTGAGAGGGGTTCACCCTGTTTTGCCATCAACTTTTGATTTGAATCTATGGGACTATCAATGGGCCTACATCCAAAGTGTACTTCCTTTGAGAAATAATAATGCCTTTGTTTGATTAAGCTACCTCTATACCAAGGAAGTATTTTAGACATCCAAGGTCTTTAGTCTGAAAATGGCTGAATAGATCTTTTTTCAGCTGAGAAATTGCAGCTGCATCATTTCCTGTGATAACTATGTCATCAACATAGACAATCAAATAAATACACTTTCCTGGTGAGGTGTGACCATAGAAGACTGAATGATTTGCTTCACTACATTTTAATCCAAATGCATGTACAATTTGACTAAATAAGGAGATCTGCACAGTTTACAAACTAACCCACATTCCCCTTGAGCAACAAATCTAGGAGGTTGTTCCATGTATATCTCTTTGTCTAGGTCAACATGTAGAAAAGCATTTTGGATGTCCAACTGATGGAGAGACCGATGGCGAATGGCCGCCATAGCAAGAAATAAACGGACAGTGGTGAGTTTGGCGACAGGAGAAAAGGTATCACCATAGTCAAGACCATATATTTGAGTGTATCCTTTTGTCACCAAGCAAGCCTTAAGGCAATCAACTTCACCATTAGGCCCAACCTTAATAGCATACACCCATCTACAATCGACTATCTGCTTCCCAGTAGGTAGGGGAACTAACTCCCATGTGCCACTGCTTTCAAGAGCCTACATCTCAACAACCATGACTTGTCGCCAGCCGGAGTGATCAAGTGCTTCATGAATATTTTTAGGAATGGTGAGAGGTGATATGGATGAAATAAAGGAAAAATAAGGAGATAATTGGTGATAACTCAAAAATTATAAATAGGATGAGAATTTTTTGGTAGATCTGATACCTTTCCTAAGGGCAATTGACCACCCAGACTCATCATCAACTGGAACTGTGGTATGAGTCGTTGAAGGTGACAGACATGAAGCAAAGGACTCTCCTTGTAACATAGGACTAGACAGCTCTCTTTGTGACTCATGTTGGTCAATGCTGTGAGGAGATCGAGTAGGGCTGATTGGATAGGTGGCTTGATTTGTGTCCTTGCTAGGGATTTCATGGACTGGTGACACTAATGGAGAAAGAGATGGAACAGGCAAGACTTGTTGGACAAAATTGAAATCCTGCATTGAAGAAGAGAAAAAGGGAGTTTCTTCAAAGAAGGTGACATCAGCCGTATCGCCTAGTATGTGGTGAATAGCAATGTTTGTAGACGAGACTAACCAAGAAAGACACACTTTATGGTTTTTGCTGATAACTTGTCCAGCCCTGGTGAAACATCATGAACAAAACAAGTACAACCAAAAATACGAGGGGAGACATGAAATAAGGGTTCTTTTGGAAAAAGGATCGAATGAGGAACTCTATTCTCACAAGATGAAGATGGCATTCTTTTAATTAAAAACATGCAGTAAGGATGGCATCACCCCAATTATGAACTAGAACATTTGCACCGAGCAATAAGGTACGTGCAATTTCAACTAAATGTCTATTTTTTCTTTATGCTATACCATTTTGCTGTGGTGTGTGTGGGCATGTGAACTGATGTAAGATGCCTTGAGTGGTTAAAAATGAAGAGAGATTAGAGGAGAAATACTCTTTGGCATTATCACTCCTGAGAATCTTAATCACTTGTCCAAATTGGGTCTTGATTTCATTAAAGAAAAACATAAATATAGGCAAAAGTTCAAATCGATCTTTCATTAAATAAACCCAAGTACATCTGGAGTATTCATCAATAAAGGTAACAAAATATCTGAAACCAAAAGATGTGACATCGCTTGGACCCCAAATATCAGAGTTAATGGTGGAAAAAGCAAAGTTACATCTTGTTTCAATTCTTTTTGGAAAAGAAGACCTAACATGTTTTCCTAACTAATATGACTCACACTCTAAGACTCAAAGTTTGTTGAGACAAGGAACCATTTTCTTCATCTTCGACAAGTGCAGATGACCCAAGCAATCATGCAAAAGCTTAGGAGACGGAGACACAAAACAAGACATTGATGAACTCGTTTCCAAATAATAGAGACCTCTGAATTCATGTCCTACGCCAATCAAGCGACCTATACCACATTCCTGTATAACAAAGGAATCAGCACCGAATGTTACAAAACAATTTAATGCTTTTGTTAGCTGACTAATAGAAACTAAATTGAAAGGACAATTAGGGACATAAAGGACTGGATCCAAGTTTAAGGATGGAGAACTAAAGACTTTGCCGACTCCTTTAGAAGTGACTTTGGTGCCATTTGCTAGTGTGATTAGATGAGGAATTTTAGGAGGAGATAGAGAGGTGAATAGAGACCTATTACCAAAAATATGATCAAAAGCACCTGAATCAATTACCCATGGATCTTAACTATCCACAAAATGAGAGATGTAAGTTGTTGAAGTACTTGGGCCTGAGAATGATTGAGCCTGACTGTTGGACTTCAATTGGAGGTACTCTTGATACTCCTCTTCAAAAAACTTTGGCTCATGTGTTTCCAATGGGGAGACATTTGTTGTTTTCTCAGGCCAGCCAACTATATCATAGCAGGAGTCTCGAGTGTGGCCCCTTATCTTACAATGTATGCAGTAAAGCTGACCATTTCTGCCAGCACCACGTCCTCATGTCCACGATTTCCACTACCTCCTTTTCTTCCTCTTCCTCGACTAGTCACCATTGCTGAATATTCAGTAAGCTCAAGTGAATTTTCATTCTTTCTCAGATTAGGAATGCGAAGGAAGCGTGTAAGAAGACTCTCCATTGAGAGAACTTCTTGATTAGTCAGAACTTCATCACGAATATGATCAAAATCTCGATTCATGGCCCGCAAGGGCAGCACCATATACATGTTGTCATGCTTTCTTCTCATTTCTTCCACTGACTCAGCATCTAGGAACACTATTAATTCTTCAACTGCAGACTAAAAATGTGCTACAAACGAGGTCATATAGTAAACGGAAGAATGAATCAGATGAGCTCCAGTCTGGACTCTCATTGGTCAACATGTTTTGAAAGACCTTAAGGTTACTAAGATGTTTGGCTCTACTGACTGCCACAGCAAGGCACAAAGTTGGAAATCAAGTTGTTTCCGTTGTTCTTGTTTTTCTGCAGTAATTTTAGTAACCTGCTTCTCTAAGAGCTCATGATGTCCTTGGCGAAGGAACCAAAGTTCCACAGAAGAGCACTAGGACAAGTAGTTTTTGCTGCCAATCAGCTTTTTTGAGGCTATGACTGGTGTCCTAGAAACGAAACAGTGGGACCCACAGTAGAACTAACAGTGGGACTGACGAAGGAGGAAGATCCAGAAGGATTTGTGGAGGTCATCTCACAACAAGAGACAAAGACAGAAGCTTCGCACAACAGAACCTTCAAATTTCCCAAGATAGATCCGGTGAATCTTTCTAGACTGTTGGAGCACGATTTTGACTGGCAGAAGGCAGTGCGTGGATCTCAGGCTCCAAGAGAGGCGACGTGGGGAACTGCTCGTGGCAGACTTTTGGAGAGCGTGACTTGCAGGGATAAGTTGCACTCACTGAGGCGCACCAAACCCTGGTTTCGCCAGAGTTATAGCCGACAGCCAACGGTGGCGGTATAATCAGGTAGAGCTAGATCGTTCCCGCTTTGATACCAACTTGAGTGTAACTAGAGATGATGGAATGGAAATCCTCAAGTGTGATCTCCACACTTAGGCTCTATTATATTAGAAAACTTAGCTTACTCAGTAAGCTGAAAAGAGGTAAGTAAAAAATACAGAGCTCTGAACAGAGCAGGTACAACACGTATACAAAAGACAAAAATAAAAAGTAAGCTACTACTCTAGGTACATCATGACCTATTTTCCAACAGTATACAATTTTAGTATGACAAAAGAAAAGGGAACTTGTTATTTTTTATTATATACAACACAACAAAAATTAAAGCTGACAAAGAACATACTACAGAAAGGGTTTGGGCAGTGAAGGACATAAAAGTGGTTATTGGCCAACCTAAAAACTAACCAGACTAACTAATAGTTCGGCTATGAAATTGGGATGGAAAAGAAAATTAACAAGTTACAAAAATACAACACTCACACTCTTGACCATTACTAATTCAAGCACGTGTGATACCAAATGCAATATCCAACTGAAAAATTCAAGAAATCAAACAAAACCTGCCAAGCTCTTTGCATATTACGCATCCTCAAACTCCTCTTCTGGAGAACCTTTTCCATAACAGATTCATCCACAAAAGAATCGGCATTTTCATCCATGTTTATATCTTTAACTTGATTGGTGGAATTCACATCATCTAGGCTGTCAATTGTCTTTGCAAACTTCAACTGAAGTCTATCAAGGTATTCCTGCAACAAACCCTCAACCCTCCTTTGCAAGCTTAGTGGAATCACCACCTGTGACAATGGAATGTAGGACGATTATTTTTCTAGCATGACATCAACCTGGTATAAGTTGAAGCTCCCTACCCACTGGTCCCACCCAGGTTATTACCTCTCTTTGTGGACGTTTGTCATCCAAATCTGGACGGTAGTTAGGAAGAGGCACCTTGCTTGCAACAACCACTTTTCCAAACAACTCACTGTGCATTGTGATAAATGGCAATACCAATCAATGATTGAAAAGAAAGGACCAAGATTCATTTAAATTAAAAGCATGAAGTAATCATTAAAAGTCAATCAAAGTAAAGATGCATAAAGCAATGAGTCTTTTTTCTCTCATTTTACATGGCACAAATGAATATGCATTATTTTACCTGTAAAGCCCCATTCTTTTGGCAAGGTTAGCTATCTGTTCATAGTCCCTCCTATCTTTTCTGTCTCTAGATACAATCTCCTGATCCTTTTCACTGCGTAACAACATGCTGAGTTTCCATTTCCACTCATCCACATTAGCCACAGTAGACGATGCCTACAATAACCATTACATTTTCTTAGAAATAGTAGCCCTCTATACCAGAGCTGATCATAGTTTCAGAAGCTACTGAGCATAGAACAATAGATTTAAGTTTACCCAAATTAGGCATAAATCTAATTCCATATTCAATTCAAGAGTCTAAGCATACACTCTTTAACCCACTCTTTTGAACACATTCTATACTATGGGCCGAAATTTATTGAAAATTACAAATTTCTGTGGGGTCTCACTTCTTATTTTATGAATCTCATAATTTTATGGTTTCCAATAAATCTTGACCAATACTATAGTAGACAATTTGTTAGGCAGAGCCATGTTAGAGAGTGTGTTGCTTCTCCCCATTGATTTTTTTTCAACTGGATTTCAGTTTAATTCAAACAACTAAAAAAAATAACAGAATAAACATCATCACAAACCCCACTTCAAATCCATAAACATAAATCATGTGAAGAAAAAAAAAAAAAAAAAAAACTGTTTGTTCTCGAAAGCAAAACATTCTGATAACCCAAAATTTCAACAACAGGTACTAAAAAATCTTTAACCTGTTGCGTTGCCAATAAAACTTCAGTAATCCCCTAAATTCTACTAGTCATCATTATATTTCACTACAATACATGCAACTAAAACGTATTAAACATAACCACACAAACCAGACTTAAAATATCCAAACAAAGGAGATATAAGGTGGGTTAAGTGGTTAATGGAGAAGGGAAGGGGGAAAGATCATGGATTCGATAGCCCACTAATAAAAACTATCAATTAACATACTAACATTTGTCATAAAAAAAATATCTAAACAAAAAACAAAAAATCATTTCCACCAAACCCAAATATCTAAACACATTAAAAAGCTACTATAAAATTCAAAAACAAAAAAGGAGAGAAAAGAAAAAACCTGTTGATTCTCGAAGTCGCAGTCGTATTCGTCATCGGAGAACTGTTCGATGGAGTAGTAGCTGGAGAAGAGGCGCGTGGTGATGAGTGATTTCGCGTTGCACAAGGAAGAGAACCAAGGGTGATGAAACCTGAAGAGTGGGATTGAGGTTGCAGAAGAAGAAGAAAATAGAGGGAAGCAGTGACGCACGTGGCGGTGGTGAAGTTGGAGGGACTTGGCCCGTGCTATAAGAAGAGACGCTGCACAAAACTTTGAATTGCGCATTGTCGTTCTTCAGGCATTGCTGTTATGCTCTGCCTTTGCTTTTGGGGCACCTCTTTCTTCACACGCTCCTCGAGTCTTCAATGGTGGTGGTGTTTTAAATGTGAAAAAGGAAGGAGTTTGAGATTCGTGGGTGGAGTCGTGTCGACCCGTCCCGGTAATATTTTGGATTGCTTTAGGATTGGGTCGGATCACCCATGCGTGACGGGGGAGAGATTGCTATTGGGCATGAGCTTCCTACACCATTCATTATTTCTCATACACCATTATATTTTTTATTTTCCAAAAATACCCCTGGCAGCTGTTCTCTTATATTTCTCCTACACCATTTTCGTTGACTGCGCTTTCCCTTTTGAAACTTTACTCACTTCATTTTTTGGCCGTTGGTTGTTGGAAACGTTGTGCATTGGTTGTTTTGGGTGGCATTGTGTTGATTTCGTCGGAGTTGTGGCGTGGTGGTGGCCGTCGGAGTCGTGAAGTGGCGTCGGAGTTGCAGAGGTAGGTAAGTTTGGTTTTTTTCTGTCGTACGGATTGTCTAATCTGTATGGTATTAAATCAGCAGTTTGAGAAATTTTTAAAAAAAAATTGGTTAAAACATATATTTTTAAGGAAAATTTACCTTAGCTTTTTGATAATTATTTGAGAGAATTAATACGGAAAGTTAGTTTTTGGATTCAATAACAATTGAGTTTAATTTATAAAATTATTTGAGTGAATAATGCATATTTGAAATTTGTGGATTGTTTATGTATGTAGATGATTATTAAGACGTTAATGAATAATTGTAAAAATGTTATTTTATGAATTGGTTATGTAAATGGTGATTTATTTGTGTGTGTTTTTAGTAATGATAAAATAAAATGTGCAGTTGTAAGGATGGACACCGATGAGTGGATATATGAAAGTATGTTGTCGGAAGAATATTATATGGATGAAGACATCGGAGCGGACCCTGATGCGTTTGAAGACAATGATTGTGTAGTTGATTGTTCTGCAGCATTCAACACGACTGAGGTATTTATGTGCTTTTGAATGTAGTTAAAGTTGTTAAATGATTAAATTGAGAAGATTAAAGATGAATTACCCATTTGTGTAGGTGTTTGAATCTCGTGATGCGATATTGAAATGGGCTCGTAGGGTTGCATTTGAGAATGGTTTTGTGGCCGTTATAATGAGGAGTGACACAAAAACCGGAAAAGTAGGAAGGACGTCATTTGTGTTAATTGGTTGTGAAAGGAGTGGAAAATATAGACAATGGAAAAAAGGTTTGACACCTTTGACCACTGGGACTAGAAAATGCGAGTGTCCTTTTAAGCTGCGGGGTAAACCAATTTC